>ML681992.1:4648652-4674052 GCA_007922195.1 Podocnemis expansa
GATACAGCTTATTCCTGTGACAGGGTCCTTCATGGCTGGCAGGTCAAAAAAGCCTTGACTCCCAGACCTTTGATAGTTTTCCCCACTCTTCAGAAACTAAAAACACTGTTTGGCTTCCCCCCACCCCTTCTGTCCTTATATTTTGGACCTGGAACATAGCTCTTCAGCAGCATTTGGGGAAACAATCACACTGGTTTCTAAGTTCCAAAGGGGCAGCTGTGTTAGTCTAGTTCAGTAAAACAAATGAGTCCTGTGGCACTTGAACAAATTTATTTATTGCGGGAGTGTTTGTTTCTCCCTTGAAAGCTTATGCAATAAATCTGGGGCCCAGCTCCTGAGCCCCTGGTCTGCTGCTGGGCCACCCACAGTGGCGGCTGCAGTAGCGGCATGCGGGCCCTGATTCCCAGCACACTGAGCCCCGGGTCTTTTCCTGGGCCAGCGGTGCTCCCGCAATAAATAAATTTGTTAGTCTTTAAGTGCCACAGGACTCCTTGTTTGTTGTACCAGTTTCTGTGAGCTAAACTAAATGCACATTTCTTAGGAAACAAGGGTCTTAGTGTCCAGCAGCAGGATTTGTGCATGATTCATGTTGTCCCTGCCAGCCCCAAATTAAAGTTATTGTGCATTTAATTTTGCCTTCCTCTGTAATTGTTTTTGTTCATTCCATCAAACAGCGGGTTGAAGCTGACCTGCAAAAAGGATTGTGTCAATTTTTGACTTTTTTTTAAATGATGTATAAAGAAATCTGGAACATTTTATGTTTTTAAAACAATAGTTTTCTTGTTATTCCTCCCTTCTCACAAATATTAACACTGTCTAGTTTGATCTTCCCTGGGTTTGTCATCTTGGAAATTTTGTCATTTCTTGTTAGTTCTCAAACCATGACCATCAATCATAAAGAGGCAGATAAGGGCAAAGGTCCATTCCCCCCCCCCCCCCCCCGCCAGGATTTCCCTTAATTCTGATTATTACTGGGGAGAATTTAACTATTCAAAAGTGAAAAGTCAAAAAGAGAAACAGTGGTACTTGGAGTGGACAAAGTCAGAGGCTGGAAAATAAAGTGTCAGAGAAGGAACAGTTCCCAGCTGGCTGGTAGACTACTGAGGCATTCTGTGTTTTGGATGCCAAAGACATCCCTGGTCCATTCTAGCAGGAAGGCTTTTGATGACTTCATTATCCTGTAGTTAGCCAAATGTTTACTGAGTAAGGAGGCTGTGTTAAAAGTATTTTCAGAAGAGATTTATAGATATTCTGGAAGCTATTTCCTCTTCTGCCTTCAGTGAACGGTTTTCTTTTTTGTTTTTGGAGTTGCTGTGTTAAAAGATAATTTACATGACAAGGTCTAGCTTGAGGTAAAGTATTATGTGCAGCACAGAAAGTGTGCTAATTGTACAAATGGTATTAAATTAATACCAATAGCGTAATAAAACATGCAAACAAAAGATAGATATTGCCCATTCCCTAATAGCAAACAACTGAGTAATAAAGTGCACCATATGTTTCTTGGTGCTGGGATTTTTTTTTTGTTCAAATTTTTAAAAAGTTTTTTTTGATTTCTTGCTTGTCCAGGTGAATACACCAAAATTAATACAAATTAGGAGGACAGACATATCTGCTTTCCCCTTTGAAAACCTTGGAATCAATGTTTAAGTTGTCATAAGTACATTTTTAAAGACAACAAAACTATTTTTTCTTAGTTGCTAACTCCTCCAACTCTATAGCTTTTGTCTTATAAAAATTATTTTTATGATGTCTAATAATGAAACTTCTTCACTGAAATTGTAAGTTGTGACCAGATACTTAACATAATTGATATTAACATCAAAGGAGAAGGAACACATCAAAAAAGCAAAGGTAAAGTCTAATTGAAGATTAATTAGGCAAGTTATAAAATCTTTGATTAAACCAAGATGGGAGAGATTGCAAGCACTTTGAAGGACAGGATTGTCAGGTTAAATAACCTCCACAAGTTGGAGAAACTGATATGACAAAATATTACATCTCAGCAGAGAACAATGGAATGCAGAACCACAAGATGGAAATAACTGGCTAGGTATCAGTACTAAAGAAAATAAGGGTAGGCTTAGAATGGATGCAAACTGAATATGCATCAGTTATGTGATGCAGTCACATAAAAAGCTAATATAATTCTGGGGGTATACTGACAGGAGTGTTGATGTAAGACAAATGATGTAACTGTCCTGCCCTGCTTGGCACTGTGAAGCTTCTGCTGAAATACTGTGACCAATTCTGGGGGACTGGACTTTAAGAAAGACACAAATGAATTTGAGTTCAGAAGGAAGTGACAAAAATGATAGAAGGTTTAGAAAACTTGACCTGTGAGGAAAGGTTTAAAAAAAACAAACAAACTAAACATGGTTTTTCTTGAGAAAAGAAGACTGAGGAGAAGGGACCTGATAAGTCTTCATATATGTTAAGGACTGTAATGAGGAAGACAATAATAGAATTCTCCATGTACACTGAAGATAGTAAGAAGTAGTGGGCTTAATCTTCAGAGAGATTTGGATTGAGTGTTAGGAAAATACTTTCTAATGATAAGGCTAGTTAAGTAAGGTTCCCAGGGAAATTGCAGAATCACCATTATTTGAGGTTTTAAAGAACAAGTTAGGGGAAAAAAACTCTGTGTTATGCTCTAGTTAGACACAGTATTTTCTCAGGGCAGGAGGCTGGATTAGACAGCCTGCACAGGCCCTTCCATTCTATATTTCTGTGATCCATTCATGCTTTGCATCATCAGTCGATCAATATGGTAACTTTGTTTTTATTTAACACTTTAAAATGTTAGTAGTATATATGTGATTGTTCAGGTATTGGTTAACCATGTTAGAAGGGCTATGGCTGTCACTCCCATAACCACATTGTTTGTTCAGGCACCGTCACTGGTGAACGTTCAGTCAGTTGTCTCAGTCCCTGACAATTGTATGTCAGTGCCTAAGTCTCCATGAATATCATTCCTACCTACGCTTTTATGTTGCCAGGCAATCTTATTCTGCCTGCCTTTTCTCCTTTTTCTCTGTACTGTCTGTCCCCTGGCAGATGTTACATGGCCATACCACTTGAGCTGGAGCTTCTTCACAGTCATTAGAAAGGCATTTTTTTCAATTAGTTAGCGTATAGATAGTGCTGATGGGGACCTTCAGAATACAGATAGATTAGCCAAATGACTGCATGCACTTCCATTTCTGTTAAAACATAAAGTTTGAGCTGTATATACAGTGCACTCTCTCTGTTTATTGAAGGCTGCGCTCAAGACTGTGAGGAGGCTGTTCTATAAGCTTGTGTCTTTTGACAATAATTTCCCATCCTTGATAACAACGGTGCAGTCAGGGATTTTTCTTATACAGGTACCTGTTGTCCCCTACCCCTTGTCCTGACTTTTTTCACACTTATCTGGTCACTGTACATGGTGGGAGATTTCTGAAGAGCCTAGATTTTTTTTAATACAGTGTATTCTAACCATGTCCTGATAAAATCTTAAAAAAAAAAAAAAAGCGTTAAAACTGGTAGCTATTGTTGCAGGAGTCTTGTCTACACTACCATTTTCACTATTTGCTGGTAGTGGTGAGGAAAAGTTGCAGAAAGCGCTCTTTTTGTGGGCAGGACTTATATGATATGAACTTTCTATTGTGGTGCCAAGTGCTCTCATTTCATTTGGGAGGTGGATAGACTAAAACTGGAATGAAGGGTGCTTTGAGATGCCCTTGAATCCTTGGTGCCCTGTGACATAGATTATAATAGTGTCATTTTTCTGCAGAGCAGGAGGCACAGTAATAAAAACAACATCCCCTCGCAAAATAGCAGCTTAGCTTCTCAATAAAACTAAAGAGTGAAGACAACCACAATATAATTGAAGACATATGTAGTAAATCTGCAGTTATTTTGCTTCCATACATTAAGAAACATAGACATAGTTGGTTATTTTGGATCAGTCCTCAACACCCTTATATTGATGGTTTAACAAAAAAAATGCAGATTCCTCTTGCCCAGCCTATGTCAGGATTCCTAGTTTTAGTGATACAGAATTTGCAAGTTTGTTCTTTCTCTTTACATAAGTACTTATTAAAGAAATAGCTGTAATGTGGGCCATGGAACGTCCTACCATTGCCTTCTCTGGTAGTGCTCTGCTTATGCCATGCAGAGGAAGATATATTTGAGTAAGGGGAAAGAAGAGAGAAAATCAACTAAGGTAAACTTGGTACAAAAATTACTTAACTTTTTTAGCTCAATCTCATGTCTTTAAAAACAAACACAAAAAAACCCCAACATTTTTCAGCCACTTTCAGATTTGTTGTAAGCCTGTGGTCAGGCACTTCAGTTTACTTGGAGACCTGTCTGTACTGGCATGCCCTGCCTGTATTTTTTTGCTTGACTCTGTGATCTAGTACTCTTAAAAATAGCCACTAAAGCATGTTTCTTTTTCTGAAGAAGTTGTGTAATATAGTAAATCCCTCTCCTGACCTCCCTGTGCCATTTTGGTGAAGTCATAGATGAATGACATTTTTTAATAAAGAGGGCCTTTCATACCAGAGAGAGGCTCAAATATCAGATGTTAACATAATTCCAGTTACACTCCCCCTGTCTTTCATAACTCCTCTTACTATGTGTGTTAATTACCAAAGCTATTTCTATTCAAACACAGGCTTCCTCCCTCAGCCCACCTTCTCTTCCAACTTGATCCTTTAGTGAAGTTGTAGTGACCTCCCTCTTCCCATGGTAACACTTGCATTTAATGTAACTGCAGGGCCAAAGAGAAGCTGGGCTGTGTGGGGCCAAATTCTTTAAACACAAACCTGCAACAACAGCAAAAGAAACGCTGACAGTGATTTTTTTAAAACTATTTTGCTGAGCGGTGTATTTCACACAGACTCTCTCTATCTTCATAAATCTGTCAGTTAATCACAGTAGAAGTGCATTAACAATGCAGTATTCATTTTCAAGTATGCTGAGGTACCAATTCCACAGCCATTACTCTGTTTCTAACCCATATAAAATTCTTTTTTTATGTTGTGATCATACAAATGCTTGGTTTGGGCTATTGAGCCATAAACTACAGTTGGCCTACATTCAGATGTAAGTAAAAGGGACGCTAACTTTTGTGGACTTCAGTTTTCGGGTGTCTGCCTGAGATATCTCAGGCAAACTGTAAAAAGCATTAGGTGACAGCGGCTCTGACAGCTTTTAATGGGAACTGCAGGTTCACAGCAATCTCTGGCAGGGTATCCCAAAAACTGAGCTATCAAACATCACTGGCGCTTTTGGAAACTTGTCTGTATATCTAGTAGTAAGTGTTTTCAGGATCAGGCTAAAGAAGGAAAGATGCACACAATGTATTTAAGCAAATATTGTACCAATGATCTACTTTAATAGTCCATACAAATGACAACCACCAATATGGTGTGATCATGAAAAAAGCTAAAGTGATTCTAGGATGCCTCAGACAAGGTACTTCCAGCAGAGCTAAGGAGATGTTAGTACCATTATACAAGGTGCTGGTGAGACCCCACCTGGAATATTGTGTTCAGTTCTGGTCCCCCATGTTTAAGGAAGGTGAATTCAAACTGGAACAGGTGCAGAGATTGACTAATAAGATGATCCATGGAGTGGAAAACTTGCCTTATCGTAGGAGACTCAAAGAGCGTGGCTGCTTTAGCCTAACCAAGGAAGGTTGAGGAGAGAGGTGATTGCTTTCTATAAATACATCTGAGGGATAAGTACCAGGGAAGGAGAGGAATTGTTTAAGTTCGGTGCCAGTGTGGACAGAAGTACAATTGGATGTAAACTGGCCATCAGGAAGTTTAGACCTGAAATTAGATGCAGGTTTCTAACCATCAGAGGAATGAAGTTCTGGAATAGCCTTCCAAGGGAAGCTGCAGGGGCAAAATCCTGGTTGACTTCAAAACTGAACTTGATAAATTTTTGGATGGAATGGTGTAATGAGACAGCCCAGTCTGGCAGTTGACTGACTTCTGGTGATAGATATGCTGGTGGCCTGAGATGGGATGTTGGGATGGGGTGGATTCTGAGTTATTACTTTGAATTCTTTCTTGGTGATCTGACTAGTGAGTTTTGCCACCATATTCAGGGTTTAACTGATCTCCATATTTGGGATCAGGAAGGAATTTTCCCCCAGGACAGATTGCCAGAGACAGGCTGGGGGGGGAGGCAGGTTTCACCTTCCTCTGTAGCATGGAGCATTGCTCACTTAATGTCTTTAACCTGTGATTTGAAAATATCAATAACATAGGTTAGAGGTTTATTACAGGAGTGAGGGGTGAGGTTCTGTGGCCTTTATTGTGCAGATCAGACTAGATGATGATACTGGTCCCTTCTGACCTTAGTGTCTCTGAGTAACAAATATCCTCTTTGGAAACGTATTGGTTTATAGCAGGGTATTTGTAAATATATTTCTCTTTTTAGAGTTGCTGTGAGCAGGGTAAGCCACTTTCCTCTTGTAGAGGCTTGCATTTCTCTTCTTACTCAAAGTATCTTGCTAACACAGAAAGCACAATTATTTAAACATTGCTTCTTTCTGAAAAGTCCCTTTGTAAGCAAAGGGACACCAAAGGGGCTAATTGAAGATCTTGTACCATATATGGGAGACTTTCGGAAGACTTCAGAATTAAGAGTCCAAACATATATTCCCTGTCTGGGTAATTCTTCCATTTTGTGTTCTTTGTCACTTTACTTTAGAGGTATGGTTTTTGGGGCAAGATTTTGTCTTTATGTAGTGCTTAGAATAATGGGCTCTAGGTCGTACTATAATACAAATAATTACAAGATACGTGAGAGTTAAGACCAGATCCACTTAGGCATATGGAGTCCCAGTTTTAGGTACCAATGTGACCTACACAACTCTGTAGGCACCAACTTCTTTTGCTGTAAAATTTTCCAAGGCACTGAAGTTCCTGCCGTTGAGCATATGCACTGTTGCCTCAGGCAGGTATATGGATGTCAAGCTCGCACCTAAGCCTACTATGAAGATAGATGGGGGAATGTCTGTCTTCCCCAATGGTCCTAATCCACTGGAAAAGGTGGCTGTAGGGTGAGGAGAGGAGACAGTGGACTTTCTTGCAAATATTCCTTTAGCCCAGTGGTTAGAGCACTTGTGGGAGGCCTGGAGGAGGAGAAGGACTCCAGACAGGGTTCTTTACCTCTCAGGTGAGTATCCTGA
This sequence comes from Podocnemis expansa, assembly GCA_007922195.1. NCBI lineage: Eukaryota > Metazoa > Chordata > Testudines > Podocnemididae > Podocnemis > Podocnemis expansa. The sequence goes on from ML681992.1 coordinate 4,655,845, forward strand.
CCTTAAAGTGATTTCCAGACAGTCTCTGGCCCAGTTAATATTTAATAAAAGTGGAACTGGTTCAATAAGATGGAGTAAGAGACCCACATGAGAATATCTTGTAGTCCACTTTCTAGATCACTCACTTGGAATTTGGGGAACCCCTTCCCCCTTGCCCAATGAGAAGGCATTTGTGAAATTGAGCCAGGGTCTGTCACTTCCCAGATGAATACCCTAACCACTGGGGTAAAAGTTGTAAGGAGGCTGCTGCTACCTCATCCTTGGCTGTTTTAGGTGGACGTAGACAGGTGCCTGCACTATCTTCACAAGAAATGGCTTAGACTTCTAAATCATCTCACTCCAGGAGAGGGCTTCCTGTCTGTGGGTTGCAAGCAGAGATAGCTACTTCCTAATAGCCTGGATTTAGGTGCTCAACACTTCTCAGAAGGTGGGACACACCCATCTCTCTTCTTTATTGCATGGTGGCTAGCTTAAGTGACTTCTGGCCAAGTGTGGTGACATCTGTGAATCCTGTTCATTTCTCTCCATTCATTGAGGGGAGCCTTGTGGATCACAGACTTGTTTCCATGATTTGCTAGGCATCTTAAAGTTGGGCATTGCAACACTGGATCCAGGCCTTAGTGCTTGGCTGCAAACATACCTAACTACGTAACTGCTGAGACAACTGATGGCTTAGTGCCATATCAAAGGTCATTTTTTTAATACTGACTAATAGAGGGGTAAAATACTGACTGCTTGCTGAACCACCAGTGTAATGGTACTGCATGTTTCAACTTGTATAACTTCTAAGACCATGTTTACATTATAAACATTTTCCAACATAGTTCTGTTGGTCATGGGTAGGATAATATGTGTTTTGTGACTGATGTTGCTGTGCCAGCAGAAGCTCATAGTGCAGATGCAGTTCTACTGACAGACCTGCTCTTTTGCTGGTATTTGGTATAATTTGTTTCACTTGGTGTGTGAGTTGGCGTGGAATAAATTGTGCTGACAAAAGCACAATTTTGCTGGTATAAACAGGGCTGGATTAACTGGCCTTGAGGCCCTGGCCCCCCCACCATGGTGGCCTGCAGTGGGCCCTGGGGCTAGATGGCACTCTCACTCTGGCTCTGGGGTGGAGCTGACTGGCATACTGTACAGCATCTGCTGCAGCCCCCCACCCAGGGCCCTGGGTTGCAGAAGGCGGTACAGTGTGCCAGCTGGCTCTGCCCTGGAGTGGAGTGAACAGGCCCTGGCCTTCCCTTCCCTTGGGGGTGGACAGGACAGCCCAGGGGTGGGGTGCAAGTGTGGAGCCTGGCATCTGGCAGCAAGGGCTGTCCCAGCAACTCCCCGTGCACTCTGCATCTGGTGGCAAGGGGCCTCCCAGCACCCATTGGTGCTGAGCGGGATGGTGGGGGAGAGTGTGGGTGGAAAGCAGATCAGGTAGGGGGTCTTAAGGACTGGAGCCCAGCCCCTCTGCTTAGGCTGCATTAGTCTGGCCCTGGGTATAAACTGTGAACACACTAGAGCTATGTGCACACGTCACTTTTAAATTGAAACAATGACCGTTGTTTCAATTTTAACAATAATCATGTCCGAACAGCGTTTCGTTATTTTGAAATGACAAGCCCCGTCATTTCGAAATATATTTTGAAACAGGAAAACATAGGAAGAAATCGAAATAGCCATTAAATTGAAACAGTTGTTTCGAAAACACCGTTCAGACGTGTTACTTCAAAATAACCATTATTTTGATTTAACACTTTTGGCCTTCTCCTTCCCAGGGTGCCTTCCTTTTTCTATATATTGGGTGGGGGCATGGCCCTTCTAGGGGGCCATCTTGCCACACTTCCTGTGTCTGGACTTGCTATTTTGATTTGGTGTTTTTGTTTAATTCGATTTAAGTTAAATTGACGTAATGATTTTATTTCAAATTAACTTAAATTGAATTAACCCTGTACGTGTGGACATAGCCTAAGAGTGCTTTTTAGGCTTAGTACACTAGTATTGTTGTATCAGCAAAGCAGGTCTAGTGTAGACCTGCTAGCTTATCTCTCCATTCATTTTGCTTTTCTAAATTCTTATCCTTAATTAGGAGCTTGAGAATAGAAATGCTTCACCATAACTATTGCATTTTATGCAACCCCCCCCCCCCAAAAAACCCCACCAAATCCTCTTTTTGCAACATAAATCATAATCTGCTGTCATACTCTCAAAATGTTCCATATTTAGTGTCACTGATGTCACAGAAATCCTGTGAAAGAAATATATTTTAGTTCCTTTGACACTGACTACAGTTTTGTAACTAGGTACCATTGATGAATTAGGGAGCAAACTTTCTTTGTCAAATGACTCTACTTCTAAAATCAACAAGTTCCACTCATGTTGTTGTAACTTTATTTATATTTTAATTTGAAACCCAATTAATAATGTTATATTCATCATGAAAAGCCAGCATTCATTAGCAATCACACAGTAACAAAACAGCATAAGGATATGGTGGAGCAAAATATTTCAAGGAAATAGATTGTTGCCTCAAACTTCCATCAAGATACAACAATCAGCAGGTACTAATAAAATGACTGACTAATGAAAATATCTTATCACTGCTGGGTTTGTCCTGCCCTGCCCTTGGCTCTCTTGCATTCCAGTTTCTTTCCCTTTCACTATTATTACTTTAGAAAAAGGAAACGTTATTGAACAGGGAATGGTTTAATGTAGAATTGTTACTTCATAACTATCAAGATTGATGGGGTCTGTGGGGAAATGTATATAATGAAGAGCCATGATATGCAATTGAAATGACAGCTGCTGGTTTCTCTGGATCTTTCTCAGGCATCTTCAAGCCAGAGGGTAAAGGGAAATTTGAGCTCTTCAAATCTTCAAGTCCAGGTTGTGCAAATCATCTGAGGGTGTACCCTCTTTCCGTTTTTTGTTGTTGCTTAGAGTGTCAGCATGTGGAACAGAATGCTGATAGCTGAGAGATGGAGATTAAACAATGCAGCAGGGTGCGAGCATGTTTTATGTCTAAAGCAAATAGTGCTCTCTCTGGACCTGACAGCGCTATTTGTTCCAAGATGAACCTATTGGCATTCATTTTTAATTGGCAGGATCAGTACTATTAAGTACATGACTTGGTGGTTTTTTTTTAAACAAGGACTTCTAGAGTAGTTAGTTTTGAGTGGGGGTTGAGATGTGCAATCTGTGAGTAAAAGTTCTCTACTGTACTTTGAACTGTATAATAATTCAATAAAAAGGTTTGAACTGAACTCTGAACAGTGTGTTAATATAACAAAATGTGATTTGAAGAGGCTCTAAAATTCCCATGTGAAGATTCCCAGGGATGAGATTTTAAAAAATGTTCAGTCTTGGTTTAAAAATAAAAGTCCCCTTGAATTCAATGGGAACAAAACTAGACCAGCACTGGACTCTTTTGAAAATCTTACCCTAAATTACCTCTTCTAGAGCAGTAAGAAGAATCTTTTTTTATAAAATATTTACATAAAATAAGCCAGACAGTTGAATATATCATTGCCTATTTTAGAAGGGAAGATTTGAAGATTTTCTTTTTCAGCTAATTACCATCCAGAAAGTTTCAGTTGTTTTTTCTTATGGGAATATTTTGTGTTTACATAACCCTTCGGTGGGTTTTATGCTTTGAGTTTTAACTGTGTTCTGGAACACTAAAGGCCAGTGAGAACCTCAAATTATTTTACCAGAATACAATCCACCCTTCTTTACTCCAAACCTTTCATTTTGCAGCTATTTGCTCATCCTCTTCTAACTATATCAACTGAACAGACTAATTCAGGTTCAGCTGGTAGCTTTATAAAATGCTAAAAGCTTTACAGGGGTATCTTTTAAGATTGTCATTCGGGGTCACAATTGAACTTGTTTACCAGATATAATTAGTGATAAGACTGTCATAGCTGAGGGGGTGTGGGATGGGGAGTAGCAGCAATGGGACAGAACTTTGGTGTCAGCCTCTAGCTAGTAGGTATCAGGATGTGTTGGTGTGCAGCTTCTAGGATGGTGTCAGTGGTGGTGACTCCAAGGCTCTCACCTTTTCTGGAATGTGTCCTGAAAGATGCACAAAACAAACAGCGCTGGACAGGATGTTTAGGAAATGGCAAATACTGGAGCTTAATTTTCCCAGCAGTTTTTTCTACATCCAGGCTAAACCAAGGCTGATATTTCATAATATAAAAATAATACATAACAAATGAAAGAAAGGGGATGTTGATTGTAAGAATTATAAATCAAAAGTCAGGAGTTGTAGAAAGTTGATAAAGGAAGCAGGAGAAATCTATAGTAAGCAGAGTGAGGGACCATAAGACGGAGTCTATGTATATTAAGAATCCTAACAATGGTACTGGTCCATTACAAGACTGAAATGGTAGAATTATTAATAATAATGCAGAAAAAGCACAAATTGTCAATAAACATTTCTGTTCTGTATTTGGAGGAAAAAACAGAACACTTTTTCCATAGCACTGTATCTTAGGAGGATGTTAAATAGCAGTTACTAAAATTAGGCATTTTTTAAATCAGAGGGTTGGTCTGGTAATCAGTTTTTTAACAGGAGTTTTAAAGGAACTTGCTGAGGTGCTTGCTGCACCATGATTGATTTTCATTAAGTATGGGAACACTGGAAAAGTTTCAAAAGGCTGGGAGAAAGCAAACATTGTCAGTATATAAAAAAGGTTTACAGGATGACCCAGGTAATTATAGGCCTGTCAGTCTAACATCAATCAAATGCAAGATAATGGAACAGTAAATATAACACTCAATTAGTAAAGAATTTAAGGAGGCTAATGTAATTAATACCAATCGGCATGGGTTTATGGAAAACAGATTATGTCAAACTACCTTTTTTGTTGAGATTATAAAAATTAGTGGATAATGGTAATAGAATTGATATAATATAACCAGATTTTTATACGGTGTTTGACTTGGTACTTCCTTCCACTTGGTATCAGGCACCAGTGATGACAATAATCAGTCATAGCTACCGTATCAGCATTCAAAACACACTCAAGTACGTCGAAGGAGTATAACTGAATGCTGAGGTATATATTGTCTGCATAAGCAAACATGTGAGACCTGGTTTGTTGTAGGTCAGGGGTCTCAAACATGCAGCCCCTAAGATATTTCCTGCAGCCACTGTTGTTACCAATATTTGCAATATTGTTGTATGAAAAGGCTTCAGTGGTGTGACCCTCAGGCTAATACGCTAGCCCTCATGTGGCCCTTTACTAGTCCTCATGTTGCCCTCATGGTGATTTGAGTTTGAGACCCCTGTTGTAAGTGATTTGAATATAGGTTGAATAACACTGTAGATAGAACTGATCCTTGTAGAAGGTCATTACTGTGGTGACTCCCGGCACTTGTTCTCTCTAATATGCACAGAGAAATAGCAGTTTCTCAAAAATAGAGCCATTGAACATAGAGGCTATCTTGGCATAGTTGTAGACAAGCATACCAAAAGGCCATGCTAGTGCTAGAACCAACTGGATGATGATGATTCCAGTTTGTGGCGACTTCTGAGATTTCAAAATTTGCTTTTGCTTTAGACATGAAACAAAACGTTTTTTAGTTTATGAAAAAACTCTTTTCCTCTCTGCTCTGGACCTCAAACCTGTTCAATTAAAGCTTTGTGGAAACTGGTGTGTCTCCATGAAACATATTTCAGTCACAAAGGTTCCAGTCAGCTCTACTTAATAACTGTTGTGGAATGGATTGTCAGTACTTGGGCTGCTTGGGGAGTGGGGAGAGAGAAGACTATAGAACTTATTTTATAATATGTTAGTCTTAGAGGGTTGTTAAATTCAGATTTGTATGCATTTATAAATAAAAAATGTGCAACTAGCCCTAGATCAATTTACAAACTATTAAAGCTACTGCTAACTTGAAGCTTTTTTTTTTTTTTTTACTTAAGTAACCATTGTAAATATTCAGGAAAAGAGGCAGGTTTGTTCTTCTTTCTGTCAGTGTCTATAACCTGAACAGCAGCTTGTGGATTGACTTGCTTTAAACCTTTGTTTGAAATATAACATTGCTGTATGCAGTGTCATACTTCAATGAGGACTGTTTGGAAAATGCACACAACTCATTCAGTTCAGATGTGTCTAATACTTTAAAACAGAAAATTGTTTGAAATTAGTAGTAGTCTTTATAATTATGAGTGCACTGAAAATGTTAGTGTTTAGGAAGCCTGCTTCACCAGCATTTCAGTGGACTAGTCTCTTGGCCGCAGGGCTGTTTGTTTGAGGTGCTATGAGTTATTGATTTAATTATAATTAGAGTTTACACTGCCATAGTTCAAGTTGTCTGTATTTTCCATTATAAATACACTGTTCTTGGGGCACATAACTTGGCTATAAAAGTGTTTATTTTGGTTGAAACTTGGTCTACAAGCTGATCTCAAGAGGAAGCATAATATTTTAAAAAGTCACTTCCAGTCTATTGGATTTTGCATGATATCTAGTACAGCAACAGGAAGACATAATTAAAAGGGCAATGTCAAATGGATATTTGTCTTTTAGATTGGATAACTTTTTAAAAAGGTGTCTGAGGGACTGCTATTTAGTGCATTTAGAATCTTTCTGCATGGGTCTCAGAACTTTTCTGTAATCACAGCTGTGGGCAAAGTTTGGGCCTGTAGGAGTGAAGAAGTCAAACTGAGGTCATAAAAGTTAGAGATGACTAGCCTTTTGAATGGGGAAGTCCAGAAGGTGTTTCATGCTGGTAAGCTGTATTCCCCTTGCTGTCTGGAGAGAATGGCAGTGAGCCTCTTACATTGCTGGATTAGTCTAGGGGGCCTTTCTACATGAACAGGAACCGAGCTGCCTGCCTGTGCTCCAGTGGCAGTAGAGGGATACCAGGAATGTGGAGGAGGAACAAGCAAGAATGCGGAGATGAGGCCCTCCATGTGCTTTCTCTGCACCTGCCTTTGTGGAGAAGGAGGAGCAAGCCAACATGAGATCTAAGCCTATAGAAAAATTCTGTGGCCTGTATGATGCAGCTGGCTAGCTCAGCCTGACCTCTGTTCTAGTTGCAGCTAGGTCCAGAGAAGAATTCTTCATGGGACCTTCTAGTTACCCCTCCTCAAGTGGAGTGGAGTTACTCCAGCAACAGAATAAAACATTATGTTGCTTTAGCAAGTGTGCAGGTGCTGTTGTGGATGGTCCTTTCTTCCCCTGTCCCCCAAGTTGCTCCTACCTATTGCTTGCTCCTTTTTGCCCCCTTCTGTTTTAAGCACCAGCAACAGGGAAGAGAGGCAGCAGAGAGGTGCGAGTTGTAGGTGGATGGGAGCCGTGGGAGAAGGGATGGAATGAGGGCAGAGTTTAACCTTTCCAAGCCTTTTGTACCCATTGCCTGTGCTGTGTTCATGGGTGAGCATCTTGTATTTTCTTTCAGCGGATGCTTGCTTCCCAAAGTACTCAGTGTCTGCGGTCTAAGCTGCTGCAACAGCGCAACTGTGCCACTGTAATGCTTGTAGTGAAGTCATGGCCAGAGAAACACCAAAAAAACAAGCACAACTATATTGCCTGTAGGCCTTCCATTTAATACAATGACTATCCATACTGAATGGAAGCCACTGTCCTATAATGAGATTTAAGTTTGTTTCCTGGGAGATGTCCTAATTAAATAGACTGCATTACCATATTCAAATTAAAATGTTCATTTTATAGAACTACATTTTTCGGGTTGTTGGCTCCTAATGTGGGAACTGGCAGCTTTTGGTATCTTGCACACAATAACAACTCTTCTGTTCACTGGAGCTGTAACTAATACTTGTCAAGATCTAGGTATCCTGGGACCATTATTATGAAAAGAGGCAGAGGTCTGCTGACCTCATGGAAGTGCTGATGATGTTGAAAAAACCTAAAAGATTTCCCCCACATCCCAGACCAAAGGACATTTTGTAATGAATTTAGACACATTGCTTTCCAGAACACATTCAGCATTTCTCCATGGGTAATATAAAATAAGCATGTAGCATATCCTTGGAGTAGTAATCATGGGCTGGCATCTCAGCCCTGTATAAAATAAGTGTATTAAATGATCCAGAGATACAAAATCCAAAAAAAAAAAAAAGAGGCCTTTCCTGTGCTCCTCCCCAGTCCCCTTTACCTGTGGCTCACACCTCTCTGCCTCCTCTCCTTTCTCTCCTCACTTGCCCTTAATGCAGGAGGAGGGGAAAAAGGAGCCAGTGGAGGGAGAAGTAGTTTGGCAGAGATAGGAACAATTGAAGTTTCTTTCCTCAGTGGTGGTTAGATTGTGTGAAGTGTCAGAAATGGCTGGTGCTAATAGAGGCTAATGTGACTTTTGCATGCTGCCTTAAATTACTCCACAGTACTTATTCAGTACTGGCATTTTAACTGTAGTGTTTTACCCTGACCCTGTTTGTGAGGTTGTTTGCTTTGCTAGCTTGTTACTAATTTTTAAACAGTATTTTAAAAAGAGTTTGGTTTCACAATGGCCAGGCAAATTGTGTTAATCAGGTAGGGTACATCAGACCTTTAGCTGAGGTGGGGTAATTAAAGATTTTGATAGAATTATCAGATGGGATAAATTTGGCTCACTGTGACATTTCTTTCCCACCCTTATTCTTGACTGTGTTTCTAGATTAATTGCTTAGGCATTGAAACATCATCTTTGAAACTACAGATAACTTAATAGTTCTTTCTAGCCTTAATCTCTATTTCTGAATTTTATAGCCTTTCAGACATTCTGCCTGCTCTTTCTTCCAGAAAAAATTCTGAGGGTACAGAAGTTTACACTTTAAAAACAATGACCATGGCAAGTTCATAATCGTTTTAAACTTTTTAAAATTTCTAATGCTTAGAATTTGTCTCATAGGTGCAGATTCTCTCTACAGAAACAGTTTGAGCCTCAGTGATGAAAAACTTAACTCTCCAACAATGTCCAGTCCAACTTCAACTTTACCATCTCCAGCAGTAACACCTTGTAAAGGTAAATCTTGTAGTAACTTTCTTTTCAAGTTTCTTGTGAACTCTGAGTGGTGCAGACTCATCTTTGAATATGTTAATCTAATCATATTTTAAGATGAGAGCAATATCCTGAGTGTTGGTATTAAGACTGCTTCAAACATGTCATACTAGAATCTGTGCTAAAGGCAGTGTCACAATTGGTATGATGTCTGCAATAACCACTTATTCACAAGGAGGCCTGTCAACTCGGTTAGCTACAAATCTGCAGTGTTAATGGAAATGTTAGTTTCTGGCTGTTCTAAAACTGTCATGTGTCTCGCTAAGTACTTCATTGAATGGGTTTGTTTTTTTACTGTGGAATTAAACTTGCATTACTACTTGAATGTTGCCGAAGTTGTCCCATGTACACCAAAATGCATAACTTGAGTGCAAGGATGTTCTTAATTTGAGTTGGCTGGGCCTGTCTACAAAGCGAGTTAGCACAACTTGTCAGCTACTGACACACTCTGTGCCGGTAGTCCAGTTGCTTTCTGCAGTGTCATGACTCTCATTTGAGCTAGGCTAACTTGATCATAGATAACTTGGGTTACTGGATGTCATTGCTGAAGAGTGAAGTCTGCACTGTGGCTGGGAGTATGCATCCCAGTGGAGATAGGCAGGCATGTTAGTCCTACTCATGCTAGCATGCCAAAAATAGCAAAATGACTACAGAGGTCCAGCTGGTGACTTAGGCTGGCAGGGTTTGTACTGAACTAGCTAACCTTATCTGGGTCACCATTGCCACACTGCTATTAGAAGGCAGAAGAGCAGAGGTGTCAAAATCGCAGCCCGTGGGCTGGATCCAGCGGGTGAAGGCTGCTGATCCAGCCTGCAGAGCTGCTGCCTAGGCTGTTCCTAGAAGCTGTCTGTAGCAGCTAACTCCAAAGACAGGCTTCCAGCACAGCAGGGCTAGGCATGCTTGTGACTCAAGGACATGATCAGAGTCATAGTACAGGGGAACAAAGGAAGTGCTCCAGCTAATCCCAGCTTAGCTCTGCTGTCGTCTGCCAACCAATCAGAATCTCAGTCACAGCAGGCTAGGCTGGGATTGGCTGGAGTGCTTCCTCCATCCCAGCTGTGCAATCAGTCAGTCAGTATGCTGGTTTGATTGACAGCACATTGCACAATCACAAATAAAAAAGGAAGAGTGTTTGGGGCCCATGGGGGAACAAGCCAACCAAAGGCCAGCATTCTGAATGAATGACTGACAGTGAGTGGGTGGGAGGGGGAGAGGCTGTAGCCCAGCCTGGCTGCTTGTGACTGCCTGACTTCTTTCCTTTTTTTTTTGCCTGCCACCAGGAGGTGGGGAAGCGGCAGTGGTCTGGGAGCACACAGGGCAGGGGAAAGGGAAGGCCTCAAAGCCGGCAGGGTTGGGGAGGGGAAAGGGAAGCCCATGCTGCCCCTAACATGGAGGAGGAAAGGGCTGGGAACCCCATGCGGCCACCTGGCCTGTAACAGCTGTCCTGCCTTCCAGTGTGGCCCCCCACATTGAATGAGTAGAGTGAACAGAGCTAGTAGATACATTATCTGACCATCCATGCAAAGTAGACATACTCTAAGCCAGTGAAAGAAACAGACATGCATTTGTCCTTCACAGAGCTTTCACATACATTCTCAAAAGCTTTGCGCACCTATATTCAGCTTATTTGCATACATGTTTGGAAACTGTCACATTGTGGGGTGTAGTCCAGACCAGTGTGGGGGGGTGTCATCACTTGCCCTGCAGTCTAGGGTACCTTACAATGCTTTGCTGTTATAGCTCCTAAGTGGACTGCTCACAGCCTGTTAGCATCCAAGCCACACCTTGGGTGTCTGTGCATAGCTAACAGCTCTGCTTCAGCAGCTCTGACCCCTATAGCCTGTCAGCAACACTCCCAACTAGACTGGCTGCATCCCTAGTACAATCCTCAGTCCTGAATTTTTATCAGAGACCTTTGGTCCACACTGTCCAGACCTTTTTAAAGCCAGTTCAGATCTTAAAGGTCCATTACCTTTTAAGGACAATATTCAACAGTTTGCTGTGTTCACAGAAGCTACTGAAATGTTCAGTTTAAACACAGCAATGGATTAGTGTAGATTACAAATACAGCAAATTCATTTAACTACAAAGAGAGGTTTTAAGTGAGTACAAGTATATGGTATTAAGTTAGAAATGGTGAAGAGAAAAATAAAAGATAAGAGGCTTTCTAGGAGCTAAAACTTAATGAGCTAGACGTGGTTCAAGGTAAAATCCATACTACAGGATCTCAGTCATGGGGCAGACCAATTTCTCAGGTCAGGATCTGCCCCCAAAGTTAAAGGACTGGTTCTTTTGTTCTCCTAGGTGAAAAAGAATGCAAGAGCCTTGGGTGTTCTTTTGCCCCTCACTTTTATAGTCTAGTCACTGTTTGAAATGCAATTTCTTGAAAATTTCCCACAGATAAAGTTCATTCCAGCTATCAGGAAGCAGACATGAAGGCTTAAGGTGACAAGTCCCATTCTGTTTGCTAAAATGCACATCAGTCTGTTCTTGCCTCACTTCATTGCCAGAGAATGGATACTTGACAGACAGTTGATGATCAACTTCGATATCTGGCTGAAGGCAACAGCTTGTTCTTTGTCTTTGAAAAACCAGTTTATCGACTTTCCTGACTTGTCTATTAAACATATGATGGTCATAATTTCAGTTTATGTTCATAACTCTTAATCAGCATTTTATACACACATTATGCGAAAATATTAATCAGTGAGTTAATTAAATGATACCTCTGAAGGCTTATTTTGCACAAGAATTATATTAATGTATAGGGTGTGAATACAGAGGTGCTCAGGGTGAAACCTTCCGATATGTTGTCAGGACACTTTAATTTAAATTTCTTACATAAAATAAGCTCAGGCAATATTAAGGCTATGCAACTGAGCACCTGTTTCAGGGAATGTGGAGGGATTTACATAGGAGGAAAGATGGAAAAAGCTACATATTAAGTCATTTAAGTGGAAGTGGGGACATAACCTTACAAATATAAAAAAGCTGTAAATTGAGAGACTTAGCATTTAGCACGGTACTAGGAGATGATAATGAGGAGTAAGGGGATGCAATTAAAACAGCAGCAAAAATTTAGGGAAGAATTAGGTTGACTGTCAGAAAGCTGTTTCTGATTGCATGATTTGTTTGACTGGAATAGAAGGAAGTAGTGGAAGCCAATTGCAATATTAAAAAACTGAATTGGACAGAATACAAATATGAACATATATGACAAATTCTGCTCTAGCAACGAGAGGATGTCTAACAGTGATTGGGGGGAAAAAACTTTATTTTCTAATGTTTAAGGAAACAAAATAAGAAATTTACTCATTTGTAGTCATACAAATAACTTCCTAAAATAAAGGAATCAAAATTTTAGGCCAGATATCAGGAAAGTATTTTCTCTAAAGCATTTGGTCTACTGCAATGTCCAATTAAATGAAAAGGCTAAGAGAACCTCTTCAAAGATAATCAAGAAGAGATTAGATACTACTGGGAATGATGGTGGGAGTTCTTCAAAATTTAAATATCTTCTAATGGCTTTTATTTGCCTCAGTGACACAGCTTTACATTGGTCATTTATAAACTGCTGTCCTTATTCTCTTATTTTGCAGCAAAGCTTGGAGATACAAAAGAACTAGAAGACTTCATTGCTGATCTTGACAGGACATTAGCAAGTGAGTAGATTCACTTTGTGTGGTACCTTAAAAGTGAGTGAAGTCAAAAGATTTACAATGCAAAATGCGAGTGGAGATGGAATTGGGTGGAGGGAATAGTATTCTTACATAATTTCTTTTAAAATACTAGTTGTTCTTACTTCATTTGTTGTGGGAGAGGTGATGAGATAGACCATGAGGACAGATCTGTCTCTACCCATATATTTGTACTTTTAGATGTCCTTAGTCTGCTTCTCCTGTCAGATGGTGTGACCATATGCTATATAGAAACTTTCATTTATGCACTCACCTTGCTCCTCGCCATCCTTTAGCAGCCAAACTCAGTTTGCTTTTGATTAGTCCTTTCTTAACGTATATCATTTTTGAGACATAAAGGCTAAGTCTACATCTAACTGCTTAGTTCAAACTAAGCAGTTTGAAGTTAGTTTGAATTAGCCACATTTTCTTAGTTTGAACTAATCTTTTAGTTCGAGCTAGCCATGCCTTTTTAGTTAGAACTTTTTATTTTGAACTAAAAAAGTGTAGCTAGTTGAAACTCTAGTTCGAGCTAGCATGACTACATTGTGCTAGTTTGAACTAAATATGCAAGTAAGTTTGAACTAAGCAGTTAGTTTGAACTTATCATTTGAACTAAGTAATTCAAACTAAGCTTTGCATAGTTTGAACTAGGCAAAGCCTAGTGTAGACAGGGACCAAATTAGTCTGGATTAAGGAGGCTTAATCTGGACTAACTTGCTAGTGTAGACATAGCCAAAATGAGCCATATATTGTGAAGTTGCTTTGATTGTGCCCTTGTTAAGCAAGCGAGAGCTGGTCAAAAATTGATTCAACACAGTGAAACACAGGCTTTTTTCATAGTTCTAAAAGTCTAAATAACCGGGTAGTCACTGTGACTGACTGGTACAAATATTAGACTTCTGTCATTGTCTTTGGGAAATGATTATAGAAAAGTCTACCTTATATTTTAAATTTTAAGAAAAATGGGTCTATCTAATCTCCATTAATTATGGACCAATTTGTTACTACTTCACAATCTGTTGTTGTTATGCTGTTCTTTGGCTCTTCCTGAAGCTGTGGAAAAACACTTCTCTTTTTAAATACTCTGTTACATCTGTTCCCCTTTTCACAGTTTGCCTGTACTGGTCCTTGATATAATGGGACCCTAATGAGCAGTACAGACAAAGAATGAAAGGGATAACATAAATTGTCTTTATTTCTCAATCCTTTTTGTTTTCTCATCTTTGTAGTTTTGTAAGACTTTGTTAATTTTCATTGAGTTTAATTGAAGACATCTACTTTTATGACTGTAAGATTGTTAGCTCTGGTTTATATGTGCTTAGCCCTTTGTCTTTTTTCACTTGTATCTTAATTCTGGCCTAATTTTCACTTATGTTAAGTACTTATTTACTCTCTTGCAATGGATCCATTCTAGAGCTAGCTGTTTCTTTAACAGTGAGAGTGATTTTATTCCTGTAGAACCTTTTGCAGAAGTGCAAAGAATCAGGAGCCATGGTATTCATGGAAAACAGATACAATCTTTTCTTTGGGATTTTACTGCTAGGGCTTTCACTGTTGAGTTGCAGGTGACTTTTTTCGGGTTGTCTGTTTCATGCTGATTCCATGAGATTGTCCATTTCCTAACAAAGGGCAAATTGAGTCACCTGATGATGATGCTTTAGTGCATTCTAATAAGCCAATGGACCACATTTGTTTCAGTCCAGTCCTATTCTTTCATAGCGTAAGCCACCTATATGTCCAGTGCCATCTTTCTTTGACTGGGTAATGAAGTGAAAAAGGCCAACTTCAGTCACATATATTTTGAGTTCTATTATATAGCTGGGGTTATGCAACTGCTTACTCTTATTTGTGCAGATGCCTCATGATACCTAAGACCCATATTAAAGCTGCAATTTTGTTAAACCTTTACAACTTCATTACCTTTTTATAACTTTTTTGGCTTGTATATAAATATATAAGCCAAAAAAGTTGTATATAATTTTAAAATTGTATATCTGTATATAGATATATAATTTACTTTCTCTTCTTTCATATCAGTGAACAGCAGACTGTTTAAAGATCTGGTTGTCAAATATGACATTTTGATATGTTAATTAAATGTAATATCACTAAATGTAGCAGTTGTGATCTCTCATCTTTTATATTTACAGGTATGTGAAGCAAAGTGATTTTTATCACCATCCCTGTCTACAGATAATTCCTTAAAAGATGCAATGAAGTGATGTGGATCACTGAAAGCTGCTGCCATGTCTGACAACTGTCGGTTTTGCTAGCCAACATATTCATCTTCTGAACGTAATAATAGTTACGTTCTAAGTATTTAACTGATCACATCACTTTTGTTGTTTTTGCAGCAGGCAGAATCTAACTTAAATGTGCTAATACTATATTTTTCTTAATGTAGCTTAAACTTTAATTTAAAATTTGCTTTTATGAAAAATATATTTGTAATTTTATATAGTTGGAAATGTTTAATGCTTTTCTCCCATAATATATTTTTGTATACAAATAAAACCTGAACCGAAATCTAGCTGTTCAAAATCTCTATGGATTAAAAACTGAAATTTAGTAATAAGTTAAACTTTCTTCAGTTGCTGAAAAAATGCATCAGATTTTGAAATACTTTGTTTACTTCATGATATCCAGAATAACAGAATGCAGTACATCACATTTTTCTTCATTAAAGGCCTATAGTTGGTTAAATGAGAGTATTACTGTGAGAGGACCTCTGGAGTATACTCTAAAACTGTGAGAATGCATTTCCTCCTTAATTTGCATCCCTGGGTTGTCTCTCTTAAAATGCTGTGCTATTGACAAGCAGCCAAGTCCCTTCAAATGTTGTGATCACTCAGCCAACAAGATGCAGACACACACACCCAGGAAAGTAACACGAATGCTATATAAACCACTTGTTAATTTATACAAAGAGACACAAGCAAATCTCCTCAGCTTTGCACCCCAGAAAGTTACTGTCTTGCATTGTTCAGGAGTGTCTCTTAAGCACTGCAAGCTCATTAGTTTGTCCACTTTCCTTTGATAAAACAGCAAACTTGCATCACCCCAAGCACACTTAAAATAAACTGATTAACTACAGAAAGACAGATTAAGTGATTAGAAGTGGAAGGCATAAAGGTCTGAGAGTTAAAGAAAATAAAAGTAAATGTGCTGTCCTAAATCCTAACTTTATTAGACTAAACAGTATTTTAATCAAGCTGGTTTCTCACCCTGCTGGATGTTGCAGGAAGGTCACTGTTCTTAACATGCAGGCTGAATTTCCTTCTGAGCTGGGGACCATCCCCTCACTTCAAGGTGTTTTTTTTGTTTGTTTGTTTGTTTTTCTTCCAGTGTTCTTGTAGCCTACAGCAAAGGTGGAAGAGGAAACATGGACTCAGTGCCACTGTCCCTTATTTTATACCATTAATTCATGTCTGAGGAAAGATACTGCCCCAGGCATGTCTTGGAGGGCCTTGCTGAGTCAGAGTTCACCAAACCACAGGGTATGATGTTTGCTCAATAGTCTCTTAAAAGAATCATAGAAGTGTAAATCTGGAAGGGGCCTCGAGAGGTCTTCTAGTCCAGTCCCCTGCACTCAAGACAGGATTACATATTATTAGACCATCCCTGACAACTGTGTGTCTAAACTGCTCTTACAAACCCCCAGTGAAGGAGGTTCCACAGCCTCCCTCTGCAGTTAATTCCAGTACTTAAAAACTCTTGTTTACAATTTCTCAGCTGCTCAATGGCTCATGATGTTTGCTTAATGCCTATTAGGTGTGAGTAACCACCTTTTGTCACTGGAGGGCTAGCAGGGGTTGTCTCTGGAACTTGCAACATGATTCAATAACAACCATGTGGCAAATTTTCATAATTCCATACACAATGATGCAGATATTTTTGACAGAACAATGTTTCAGCAGATCATGACTTTTCACATGGTACTTTGCAAGGCATGCTTTGTATGAAACCTCATAACCATATACAAATGATCGATAATGGGTGCAATTTTGAGGTCTGGTGTGACACAATTGCATACTGTATTAAATGCCTGCTGTAGGGAATAGAATCAGTTGAGCCAAATACTGGCCTTATGCTAGAATTAGTCCCATAAAAGTCTACTAATTTCAATACACCTTGGATTTGAGGGGGAAAAAAAACTTCTGAATCCCTATGTTGAGACCTCCTAAACTTCAAAGCTCTTCTGCTGTCATTTAAATGTTAGTATTAATAAATGTATCGGTCTAAACCAAATACTGATTGGGAGCTAGCACACTTACACCAAGATATTTAAAGGTGTTTAGGCCTTGCTGAGTGCAGCAATGTAGGTGCCTAACAAGGTAGTTACCTATATATCAGTGTGGCTCTGACTCTAAGTGATTAGATGACTAAATCTTGTATTTCAAAATAACTTAAGTCCCTGTGTGTCACTGACTTCTAGCAACATTTAGTCTCCTATGTACCTAAGTCATTTTTCAAAGTGTATCTTAGCCATCTAAGTCACTTAGGGTCAAAACCACAGAGATGTTTAATTCTTCAGGGAGGGAAGAAGAGGTGGAGTAGCACTATATGTAAAAGAGCTTTCTGACTGCTGTGGAGCTCCACTATGAAAGTGAAGACAAGTCTTCTGAAAGGCTCTGGTTAAGCTTAGAGGAGAGGGCAAGAAGGGGGATGTTGTGGTGGGTGTCTGCTATAGACAACCAGACCAGAAGGAGGAGGTGGATGAGGCTTTCTATGGACAACCAGCAGAAGTTCCAGATCACAGGCCTTGGTTCTGATGGGGGACTTCAATTACCCTGACATCTGCTGGGAGGCCAATACAGCAGTGCACAGGCAATCCAAGAAGTTTTTGGAGGGCGTTGAGGAGAACTTCCTAGTACAAATGCTGGAGGTCCTTGCACCTCTTGGACTGCTGCTCACAACTGGAGAAGACTTGATTAGGAAAGTAAAAGTGAATGGCAACCTGAGCAACAGTGACTATGAGATGGTAGAGTTCAGGATTTTGAGCAAAGAAAGAGGCAGAACACAGCTCCTGGACTTTGGAAAAGCAGATTTCATCTCCCTCAGGGAACTGATGGGCAGGATCCCATGGGAGGCTCATCTGAAAGGGAAAGGTGTCCAAGAGAGTTGGCTGTAGTATAAAGAAACCCTGCTAAGGGCACAGGAAGATAACATTCCAATATGCAGAAAGAATAGCAAATATGTAAGGTGCCAGTGTGGCTTAGCTGAGGCCTCAATGGTGAGTTGAAAAACAAAAGGGAGGCTTACAAGAAGTAGAAACTTGGAGAGATGACTAGGAAGACATATAGGGTATGTCCACACACACTCCTTATTTCGAAACAACAGAGGTTGTTTCGAAATAAGGAGTGCCATGGCCACACGATGCATGGCCATTTCGAAAGAAGCAAACCGCTTCTTTCGAAATGGCCGTGGTCTTTGCGAAATAACTTAAACCTCGTTACCTGTCGAAACAGTGTTGTTTCGAAACAGAAGTTTCGAAACAGCCCTGTTCGGACATGTTGTTTCGGAACAAAGTGTTC
>ML681992.1:4674452-4813182 GCA_007922195.1 Podocnemis expansa
TGTGGACCTGCTATTTCACTCCCTTATTTCGCGGACATGGTTTTTGTCCAGCGAAATAAGTTGTTTCGAAATAACATATTATTTCGAAACAGCTTGTTTCGAAATGTGTTGTTTCAAAACAAGCACTCCCCATGTGAACATAGCCATAAAGATATTACTCTGACCTGCAGGGATAAAATCGGAAAGGCAAAAGGGCAATTGGTCTTGCAGCTAGCAAGGGATGTGAAGGAAAGGGTTTTGTTATGTTATGTTAGTAACAAAAATCAAGGATGGTGTAGTCCCATGGGTTGTGTGTACACTTACAGTTTAATTCTAATTAATGAGGATTAATTCAATGTAAATTAGTCTTAAAGTGCCACACATCTCCTTGTTGTTTTTTTACTGGACTAGACTAACATGGCTATCCCTTTTGAAATTTCTTAATTTGAACTAAGGAATTTCTTAGTTCAACTTAACAAAACCTTACTTTGAAGTTATAAAACCTTCCTTAACTTCAAATGACAGGTTAATTTGAATTTATTAGTTCAAATTATCCCAGTGTAGCCATATTAATTCAAACTAATACATTTTTTACCTTCTTCCTCCCAGGATGCCGTTGTCGTCTTTCTTTATATTGTGTGGGGCATGGCCCTTTTTGGGGGCCATCTTGCCACCCTATGGTGCCCCTCTCCTAATTTGGACTAGCAAGTCCTGTCCATGGACATGCTAGTTCAAATTGGGTTTCTAGTGGGGCCATGTTAGTTCAAATTAACTTAATTTGAACTAATCATTATTAGTTTGAATTAATTAGTTCAAATTAAGTTAATTAGAACTCACCTTATAAGTGTGGACATAGCCTTAGTGAATAGGGTAGGGATCCTCAGTATGGATGATGTGGAAAAGGCTGAAGTACTTATTGCTTTTTTTACCTCAGTCTTCACAGGCAGGGTCAGTTCCCAAGCCACTACTCTGGATAATACAGGATGGAGAGAAGGACAGCAGCCCTTGGGGATGGAAGGGCAGGTTAGGGAGTGCTTAGAGAAGTTGGGTGTGCACAGTTTATGGGGCTGGATGAACTACATCCAAGGGTGCTGAGGGAGTTGTCCAGTGTGATCACAGAGCTGCTAGCCATTATCTTTGAAAACTCACGGTGATCAGGAGAGGTCCTGGATAATTTGAAAAAAAGGCAAATATAGTACCACTCTCTAAGAAAGGAAAAAAGAAGGACCAGGGATCTATAGACCAATCAGGCTCACCTCAATCCCTGGCAAAATCATGGAGCAGGTCTGCAAAGAATCTATTTTGAGGCACTTGAAGGAAAATAGAGAGAGTGATCAGGAACAGTCAGCATAGATTCACCAAGGGCAAATCATAGAATCATAGGGTTGGAAGGGACCCCACGAGGTCATCTAGTCCAACCCCCCTGCCAAAAAAAGCAGGACCACTCCCATTAGATCATCCCAGTCAGGGTTTTGTCCAGCTGGGCCTTGAATACCTCCAGAGATGGAGATTCCACCACCTCCCTAGGCAGCTTATTCCAATGCTTCACCACTCGCCTAGTAAGGAAGTTTCTCCTAATATCCAGCCTGGACCGCCCCAGCTGTAACTTGAAACCATTGCTTCTCGTTCTGCCCTCTGTTACTACCGAGAACAGTCGAGCTCCATCCTCCTTGGAGCAACCCTTCAAGTAGTTGAAGGTTGCTATCAAATCCCCCCTCAGTCTTCTCTTCTGCAGGCTAAATAAGCCTAGTTCCTTCAGTCTTTCTTCATAGGGCTTGTGCTCCAGCCCTTTGATCATTTTGGTTGTCCTCCTCTGGACTCTCTCTAATTTGTCCATGTCCTTTTTGTAGTGGGGAGCCCAAAACTGGACACAGTATTCTAGATGTGGCCTCACTAGTGCAGAATAGAGGGGAATGATCACATCCCTCGATCTGCTGGTAACACTTCTTCTGATGCAGCCCAGTATGCCATTGGCCTTTTTGGCAGCAAGAGCACACTGCTGACTCATATCCAGCTTCCCATCCACCATGACTCCCAGGTCCTTTTCTCCAGTGCTGCTATTTAGCTGATCACTCCCCAGCCCGTAGCAGTACATGGGGTTTTTTCGTCCCAAGTGCAGGATTTTACACTTGTCCTTGTTGAACCTCATGAGATTCCTCTTGGCCCACTGCTCCAATTTGTCTAGGTCTCCCTGAATCCTGTCCCTGCCCCCTAGGGTGTCTACTGTTCCCCCCAGTTTGGTATCATCTGCAAACTTACTAAGTGTGCAATCTATCCCATCATCCAGATCATTAATGAAAACATTGAACAGAACTGGCCCCAGGACCGACCCCCTGGGGCACACCACTAGTTACTGCATGCCAACTTGACATGGAGCCATTGATTCCTACACGCTGAAACCGTTGTTCTAGCCAGTTTTCTATCCACCTTACAGTCCACGCATCTAACCCATACTTCCTTAATTTGCCAATGAGAATGCTGTGGGAAACCGTATCAAAAGCCTTGCTAAAGTCAAGGTATATGACATCAACGGCTCTTCCCGCATCCACAAATCCAGTCATCTCATCATAGAAGGCGATGAGGTTGGTCAGGCATGATTTACCCTTGGTGAATCCATGCTGACTGTTCCTGATTACTCTATTTTCCTCCAAGTGTTTCAGGATGGATTCTTTGAGAAGCTGCTCCATGATTTTTCCGGGGATTGAGGTGAGGCTGACAGGTCTGTAATTCCCTGGATCCTCCTTTTTGCCTTTCTTGAAGATAGGTACTATATTTGCTTTTTTCCAGTCCTCTGGCACCTCCCCTGTTCGCCACGAGTTTTCAAAGATAATGGCCAACGGTACTGCTATCTCATCAGCCAGCTCCCTCGGATGCAGTTCATCCGGCCCCATGGACTTGTGCACATCTAGTTTCTTTAAGCAGTCCCTAACCTGACCTTCTGTCACCAAGGGCCTCTCTTCTTCTCCCCAGTCCCCCGTACCTAGTGTAGTGGGCTGGGAGCTGACCCTGCTTGTGAAAACTGAAGTAAAAAAAGCATTGAGCACTTCAGCTTTTTCCTCATCCTCTGTCACGAGGATGCCTGCCCCATTCAGTAAGGGACCTACACCATCCCTGATCCTCTTCTTGTTATTGATATACTTGTAGAACCCCTTCCTGTTATCCTTCACATCCCTTGCTAGTCGCAACTCCATTTGTCCTTTGGCCTTTCTGATTTTATCCCTGCAGTCCCGAGCAATGTCTTTATATGCCTCCTTAGTCATCTGTCCTAGCTTCCACTTCCTGTAAGCGTCCTTTTTATGCTTCAGCTCAGTGCAGAGCTCTCTGTTAAGCCACAGTGGGTGCCTTCCACATTTGCTGTGCTTTCTCCTTATCAGAATTGTATCTTCCTGTGCCCTTAGCAGGGTTTCTTTAAAATGCACCCAACTCTCTTGGACGCCTTTCCCCTTCAGATCAGCCTCCCAAGGGATCCTGCCCATCAGTTCCCTGAGGGAGACAAAATCTGCTTTTCTGAAGTCCAGGGTCTGCGTTTTGCTTCTTTCCTTCTTTCCTTTAATCATCAACTTGAACTCAATCATTTCATGGTCACTGCTACCCAGTCTGCCATTCACTTCTACTTCCCTGATACATTCTTCTCTATTTGTGAGTAGCAGATCGAGAGGTGCAAGGCCCCTAGTTGGTTGCTCCAGCATTTGTACCAGGAAGTTGTCCTCAACACTCTCCAGAAACTTCCTGGATTGCTTGTGCACTGCTGTATTGGCTTTCCAGCAGATGTCAGGGTAATTGAAGTCCCCCATGAGAACCAGGGCCTGTGCTCTAGAAACTTCTGTCAGTTGTCCATAGAATGCCTCATCCACCTCCTCCTTCTGATCTGGTGGTCTGTAGCAGACACCTACCACAACATCCCCCTTGTTGCTCTCCCCTCTAAACTTAACCCACAGACTTTCAACTGGCTTGTTTCCACTTTCATAATGAAGCTCTGAGCAGTCATAGAGCTCCTTTACATATAGTGCTACTCCTCCCCCTTTCCTTCCCTGCCTGTCCTTCCTGAACAGTTTATACCCATCTATTGCAGAGCTCCAGTCATGCAAACTATCCCACCACGTCTCTGTTATCCCAATCATGTCATAGTTCTTTGTCTGCGCCAGTACTACCAGGTCCTCCTGCTTGTTTCCCAGGCTCCTTGCATTTGTGTATAGGCACCTAAGATACCCAGCTGATTGCCCTACTTTCCCATTTTGATTTTCAATTCTATTGTATCTACCTCCCTGGATTTTCTTTTCGTGTTGACCTCCCCCACCTGCCTCAGGCATTAGGGCTTCATTAGAGCACCTAAGAAGGTTATTTGATTCCCCCCGCATGTTCCAACTATCCTCTCTTCTATCCCTGTAGTTACAGTCCCGGCACCCCCCAAGTTCCATCCCATCCCCCTGGTCTCCCACATAGTCACTTACCTGTGGGCTTTGGTCTCCTTCCCCCGTCAGACCTAGTTTAAAGCCCTCCTCACTAGGTCAGCCAGTCTGCGTCCAAATATGCTCTTCCCCTTCCTCGAAAGATGGAGTCCATCTCTGCCTAGCAGTCCTTCCTGAAACAGCAACCCATGGTCAAGGAAGCCAAAGCCCTCCTGACGACACCATCTTCGCAGCCAAGCGTTCATCTCCAGGATGCATCTGTCTCTGCTCAGGCCTCTACCCTTGACCGGAAGAATCGAGGAGAACACCACCTGTGCTCCAAACTCCTTCACCCGCGCTCCCAGAGCCCTGAAGTCACCTTTGATCTGCCGAGGATCACCTCTTGCAGTATCATTGGTTCCTACATGGATGAGAAGCATGGGGTAGTAGTCAGAGGGGCGGATGATTCTCGACAATCCCTCCGTAATGTCTCGGATGCGGGCACCTGGCAGGCAGCATACCTCTCGAGAGACCTTGTCAGGGCGACAGATGGGTGCCTCCGTCCCCCTCAGAAGTGAGTCCCCAACCACCACAACTCTACGTTTCCTCCTAGCTGTGGTGGCTGTGATCCTCCCAGCCTCGGGGGTGCATGGCCTCTCCTCTTCCACCTCCTTCACCGTCTCTAGCACCGCATAACGATTCTTCACCACAACAGAGGGTGGGTTGTGGGCAGGGGTGGAGCACTGCCTACCGCCAGAGGTAACCAGCTGCCAGTGTCCTCCCCCTGCCACAGGCTCCCCATCCAGCTCCAGTGTTGTGGCAGTAGTCCCTGGCACCTGGATAGTGCCCTCCTCCTTGCACTTCTCCTCATGGATGCTGTCGAGGAACTTCTCCAGGGTGTGGATACTCCTGAGCCGAGACACCTCCTCCTGTAACTCTCCCACCTGCCTCCTGAGAGATTCCACCACCAGGCACCTGTCACATCAATTCATCTCCCCAGCCTGATCGTTGGAGACAGGGAACTGCAGGCTGCAGTCCCGGCAAGTCCACACCAGGGTCTGGGTAGAGATATCTATGGTCAAGATGTCTGTCTGGCTACAGGCACAGGTAGAAGAGACAGAAGGGGCGCTGGCAGCAGTGCGACTCCTCTTCACCATCGTGGTTTCACAAACTCCTCCCCAAACTCCCTCTCAAACTCCCCTGTTTGCTGTCCTCTGGTCGCTCAGCCACTGGCTTTTAAAGCCTTCTCTGCCTAGGTCAGCCCTGGCCCCTCGTTAAACACACAGGGGAAGGCTGATCACAAGGCTGATTGAGGCTGGTGCTCAAAGGTGATCAGGGAACAATGGTGCAAGCAGCCCCCACCCACAGTAAGAAACAACTAACAGAAGTCAGCTGTAAGGGAAAAGTCAAACAGACAAACACACACAGTTAGCAAACCCTCACCCAAGCAACACTGTCCCTTGCTGCTTTCAGCTAGGGGATCGCCTTCACCTCCTTCTCGGGGCTTCACAAACTCCTTCCCTCTCAAACCCCCCCTGTTTGCTGTCCCCTGTTTGTGCCTGACCATGCTGATGATCTTCTATGATGAGATGCCTTAGCAGGTGGACATGAGAATGGCCACTGAAGTGATACACCTTGACTTTAGCAAAGCTTTTGATATGGTTTCCCACAGAAGTCTTGTCAGGAAGTTAAGGAAGTATGGTTTGGATGAATGGAACATAAGGTGGATAGAAAGCTGGCTAGATCATTGGGCTTAGCAGGTAGGGATCAATGGCTCAACGTTTAGTTGACAACCAGTAATTAGTGGATGGCTCCAGGGTCCTGGGGCCAGTTCTATTCAACATCTTCATTAATGAGCTAGATGATGGGGTGGATTGCATGCTCAGCAAATTTGCAGATGACACCAAGCTGGGGGGGAATGGTAAACGTGCAGAGGGCAGGGATAGGATTCAGGGAGACTTAGACAAATTGGAGCATTGGGCCAAATGCACTCTCATGTGGTTCAACAAGAATAAGTGCAAAGTCCTGCACTTAGGATGGAAAAATCCCGTTTACTGCTGCAGGCTGGGGACCAATTGGCTAAGTAGCAGCTATGTAGAAAAGGACCTTGGGGTTATGGGAGATGGGAAGCTGGATATGAGTCAACAATGTGCTCTTGTTGACAAAAAGGCCAATGGCATAGTGGGCCGCATTAGTAGGAGTGTTGCCAGCAGAGCAAGGAAGGTGATTATTTCCCTCTGTTTGGCGCTGGTGAGGCCACATCTGGAATATGTGTCCAGTTTTAGGCTCTGCACTACAGAAAGGATGTTGGCAAATCAGAAATAGTCCAGAGGAGGGCAATGAAAATGATTTTGGGGTTAGGGCACATGACATACAAAGAGAGACTGAAGGAGCTAGGGTTATTTAGTCTTCAGAAGAGAAGACTGAGGGGGGATTTGATAGCAACCTTCAACTACTGGAAGGGGTGCTCCAAAGAGGAGGGAGCTAGGTTGTTCTCAGTAGTAACAGAGGCCAGAACAAGGAGAAGAGTTTTTAAACTGCAGCTGGGATGGTCGAGGTTGGAGTGTAGTAAAGACTTTCTCACTAGAGGGTGGTGAAGCATTGGAATTGGTTACCTAGGGAGGTGGTAGCATCACCATCTTTGGAAATATTTAAGGCCCTGTTAGACACAGGGCTGGATGATTTAGTGGAAGTGGTCCTGCTTCTAGCAGGATGTTCAACTAGAGGACCTCATGAGGCCCCCCCTTCCAACCCTATGATTCTATGAATTACAGGGATACAAGGAAGCAACCAGAGCCACAAAGAATTGTTTTAGCTGTTGTGCTTATGGAATTGCCACGTCTGTATATAGGGCAGGAGAAACGATTCCAGTTCAGGAAAGCACCACACTTGTAATCATGCCTGAGATGACCTGCTCAGGTGGCTATTGTACAACAGGGAAACCCACCTGAGGAGTCAGGAAAGCATACTCTAGTAAAGGAGGAACAATATGAAAATACAAGCATTCAGAAGAAAATTTTCCCTTTTTGCTACCCCAGTGTAACTGAGAGGAATATCTGGTTCTTCCAGATTAAATAATAGTGAATCTCTATATGCCAAAGGAGAAGGGAATTTCTAATACAATCAGAGAGGGAATGGGATTCCTTGATTTGGCTGAATCTGAATGTATAATCATTTGGGGAGAAGTGCTATGCCTTTTGCAGATGTTGAGAGACATAAAAAGGGAAGACAATTTTTTTCTTAGTTTAAATAATACCAGATTCATTTTGGAAAAATATTTACATTACTTGAAAAAATGCCATCACACAGTTTAGTCATCTCCATTGTATCACTGATTACTTGGATATGCTGAGAGGCAGAGCAATCTGATGTGAGAAAAGAAATGCTGTTATGCTTAAACTAAATGTCAAAACAATTAATATACTTAGCTCAGCAGTTGAGCTATTATTCCAGAATGTTGGGTATATAATAAGCTATGTGTTACACTGTTATTCAAGTCAGTTCATTTGAGGGATTGGAAATGAGGTTTGTTCCTTACTGTTGGACTGTATGGCTACGTCTACACTAGCCAATTAGTCTGGCTGAAGCAAGCTTAGTCCAGAGTCATTTGATCCATGTCTGCATTAGTCTTTGACTAGTTTGAACTCAGAACTTTCTTAGTTTGGACTAGCCAAAGCTTTGTCCGAACTAATAAGTTCTAATGGTTAGTCCGGACTAAGCACTTAGGTCGAACTTTAAGTTCAAACTAGCACAATGTAGCCATGGACTAATGGCTTAGTTCTATCTTTTTTTTAGTTTGGGTCCCCTAGTGGTGGTGAGCAATGTTCCCTCTAATTTTTGGCAGGCTGTGTGTGCAAAAAATTTCATTTGTGCAAATTTTTGGAGCCAGTGTCCGAATGCGTGTGTACCCCAGTGCATGTGATCAAACTTGTGAGTGCAGTGAAGCACGTGTGTATGATCCAAATAATGTGGGCGTTTGATCTCGATATGGTGATGCAAATGATCTTATAAATTGCAAAGCTTTATTTGGAACATGTTACTTGAAATCACCTTCTTAAAGTAGCATAAAAATATTAGTGCTGTTGAATTTTTTTGTGTGTGCTTTATTTTGTCATGTGCAGGGGTTTCACAACCTGTGTGCGTGTGCACATGCGCACAGCTTAGAGGGAACATAGGTGGTGAGGAGCCTGGAACCAGGAGCAGGCCCCTGCAGGGTCCCCCAGTGGCAGGATAAGCCCAAAGCAGGCTGCCCACAAGGTCCCCTAGTGGTGGGTGGCCAGAGCTGCAAGGGGTCAGCAAAAGAGCCACATGTGGGTCTGGAGCTGCAGGTTCCAGATCCCTGTCCTAGACCATCTCCCCCCACCTCCATTGTTGTGTGATGTTGCTTTGTTTATATATGTAGTAATTGAAATATTTTAAAACAAACAAGGAGCCTGGTGTCACTTTTAAAGACTTAAATATATTTATCGCATGAACTTTCATGGGAGAGAATCCCACTTTGTCAGAGGCTTGAAGATCGGGAACTTATAGACTGGGAACAAAAGAAATGCAGGGAAGTGTAAGTCATAGGTGTAACCCTTTTGCCAGGGTGGGGTGGCAGGACAAGGGCTGGGTTCTGTATCTAGGGATTTCCCAATTGTGTAACACCACCAGCTGGCTCAAGCCCCCAGCCAGATTTTTGGGGAATCCTGCACTGTTCCCTTGGCACCCCAAAGCAGTAAGGCTTCCCCAGTCACACGCATGAGTCTGAGTGTAGTAGACAGAACTTTTAATAGTAGTAAAACAAAAATGCAAAAGGCCAAATAACAGAGATCAGCACTAATCTAGAAAAATTAGTTTAAAATTAATTAATTCCAACAACCCACACCGCATAACAGAACACACAAACTTAATGGCAAAACTGCCACTGATCTGGAAAATCAGTGCTAACTAGGCTCTCAACCACCCCTGGGGTATGTAGGGAGTGTCTTTCACACCAGCTGTCCGCTGACACCATCTCCTGGTCACTCACTACATCTTCTAGAACTGTTCCTTGGCTCCACCCACTGGCCACCAGCTCCGCCCTCCAATCATTTGCACTGCCCAGCTCACGGCTCTTCCCAGCTGCTGGCTGAAATTTCTCTCTAGTATTTTTTGGTCAGAGGAACAGTTTGCTTCTTTCCCTGGTGATGCTGGCTCTTAAGTAGCTGTGAACAACTATCTTTATCTAAATGACAAAGACCTCGCAAAAGGCTTAGCCATAGCTATCAAACGACAAGGGGAACACACCAAAAAAACCCCAAAACCTCAACCCTTTCATCTCTGTGTCTTTCACATTCTTGCAGGCTGAAACATGCAGTTGCCTTTCCTACAAGCCTCTTTTTAACTAAGGGTAGTTTTTACCCTTTAACTAATTCAGACAGATTTGAAACAAACAGGCTATGTCTACACACAAGGCTTTATTTCAAAATACGTCATTCCGCAATGACTTATTTTGAAATAAAACCTTTATTTCGAAACAGCTTATTTCGAACTAAAAAAAATTTAGTTCGAAATAAGGGAGACCCTGAAAGCGAAATAGCAGGTCCTATGTACGGACCTGCTCTTTCACTTCAGACAAGGGGCACACTGGGAGGTGTGGCAACATGGCCCCCTTGTGGGCCATGTTGCCACCAACCAGGGCAGAGGGGGAGAGAAGGCTTGCCAGGAGCCTGGGGGTGCTGCGGCTCCCCAAGCTGCTTGCCCAGAGGGCAAGGTCAGGGGAGCTGCAAGAGGCGCAGGGTGGCTGCAGCTGTGGCGGCTCACCCCATGCCCAGGTCCTCTGGGCTGCAGGCCTGGCAGGGTGAGCTGCAGCTGGGGTGGGCTGCACCCCTTGGAGGCGGTGGGGTGCGGGGGTGCCCAGCTCTCCCTGCCGCTGGGGCTGCTGACAACCCCCGGGGTGGGATGCCAGGGCCCGGCTTTTCCCTGCTGCCAGGGCTGCAGCCGAGGGGAGCTGGTCTGGAATCGGCTCCGCAGCGCTGTGTGGGTTGAGTGGCTGGAGCCAGGTCCCACTGGCTCCCCAGGCCCCTGACCTCAGTGGCGGCAGTGGCTGGGAGCCCCGTGGCTCACCCTGCCGCTGGCTCGGAGGACTGCAGCCCCCGGCGGGGTGGCCACAACCAGGGCGGCTCACCCTGCTCCCTGCTCGGGGGGAGCTGCACCTCGAGCAGGGCGTGGGGTGAGCCACCTGGGCTGCAGCCACCCCACCAGGGGCTGCAGGCCCCCGAGCTGGTGGTCGGGTGAGCCAGGGGGCTCCCAGCTGCTGCCACTGCTGAGCCTGGGGGCCTGGGGAGCCGGTGGGACCCTGGGAGGAAGGTCAAAGCACCATGGGAGGAAGGTCAAATCATGTTGTTTTGGAACCTCTTTGTTCCGAAACAATATGTCCAAATGGCCTTATTTTGAAACAACCATTTCAAAATAAGGGCCATTTCAATCACAAACGAGGTTTAAGGTGTTCCAAAAGAACACCTCTTATTTTGAAATGACAGAGGCTGTCATTTCGAAATAAGAAAACGTCATCTGGACATAATCTTTTTATTCTGAAATAACCTGTGTTATATTGAAATAAAAAAGATGTGTGGACACAGCCACAGAGAGTAGCAGTTCACACAAAGACAGTATTTCATATTTCCCCTTAGTAGAATTACAGATATTGATAGATCTGTGAGCAGACTAACCCCAAATACCATTGCCCACTTTGTCCTGCACCCAGTATGATAATCAGCTAATTGTGCTCTTTGTATTCATGCTAATACAGGACCCATACAGATTAGTTGCCCCCCCCCCCCGAAGCTGTTAAGCACAGCTTCGAAGCCTGCCTTACATAGGGTTTGCTCCCATTCTGTAAATTCGCAGTCTTCAAGCCTGTGATAAAGTGGGATTCTCTCCCATGAAAGCTCATGTGATAAATAAATTTGTTAGTTAAAATTGTCACTAGACTGCTTGTTTGTTTTGCTGGACTAGAGTAACATGGCTGCCTCACTGAAACTTGAAATATTTTAGTTATACTTGTTAGAGAGACACTTTGGCACCTAGATCTGTAAGCCCGGAGTCACATTCATAACAGCAATTACACCTGCAAGAGGGGTTTAAAATATAATCCATTACTTGACTCATATGATATGAAGTTATTAAACAGATCAGGGCTAAAATCAGACAATGACTTGCTATTTTACTGGGTTAGATGTGTTGAGGCTTCTGTTTGTTTATACAGTAATTCTGAAAAACCAATTACAAAACATGAGGCTAATTTTTATAGCTGTTCCAATATCCTCTTCTTTATCACGATAAGTTTCTGGTCCTCAGAATATCAGAATTAATGCTGTAGTCTTTAATCTGATTTAACCAGAGGCCTACAGAAAAGGATGATGGCTTCTCACATCATGCTCTTATTTCTCTGCCTCTGCAGTCCAAAACTGCATTGCCAAGAAAAATGGTGTAGTATTCCATTCAGTCAACTCAGAGAGTGTACTGAGGTTGCTTTAATTAGTCCTGGAACCACTCTGTATCTGGAAGCAGGTCAGAATTAGGGAGGGGTAAAAGTGACTTAGACCTTGTGTTCCTAGACCTTTGCCTGGGTCGCTGCTTGTGCTGTGGCTCCTAAGTAATCCTGTACTAAATCTGAGCTATGGTGTTGAGATTGGGCACTGAAGATGGTATCCAGGCTTCGTCCTGCAAACAGATGCCTAGACTACTTCTCTTAAAAG
The DNA here is from genome assembly GCA_007922195.1 of Podocnemis expansa. Lineage (NCBI taxonomy): Eukaryota > Metazoa > Chordata > Testudines > Podocnemididae > Podocnemis > Podocnemis expansa. The sequence goes on from ML681992.1 coordinate 4,686,541, forward strand.
GGAAGCTAAGCCTACAGGGAAAAAGATGACAGCAAGAAGGTAAATGAGGACGAAGAGTCACTATATTGTCTCAGACAGAACATAACCTTTACCTTCTCTAGCATCGTAACACCAGTCTTCCTGACTATGCCCCTGAGTGTCATCTATATCTCCTCAACCTAGGCTTTGGGAGCCTTAGAAGGGTGCTATGGCTATGTCTGCACTGGCAAGTTAGGTTGAATTACGGAGGCTTAATTCAAACTAAATTAGTCCCTGTCTATACTAGCCTTTCATTAAATCAAATTAAGAAATCCCTTAACCTGACTTAATGAAAGCTTAATTTGAATTAATAAGACCTCTGATGAAGTGGGATTTTCTCCCATGAAAGTTCATGCAAAAAATAAATCTGTTAGTCTTAGGGTGCCACACGACTCCTTGTTTGTTTTTGCTGAACTAGACTAACACGGCTATCCCTTTGGAAATTAATAAGACCTGCCTGTTAGTTCGAACTAAGCCTTAATGCGACTGCTTAGTTCGAGCTAAGGACAGTGTAGACCTGGATTAACCCTCAATTCGATTTTATTAAGTTCAAATTAAGGGCAGTTAGGTCAATTTAACAAAGTGGACTAAGTCAACTTAACTTTAGGTCGATTTAGTCCACTTTGTTAGTTCTCGATTTAATAAGGTTGAGTTTAGTTCAAATTAAAGTCAAAATTATTAGTTCAAATTAACAAATTTGCCCTAACTTTTTCTAGTGTAGACCTAGCCTTTGGTACCTATTTACTGAATACAGAATAACTTTCTTAAGGAAAAAGAATACTGCATTGCCAGATGAGTTGTATGTAAAAGAAAAGCAGACTGTTCCTGACTAAACTCGGTGCTCAAACTGAAAAATCTGGTTGAAGCAATGAGCCTCGCTGATGCTCTCCTTCCCATCTGTCAATCACTTGATGGAAGGGAATAGGACAAGGAAGAACCAGGGCATTTAAGTGTCTTGAACTGGGCAGCTATAAGAGGATGTTTACATGCCATTTCAGGACTGAATCCCTTCAAAAGGAAGGACTGGTATACAGTTAAGCCTTGTTTCCAGAAATGGATGTTTGTGGAGGTCAAATACACACAAAAAGTCTTCTAGAGGGCAGAAGCAATCATGTCAGCAAATAATGGTTTTAATTGCCAAGCTCCTTGTATGTAGCTCAAAAGCATCTCTTTCACTGAAAGAAGTTGGTTTAGTAAGAGATATTACCCATCTTTTCTCTTTAATATCTTATAACCAACGTTGTGTCACTTTAAAGCCTTATCCTCCACTCCTGGCTTTCAGTGTGAAGCACAAAGAATTTACTAGTAAACTGGGGAATGTTCCACCTTATATGGATATTGTGACGGGGTGTGCACAGTTTGCTACATGCAAAAAACTGTTTTCTAAAACTGACTAGATCAACAATTCAAAACTTATTCCCATCTCTGCAGAGGCTGAAAACAATGGCTATCTTATGTAAAGTTAATTTAATCAAAAGGGCTTGGGAAGGCTAGGATATCTGCTCACTTGTTGGAGTGAAACATCTGGTAACACAGCTTCTTGAGGTGCTTGGAAACAGAATGAATATTATAAAGTCACTATGGTTGTAGCAGCTCTTGACTTAAATTCAATATTAGATAGCAACATTGCAAACTGCACATTCTCAGTGGGAAAACTCCTGTTTACTGTATTCCTGTAGTAGGCTTCCCACATGACTGACTTCATTTTAGCTTGTCTAGCAATGCTGCCAGTCTAAATAACAAGATAAAAATGTTGTAACCTAATATTGTTTGTTCTTTCTCATTAGTTTAGCATTTCTGTTATTTTGTAAAGTAGAAGACTTTGGGCTCATTTCTGAATAGTTTCCCAGTCATCAGTTAAGCATTTAAAGCTGTTTTATCAGCATTGGATTAGGGCTGGTCATATCATCTGCGCAAAGTATTCTTACATGCAGTCTGCTCTGTTTGCTACAAGAAAAATTATAAATCACCGAACTAAGGGCATGATCCTCCTTTGCAGGGAGATACACACATCTTGCTGGCATCAAACAGCAGTTACTCATTTTTTCCCCCTCAACTTTCTTTTGGTTAGGCTAAATAAGTCAAACTCTTTGTCTCTTCTCATGCAGGGCCAGGTCATCCAAGCAGCTTTAGGGGCTTACGCCTTGGGCCCTGGCCAAAAAGGGGGCCCTGGGCTCCAGCCCCTAAACTCCCTGAAATAATCCATCCCCTGGTGCTGCTGGGGGGAGGGGCAGGGTCCAGGCTCTGAGCCCCACTCCTTGGGACAGCTGTTTGTTCAACTGCTAGTTTGCCCCATGGGGTGGGGGTGCAGCTGTTTCACAGCAAGACCTCCACCACAGCTTTCCAGGGCCTGCAGTGAGCCAGCCAGCCCTGCCTCTTGCCACAGGCAGACTGGCTAGAGTGGTCCCAGGGCCCCCCACTGACTATAGCCCAGGTGGTGGTGGTGAGGAGACTGTGGTTGAGGGCCCCATGGTGGGGGGGTGTCCCAGAGCCCCTGGACTGGTTAATCCAGCCTTACTCTCATGAGGCAGGGTTTCAATGCCTCAGACCATCCTAATAACCCTTCTCTGCACCCATTCCAGTTTGAATTAATCTTTGTTAAATACAGAGAACCAGGCTTATACACAGTATTCTAGATGGGGGGGGGGTCTTACCATCAGCTTGTATAAAGGTACTAACATTTCCTTGTCTCTACTGGAAATACCTCACCTGATGCATCCAAGGAATGCATTTGCTTTCTACATACCCACTCACATCAGTCGCTCATAATCATCCTGTGATCAACCATTAGCCCCAGAAACTTCTCCTCTGTCACTTTCAACCAATGCATAGCAATGAGGGTGCTATGGTAAGGCCTTCAGAATAAATTGTACAAGTCTGTCTGACTTTCCCTGATAGACATGCACTGCCATTCACAGTCCCAGTTGCAACGTGTGTAAATCCTTGAGAGATATCCTTATGGCCACAATTGAGCAGTTTTTCCAGGATAAAAAAGGCCTTTCCCTAAGAAAAAGGCACCGCTGTGCCAACTTGGAAGTTGCTGCTCTGAAGGCTGGCATTACTAAAGATTTTCAGGGGAAAGGGTACCAAAATCTTTTTACAATGGTAAAACCATATATTTCCCCTTAGCCTTGTCCTCTGAAACACACTGAACTTCTTGAAATGATTCCCCCCCCTGGAAATAGTCAGTCAGAGGCTCACTTAGCATGGAAACATCTAACCTAAATCATTAAAATTTGGCAAAGTTAGAAGCAACAGAAAACCGGGCGTTGTCCTTGGAAGTGTTAGTGTAGTGCAGCATCTGCTTACTGGCCCTCTCTTTGGTGCCCCCTTGCCCTCAACCACAAAAGGCTCAGATAACATAAAGCTTGTGTTATCCCAGAATTCAAGTCTTTGACTGGCCAGTAGTCCACTCTTCCTGCTATACCACTCTGGGATAAAGAGGGTGGAACCAGTGCCGCCTAAGTGGGTAAAACCCCTGGTGGAAACTACAGCTACAGCCCACTGATCAAGAACAAACACAAAGAGCAATGAAAGGCTCAGAGCAAGAAATTCTTCAAAAACAGATGTTCACTTTTATTACAGTGACTTACTAATTACAATGAACTTTAGAAAATGGAATATTACTTAAACTTAAATGTGTCTAACTACAAAATGAACAATAAAGCATATCCATTAAAATTACCTATACATTTATGGATTATGACATTCAACAAGTGGGGATCAATCACTTGTGGAATGGGGAGATCTCTATTTGGTATGTATTTGTACTTCCCAACACCCTGAGGACTATTTTCCCCACCACTTTGGCTACTGCTGATTTTTATCAGGATCAGGCTCCTCTCAGCCATTCAGGCTTACAAGTAGCTTGCCTGTCTCTGGCTGCAGCTTCTAAATTTTCTACCTTTTTTCCAAATCCTTCTCTTACCACAGACTTGATGTAATCCTTTCTTTTTAAGTTGCCTGATCTCTCTTTCACCTCCCACTCTTCTCTCACTGGTATTGGTCTTGTTGTCTCTCCAACTTCTCAGCAGCTGGGCTACAGTGGCTTTGCAGGCTCACTAAGACTCACAGCTCCTAAGTTGTTGCTTTCAGCCAACAGGGGTCGCTGCAGTGCTAGCTGGCTTGAAGGGGGCTTAGCAGTGTGAGTGCAGTGTGAGAGCTTCAGGAATCTGAGCCTAAAGGTGGAACTCAGTTAGCCACATGGCCCAGATCTTTCAGCATGCATTCAGGGTTAGAGTGACGGGACTCTGGGTTTCAGCTCTTCAGGTAGGACTTGGTTAGCTATGTGGCCTGAAGCCTTCGTCTTGGGGTTCCCCCAAGACCAGCACCTTGAGTCGGGACTCAGTTAGCCAAGCGGTGTGGTCCGTTTGGAATGAAACCTTCATGCATCAGATCAAGCTCCCTCAGGAAACTGTGCCTTTCATCAGGATTCAGTTAGCTGATTGGCATAGCTCTGTTGGAATGAGACCTTCATGCAGGCTAACCAAAGACAGTGAGATTCAGCGGTTCAGACCTTAAGGCAGGACTCAGTTTGCTGTGTCGCTCAGGCACTCAGTATACCCTCTGGGTTTGGGAGTTTGCTTACTGAAGTTGGATAGGAACCAAGTTGTACCCTCTGGACTGGGAGAAGATCTCTGATTTTCTGCTGGAACTAGTGCTCCTTTTATACAACTTTACAGGTCAACTCTGCCCCTTCTGGTAGGTCACATGATTTATTCTGGCCAATTGTGTAAGTGGGGGAGGTATGCGTGGGGAGAAGGGAGGTTGAGAGGGAGGGGAAGGAGAGGTGTGCTACCGACATGTCCAGGCTTGCTCTTGATTCACCCGATGGGAGGGAGAGGAGGTCATGCAGAGGTCACTGTATGACCTTATTTCCCTAGTTACAGATATATCTCCAGGATCTTTCTTTTTGTATACCAATATATCTCTTTATAGTAAAATGAAGTATGGCCACAAAGTACCTCCATCTTGACCTCATTTCAAAGGTTGACCTTATTTTGAATAGTCCTTCTTACCTCTATCTATTTATCTTAAGTAGGCTATTTCTACTAGATTGCCTTACGCTATTCTTCTTTATTGAATCAATTTTATTTCTAAATTACTCATGTGGCAAAATTCTCAGGCTACACTTGCAGTAACTCATGGTGTAGTCACACTTTGCACTGAATGGTCCAACCAACCACAGGCCTTGCTTGGGGCCAGCCATTGCTGAAGCTGTTCAAGGTCCAGGGAGACTAGCAACACCTATCAACGTCTTCCCTCGCTAGTCTTGCAAACCCTTTGTGACTGGGATTCTAAGCCTGGCTGGACAGTTGCAGCTGCTGGTCTAATTAGTAACGCCCCCACACACCCTCATGCCTTGCTGCTTAACCTGTGCTGCCACACACCTACCTCTCGTCAGGTAATGAAGCCCCCCAGCCCAGCTACTAGTTCTGCTAACCCTGAGATAGCGTGGCAGGGGGCTGACTAGGGTTCACACCACTGCCAGCACCCTGCCCAAGCCAAAGCGTTTCACCAACCTTGATACCCAATTGTTAGAACTTTATTTTTTAGGTGCTTGGTAAATCTCCATGTAATTTCTTTATAGAGCTGAAATCTGACTACTTATTAGCTCCCTTGGTGGTCTCTAACCTTCCACTAGCAGATGGCGCACTACTCATTGGTTTTTAATGGCAACTGCCTTTCAGGAGTCGCTCATGCTCAACTAGTTGGGGCCCACTGAGCTACCATTAGTGGCTCACTTAGTGAGGACCAAATTCTGGTGTCACTGAAGTTAATAGAAAAATTTCATCAGAGTCAAGACTGATCCCTTTATAAAGAAGCAGCTACACTGGGGTGCATAAGCCTTTTGGTCTGCAGGCCACAGCTGCCTCTGGTGGACTGGAAGGGTGGGAGAGGCTGCCGTGCTGGGCACCACTGTGGCACGTGGTGGGAGAAGGGTGGTGGCTGTGTGAGAGGAATGGCTGCTGCATGCCTGCTGGGGCACCACTGGGCCCATGTGGAGAGAAGGATGATGGAAGAAGTAGGACTTGGAGGGGTGGGTGACTGATATATTCCAAATAGTGTGCCGCTGCTGGGCCCACATGGTGGGGGAGGGCAGCTGCTGTTTTTGGGGCAGCTGCTGCTCTCCAGTCAGGGGGCTGCTGTTGCATATGGTGGGAGAGGGTCAGGATTTGGGAGTGGCCACCATGCTCTGCCAGGGTGTTGCTGGGCCCATGTGGTGGGAAAGGGTTGGGGCTGGGAGAAGGGAGCAGCTACCATGCTTAGCCAGGTCCAGTTGGTGGGCCTGATGAAAGGCTCCTGTGGGCTGGACCCAGCCTACAGACTGTAGTTTGCACGTCTCTCAAGTTAGACTGACACTTGATTTGTGTTTCAGAACCTCCCATTATTTGCAGTGATTATCTTTCACGTGAGACATAACTCTGACTACTGACTTGGCCACTAGTACTTAGTCACGTAAGGCAGGCTTAGAAGCTGTGCCTAACAGCTTCTGGGGGGGGCAGGTGGGCAACTAATCTGCATGGGTTTTGTATTTGCATGAGCACAAAGCCCATATATTAGCATAGTTGCATGATGGGTGCAGGGCAATATGGGTAGTGGTATTTGGGTTTATTTGATGACAAATCTGTCAATATCTGTAATTCTAGTGAAGGGAAATATGAAATACTGTCTTTTGTGATATGCTACGCTCTTGATTGTTCAAAATCTGTCTGGATTAGTTAAAGGGTAAAAGATGCCCTTGGCAAAAAAGAAACTTGTAAGAGATGCCACTGCCTGTTTCAGCCTGGAAAACTGAAAACAGGGTGGGGGTTGCATAGCTCAGTCTGGAGCTACATTTGAGGCATTGCCTCACCCTCTGGTCCCCACTGTCAAATGGTAGATCTGGTTAGGCTTCTTATGAGGCCTTTCTTTGTTATTTTAATGGAAGAAGGTGTTTGCAGTTATTTGAAGTTTAAAAGCTGAAATCACTGAGAGGAAAATCCTCTCTCTGAGCTGAATCACTGAAGAGGAGCAGCAAATGGAGTGAGTGCTGAGGTGGCGGACAATAAGCCAGTGGATGGTAAGAGCTGCATGTGAGTGACCAGTGGGTGGAGCTGGTGGACAGTGAGTGGAGTCAGTGGATGGTTAGAGTGGCCAGCGGGGAGCTGGATAGCATGAGTGACCAGTGGGCAGAGCTGGTGGACAGTGGGTGGAGCCAATGTTCCCTCTAAGGTTTGGTGGCTTGTGTGCAAAATTTTCAACCTGTGTGCAGACTTTTCCTGAATAAAATTTTTGTGCAAATTCACATGATGGAAATGATTGAAAAGTATAGAACAATGAAAAGTTAATATGTTATTTAAAATTGTTTTATTAATAATTTGAATGTATTCTATGCTTATGTGACATTATGTGTCATCAATTCTTCAGTACTGTTCGTCTGCCTTTGTCGGTTATCCAAAATGAATAAGTACATAAAAAAGTGAAAGCAGCTAACTTGCCTCGTTTTTCATTTTGCACAGCAGACCATTTTACAATTTAAAAAAAAAATTGTTTGAAGCCAGGTCAAAGGTGTCCCTTTATTTGTTTTACTTAACTGGTCACTATTAGTAATTTTAATCACGGTACACTTTATTTTCCTTCATTTTATTAGTGTTTGCTATATGATTTCCCCCCCAATTTAGCCCTTCTCTAAGAAGCAAGAGGCCAAAAGCTAAAAAACCCAACACAGGAGTTGAACCCATGACTCTGACTTTAAAAGGCTGCCTATCAATTGAGCTATGGAAGACCTAGCTGCTAAAATAAATAAATAAAAAAAATAAAAAAAAATAAAAAAAATAAAAAAAGTTTCTAGGAATAAAAGATAACTATGTACTCCACTGCCCCTTGATATTTTTTCCCTTCTCTATAAACTGCATTGTTTTTTGTTTGTTTTTTCAACATTCTACTTATCAGAAATAAAATGCTGGACAATCACCTATTTTTAGAATGCCTGGGGGAGGAAGGACAGGAAGGTAAAAAGGAGCCCTTGGATAGCTCAGGAATAGCAACTGCAACCCACCAGCTGATCCTCAGCTGAGCTTCAGGCCTGCCCCCTGCCCAACTTCCGCCGCTCCCCCAGGCTACCCCTCCCCCAGCTGATCCTTTGCCATGATTCAGGCCTGCCCCCTCTACCAATCCTCGGCCACTTTGCCAGCCTAACCCCCCCCACCCCCAGCCCTGGGCCGATCCTCAGCTGCTCTGCTGGCACGGCTCTGCCTGGCCCCGGCCCCAGCTCCGGCCCCGCTGTTCCCCCCACCAATCTTCGGCCGCTTTGCCGGCCTGGCCCCAGCCCCTCTAGCTGCTCTGCTAGCCTGGTCCGGCCCCAGCTGATCCTCAGCCACTTTGCCCTGCCCAGTCCCAGCACCCCTGCCCCAGCCAATCCTTGGCTGCTTTTCCAGCCTGGCCCTGCCCGGCTCCAGCTCTGCTCTCCCCACCACCCGGCCAGTCCTCGGCCACTTTGCCAGCCTCGCTCTGCCTGGCCCCAGCCCTGGCCCTGGCCCCACTCCCCCAGCCTATCCTTGGCCGCTTTTCCAGCCTGACCCTGCCCAGCCCTGCCCCAGCCCTGGCCCTGGCCCTGCCCCCCCCCCCCCAACCACCTGGCCGATCCTCAGCTGCTTTGCTGCCCTTGCCCTGCCTGGCTCTGCCACTCCCCCCCTGCTGCTCAGCTGGCCCAGCCCAGCCCCGCTCCCCCCTCGCCCAGCCGATCCTCCGCTGCTTTGTCTGCCTTGCCCTGCCTGGCCCTGGCCCCGGCCCTGCTCCCTCCCCCCAGCCAATCGTCAGCAACTATGCTTCTGGCTTGGCCCTCCCTGTGTGTGGGAATAGGACAGCCCTGCGCAGGGAAGCTTTTTTTAGGTGCGTGGCCGCGCAGCCGTGCACCTTAGAGGGAACGTAGGGTGGAGCTAGTGAAAGGTGACAGTGACGCGTGAGTGACCAGCAGGCAGAGCTGGTGGGCAGAGCCAACAGATAGCACAAGTGGCCAGTGGAGGGCTGGAGAGTGTGAGTGACCAGTGGGTGGTGCCAGTGGACAGTTGGCGTTAAAGACAGTCCTTACATGCCCTGGATTTGTTGGGAACCTGTTCTGCGCTGATGCTCTAGATCAGTGCTGATTTTTGTTATTGGGCCTTTTACATTCTGTTTTTATTACTACTAAAAGTTCTCTATGCTACACTCAGACTTGTGCTTGTGAGTGGGGAAGCATTACCCTGTTGGGCTGCCCAGGGAATAGTGCATGGTTTTGCAGAGCGCTGGGTGGGGGCTCGAGCTGGTTGGTGGTATAACACTATTTGAAAACCTCTAAATATAGACCTCAGCCCTAGTTCTGCCAGCTGACCTTGGCAGAAGGGTTACATTTAAGATCTTACAACCCTTTGCAAAAGTAAGCCAATTATGTAAGCTTAATTCCAGTGCAAATAATTATGTTGTGTCATAACTAAATATATTCTTCATTTCCTTTCCTTAATTGTTAGCCAGTTTGACAATTGCTTGACCCTAATTAGGGGGCAGGTTTTTCTCTATTCAGGCATCTATAAAGGCAGCCACCCAAGCAGACACCGGTGGCAGCAAACAGAGCTAAGACTGAGAGTCTGAGTGGGAGTTTGGATGAGGGAGCATTTTGGAGATAGTGTGTGGTGGGGGGAGGGAGAGTGCTGGTGTGGTATTGCTGGGGTGCTCATTGTGAGGAGTTGGCAGGCTTTTTCATCTTACTGACAGACAGGAGTGGGAAAGGCTGTTCATAGGGTAGAGGTTTATTACAGGAGTAGGTGGATGAGGTTCTGTGGCCTGCACTGTTCAGAAGGTCAGACCATCATATTGGTTCCTTCTGACATTAAGGTCTATGAGGCAGTGGTAGGCCTTTCATGAAGACTAATTGGAGTAGTATGTGAGTTATTCCTGTGCCACAGAAGTCCATGGGACCAGTACTAGGCTCTTAAGCGTTGCTTCACAAAACTTTATCAGCTGTAGGTGTGGGGTTACTCACTGTAGTAAGTACCATGCTCAGTAATCAGCGTAGCAGGATGAGACCATAAGATGCCATATTCTGATTACAGCTTTTCACATTTGGAAAAATGTGACATGTGGAAGCAGTTGATGAGGTGAAATAAACAACACTTCTTTGTTAAAAGTATATTTTCTTCATTTTTCAAAATCTCCTAGGCATTCCAAGAAATTATCTTCTGTACACAAGAGACCAATATGTACTTAAAATAATATATGACAGCTGCAGCTCTAGTGCCTCTAAGCTCTTTTTCACACTCTACTGTCTAAATAAAATGGCTTTGATTTTTTTTTTTTTAATGTCTTAAGTCGCTCAGAAAAATAAAATGTAGTTTAGCTGGACTTGGTTTCTGTATCAGCAATTTAATGGCCCTCCCTTTAACTGTCTTGCTGTGAAACACTAGCTTTTACTGTTTGTCAAGCAGATTTTTCTTTTCCATGTTGGATGAGTCCAGTGTTCATAGCTGGAGGAGGATCAACAATTTCATAAAATATAGGCACTGTCATTAGAGCACACCCCCAACAGTTCCAGGCCACAGAAAGCCAGTTCCAAAGGGACATTCAGCAGTTTATGACATGAACAGTTCTGAGAGCTAGATGCTGAACCCAAAAGCATTTCAGTTTTAAAAATCCCCTTTCTCCTCTCGCAGGTCTTAGCATTCACTGAAATTAGGTTAGCACTGTAGGGAAGAGAGAGACCACTTTGTTGACCACAGAAAATTATATTGGGGAGAAAACAATGTGAAACGCTGCATAAAACTATTTTACTTGAATCTGAATTTTGTGTGTGCATGGGGGGGATGAGGGTGTCAGGCATGAATTCTAGTGTGGAGTAAAGATGTTCAGTGGTTTGGGTAGTAGTCCAGGCCTTAGATGACTGACTTTAGTTCCCTATTTAGCCACCGACTTTGGATGACTTTAGTCAAGTTACTAAAGGCAAGAGCTGCAAAGTTGTTTAAATACTTAACTCCACTGTTTAGATGCCACTGACATTCTCAAACCCACCACTCTGCCGGTGCTTTGGGGACTCAAGTTTCCACTGACAGATGTGTGCAAAGCCACCTCAGCATGGATGCTACTCCCACAGCTAACCAGCTGCTGGGAGCACTCACTGAAGCCAAATCCCTGATGGCCCCGAAATGGGCATCTCAAGCGATGCACGGTTGCCTGACCTGCCAGTGCGCCCCAGTCCATAGATGGTCTCAGAGCATGCCTAAGACCTGCTACCTGTCACGGAAGACAGCTGGGGGAAGAGCAAGTATGTGCTTGTATGCAACTGTCTGTCCTGGCATAGGGTTTTGGGCTAGAGCCCTGCACAGATACAACTACGTGGAGCTGTATCCAATCTGCACCTGCAAGAAACGGTTCGTGGATAGCCGTGTTGTATCGGCAGATGCGGATATCCACATATTTGCAGGCCTCTAGCTCTGTGCAGCTAAAAATATGTGGACCTGTATCCGGTCGCCATCCACAAGAAATGGTCTGCAGATATCCGCATTGTAACTGCGGATGTGGATATAATATGGATAGCCATGGATTTGCAGGGTTCTAGTTAGGGCACAGCTGTTGGATACCAAAGTTTCAATCCCTGTTCTGTTTCAGTTGGAGCCTAAATCTCTCATATCTAAGTTGGATGCCCTAACCAGCAAGCTAGGGGGTGTTCTGGATCTTTTCCACTGTTCCTCACCCTTCTGACCTCAGGAAAGGCCTTGGTTTTGGCTTCTAGCATGCAGGTGATCTAAGTGGCTGACCTGGTTTAGGCACCTAACGCCAGGAGCGAGCGCTCACAGCTGAGCATCCTGCATGAAGAGAAGTGCTACATGTCAATCAGTCACCCACAGGTCTCTAGACATGGGAGTTAGGTACCTGACTATCTTTTGTTGACCTGGATCAAAGCCTCTGCTCCTTCTTCTTCATCTCACTCCTAACCAGTTTAGGCAGCTCCCCCCGCTCAGCTTTGTGGCTTCCTGTCTTGAGGCCCTAAATCTTCACATGCATTGTAGGCTGAGGTGCTTAACACAGGGTTGCGACTTCCGCTGTGCAGCAGGGCAGCAAGAGTATTAGGCACTGAGATGTCTGCGTACCTTTGTGGGTCCAGTTCTCTGTGCTTCGCCACAAGAGAGCAGAACGCTGGTGAGGCAGTAGATAATGCTGGATGAATTCAAGTTGGGCGGGGGGGAATGAAGATCGTGGTTTAAGAGCCTTCACTATGTTGGACATGGGTACAAATTGTTCTGAACAATTCATAAGGCCTGTGGTGGGTCCATATCACTGAACAGGGAATTTTCATAACGGGAAATTAAGTTTATAGTAAACTTTAAAGAAAATACTTTCGTTTACTTCTCTGTGAAACTAAACTGGGCACGCTGAGGGGCCTGCTTGCCAGAGGGCACTGCTGCATATCCTCTCTGCCCATTGGCTTGCAGCACTCTTGAAAACCAGGCCTATTAGAATAGCTTCAAAAAGCATTAGAAACAATGCTCGCTATTGCTGCAGTGTGGTCTATTAAAGGACCTCTTAGGGCTTTGTGAATACTAAGTAAATACTCTCCTGTGGCCCATGAGGTAACGTTTGTTACAAGATAACATTCATATAGTCCAATTAAGGGGTTTGCTTTTTTCCCTTACTTTGTATTTGACAAAAAATCAATAAAAACAAATCCTCAGCTTGTGGAAAAGGATAAGCTTCCCAATCGGCCTGCGGCCCAGCTAATGTGGACCAATGTTCCCTCAAAGGACTGGGATGTCATGAGCAAAAATTTTAGTTTGTGAGCAGAAATTCTGCTTTGTGGTAACTTGTGAGTCCAACTTTACGGTTATTATCCATTTTTACCAAAACTACAATTGCATACTGTACAAACTAGGCCTGTTTTAAAATGTGTTTATTACAACAACAGTTTAAAAAGAAAGAAAAACATATGCTGTTTCCCATTGTTTGACTCTTAACAACTGCTTTGATTTGCTGTTACAGTATGACCTGATCCCATGTCTTACACTCCCCTGCATTTATTTTCCTCCAATTCTGTAAGCTTCCCCATCTTCAAAGCCGCTGATGAAGTGGGATTTTTCTCCCATGAAGGCTCATGCGATAAATAAATTTGTTAGTCTTTAAGTGCCACAGGACTCCTTGCTTCTTTTGCTGGACTAGACTAACATGGCTGCCCCCTTTGGAACTTACCAAGGTAAGGATGTAACCAAAGACTTAGGACCAATATTTCAAGTTGTCCCATTCCGTGGTTCCCCCAAGGCCATTTTTTCCTTTCGTTTATGAGCAAAGATGCATAGAGCTATAGGAACAAGGAAACCGAAGAGGAAGCCACTATAGGGGAAACCAGAACCAAGAGCAATGAGGCTGTGGGGGCAGTTTGAGAGGAATGAGTACTCTCAGGTATCTCCCTGCCCATCCTCATTCACAGGCTTCTAAAGTTTTTAGGCAGCCCCCTCAGCCAACTGGTATGTCTATCACTGAGGGCTGAGGCACCCAAACTTTCCACAGCCACACTGGTATCGCCTTAGGAACTCAGGGTACAGCAGGCGGTTAGCATAAACCAGAGCAGATGCTTTCACCTACCTTGAGTAACTTTGAGTTCCAAGGAATCTTCTGCAGACTGCAAGAGGTGCCGGGCAGCCTAACCACAGGGCAGGGCAGTATCCCCCAGGACTTCAAATTGGGGGGGTGTAAGGGAAGGTGTGGGGGGTATTGGGGATGCTCACTAATTTGGTATAACACTGTTACTAGCTGACAACTGGGGGGGGGTTGGGCAACTCAGAGGGGAGTGGGGGGGGTGTTAGGGAAACCCCTGGGCAGGGGACCTGTGGACTGCTGCCCAGCCCAGTCAGCAACAGAAATGGTCCAGCGTTGGCCAGCCAGTGCAGCTATGTGGGTAGAAGTGGGGCCACGCACTGAGGTGAGGCCCCCCCAGCAACGCAGCACATAGCTCTGTAGTCAGACTCAGTGCCTATTGGTGGGATCTGGAATGGGGCAGGTGGGGCTGAGCCAGCCTCCTGCTTTGCTTGGTGCCCCACTGGCAGAGGGGAAATCAGGACAGGTGGGAGGAGGGCATTGTCCTTTTAAGGCCAGTCCATGCCTCCCTGTTGCCCCTTTAAGAGCCTTCTGCTGCTAGGGCTTCCCCGTGCCCCAGCTTCCAGTATGCATTTAGCTCAGCAGCTGAGATTCAAGTGGCTGGTGGGCAAGGAGGCGCTGTCACTGCCCAAAGCCCCATGGCTAGCGTTCTTTCCAAGCCTGAGCCTCTTACAGCAGCGCTGGTAGCAGCTCATTGCTGCAAGAGCCTCAGACTCGGGGACAATGCTCGCCACGGGGCTTTGGGCAGTGATGGCACCTGCTCACCTACCAGCCGCTTGACTCTCAGCCACTAGGTCCCGCATCCCATGCACCGCTGGAGAATGCTGTGCACACAGGGGAAAAAAACCTAAACAGCGAACAGTGATGTAGATCAAGCAGGGCCACCCCTATGGGGGAGCAGGGCCCAGGGCGAATCAGTTTGTGCGCCCCCCCCCATTTTAAACTTTGCAATGTTCCCTCTAAGCCAGTGGTTCCCAACCTGTGGTCCGGGGACCCTCAGAGGTCCACGGACACATTGCAGGGGGTCTACAGAGCCTCTCCCTACCCGGGGCTGGAATCCAGCTACAGCCCTGATGCTCCCTGCCACAGCTGCCTTTCCCCTTCTGTGGCTGTATCCTGGCAGGAGGATGGAGCCACAGCAGCTACCCGGCAGGGGCAAGGGCAGGGGACCACAGCTGCTGTAGCTTAGCTCCCCGGTGGTGCGGGCAATGGTGGTGGCAGCGCTGCTCACCAGCTGTCCCACTGGTGCGGGCCAGAGTCTGCCCATGCAGGCCAGATTACATAATCAGCTGGGAGGGGGGGTCTGCAAAGATTTTTTTTTTGTTATAAAGGGGTCCCCAGCCTCAAAAAGGTTGGGAACCACTGCTATAAGCTGATGATGCAGCTGAGCGAGTTCCCTGCTGGTTCTTCAGGCCCAACGGGCTTCTGCCCTCCTGCCCGCTGGCTCCCCAAGAGCACCCATAACTTGTTCAGCTGCATCATCAGCTTAGAGGGAACACTGGGCAGTGTCATAATTTTTCTTTAATAAAATCATAAATGTCTAGCCCTCAGGCTAAAAAGTTGCAGAGAGAAGCAGACAAACATGACCTGACTTTATCCTAAAGGCTCAAAACCCAGAAGTCAAAGAAAATAGCTCCCCTCATTTATTATTTCTTTAAATAGCTCTTTATTTTTAAGTGAGTTTTAATGATCTATTTAAGCCAGACTTGTGACTATTTTTGATGTTTGGGATAGGCAATACTGAATGTGTCATGGTGATGTTTCATCAACCTCACAGCCAAGTGGACAGGAGCATCTGGAGGTACCCTTCTTTGTGGTTCTGGTTTTCTGTTCAAGATGGGCACACAGTTTTACAAGTTTAATAATTTTTCTTAGATCGAGTTTTTGTTAAATCGAAAATTCAGAGCAAGAGATGCTATTTTTGATGATATCAAGAAATAAATCCAGGCTCTCTTTCACCTTAAAGCACTGGATTCCAGTTGTCTAATGTACGTCATTTCCTTTATGCTGCCTGACTCTCTCCTTTCCGGTCTTATTTTAATATATGTATTCATACATTCCTCATTGCTTTGCAGGTGATCTAAGTAATGAAACTCAAGTACTGTTTGAGGATGAGAGGAAGAAACAAGGGACTTTTGGCCTCCTCTCAGACACCCTGATGTAAAACAAACAAGGAGTCTTGTGGCACTTTTAAAGATTTTAATGATTTTAAAATTTATTATTTGTTAGCTTGTAAAAGTGTCACAAGACTCCTTGTTTGTTTTACATCAGGGATTCCTTGTTTGTTTCGCTAAACTAGACCCACATGGCCACAGCTGCTTTCCTCTTTGCCATGCTTTGGAACTCGTGGTCTGACTGCAATCAGTGACAATGGGGCATACTTACTGTGCAGAAGGAAGGACAAAAAACTTCTTTAATGTGTTGATTGATGGCCATTAAACCTGAGGAAGTGGGATTTTCTCCCACAAAAGCTCATGAGAAAAATAAATCTGTTAGTCTTAAAGTGCCACACGACTCCTTGTTTTTTTTTGCTGGACTAGACTAACACGGTTATCCCTTTGGACATTAACCCAAAAAACCCAGTATTTCCATATAAGTGCTAGCCTGGGGTCTGCGCTCTCAGGTATAATAGATCATTATCTGCACAGAGAAGTTTGCTCATAAAGACATCCCTGAAGACTGAAAACTCTTGTTAAGTGTAGAAGGAAAAAAGTTCTTTAATATCTCGAACGCTTTCTAGAGATGCTGATGTAAATTCAAAGAAAAGGTCCTGTTTTGTAAAGCTTGGGGATGTGACATTCTCCCCGTTGCTTGACTGAGGCTGGCTCCATAAGTTTTATCTCAGCCCTTGCCCTTTCTCTTCCCCTCAGGCAGTAGTTGTGGGAAGGTGGCTACTTAAGTCAAGAGTTATCGTAACCAAATGCTGCCTGTCTGAATTCCCTTCCCCCTTCCCTGACCAGCCGGAGCTGCTCCCTGGGCAGGCCAGCTCGTAGAAGCTCCCTGCTCCCTTACTCCCACTGGTTGTGTGGGACTCCCAAAAGCACGGGCGCCCCCAAAGCATGAGGCCTAGGGTGGTTGCCCCTTTTGCCCCCCTGCCCCTTAAGGACAGCTCTGAGACCAAGGGGCGAGAGTGCCAAAGTCAAGTCATTAAACTCTCCCCCTTCCTCTGTCCCTCTTGTCCTACACCCAGGGTGAGCAACGTGAGGCTCTGGAGCCACATGCGACTCCAGGCTGCCTCCTTTGCAGCTCCATGGCATTAGAGCCACCAAGCTCTGAACTCTGCAGAGGAGCTGCCAGCCCCTCTCCCCTTCATCATCTCCCCTTCCTCAGGGCTGGAGAAGAAGAAGGTAATTTAAAACCCTCCCTCTCTGGCCCAGGCAGTGTGGGCGGGTCTGCAGAGGCAGCTGAGCTGTGGCTGACTGGGGATAGTTGGGCTAGGCCAAAATGGGCAAGGGAGATAGGTACAGGGGCAAGTGCCCTTCTCCCACTGATGGACAAGCATTCACCCCTGAGCAGGAGACAAGAGTTGACCCGGAATGGGCTGCCTGGCAGGGAATGGGAGGGGTTGCCCACTACAGGGGTCAGGCTGAAAAGTTTTCTCCATCCCTAAAGGCATTGGAAAGAGCAAGGCTGGGGCTGGAACTATCCCCCCATCAGCCTGCTAGAGCTGAACATGTGAACAAGTGGTAGATGTGGTGTATCTAGACTTTAGTAAGGCTTTTGGTATGGTCTTGCATCACCTTCTCATTAATAAACTTGGGAAGAACAGACTGGATGGAGCTACTATAAGATGGGTGAAAAATTGGTTGCATAACTGCCCCCAGAGAGTAGTCATCAACGGTTTACAGTCATGGTGGAAGGGCATAATGAGTGGAGTATCACAAGAATCAGTTCTGGGTCTGGTTCTGCTCAATAGTTTCATCAATGATTTAGATGCTGGCATAGAGAGCACACTTATAAAGTTTGCCAATGATACCAAGCTGGGAATGGGTTACAAGTACTTTAGAGTATGAGATCACAATTCAAAATGATTTGGACAAATTGGTGAAATGGTCTGAGGTAAACAGAATGAAATTCAATAAAGACCAGTGCAAAGTACTCCACTTAGGAAAGAACAATCCAGTACACATATACAAAATGGGCAATGACTACCTAGGAAGAGTACTGCAGAAAGGGATCTGGGTGTCATAGTCGACCACATGCTAAATATGAGTCAACAGTGTAGCACGGTTGCAAAAAAAGCAAACACCAACCTGGGATGTATAAACAGGAGTATTGTAAGTAAGACACGAAAAGTAATTTTTCTGGTATTCTCCACCCTGATTAGGCCTCAGTTGGAGTATTTTGCCCAGTTCTGGGCACTTCATTTCAGGAAAGCTGTGGACAAATCAGAGAAAGTCCAGAGAAGAGGAACACAAATGATTAGCAGTCTGGAACACTTGACTTTTGAGGGAAGATAGAAAGAGCTAGGTTTGTTTATTGTGGAAAAGTGGGGACAGAAGGGACATGATCACAGTTTTCAAGTATCTAAGCAGTTGTCACTAGGAGGAGAGAGAAAAATTGTTCTCATTAACTGCCATTGATAGGACAAGAAGCAATGGACTTGAATTACAACAAGGAAGGTTTAGGTTGGACATCAGGAAAAAATTCCTAACTGGCGGGGTGATTAACTGCTGGAATAAGTTGCCTAGGCAGGTTGTGGGATCTCCATCACTGGAAGTGTTTAAGAGCAGATTAGACAAGTACCTGTCAGGGATAATTTAAAAGGCTACTTGGCCCTGCTATGAATGCAGGGGACTGGCCTTGATGACTTCTCATGGTCCTTTCCAGTTTCTGTGATCCTATGAGCCGAGCCCAGATGCATCCAGGGCTTCCAAGCTTCCTGACCTAAGTGGTTGAGATGGCGGTTTCCTCTCAGCCTTACAACATGATAAGTAAGGGAGGGGAATGCCTGAGTTGCGTGGGTGGTGCAGGCTAAGGGCTGGCTGGAACCTGCTCTGGTGGGGCTGCGAGCAACCAGCCTGCAGCTGCTCTGTTACTACTTGTAGGAAAGAGAGACAACAGCAGTGCAGTCTCCCTTTCTTCAACCACCCTGTGAGTTCCCTTACAATATTACATCTGCCCAAGTGCCCCACCATACTGTCCTAAACCAGAGCAGTGAGCACTTCTCTGGATGAGCCAGCATCCTCCTGATTCCTCCCACTCACCAAGAATCCCATAGAAGTGTATGTCCTCGCCCTACCTTCTCAAGCCAGAGAGTCATCATAGTGCTCTCTATAGGTGTATGTCTACACTGGAGGCTCTGTTAAGTTGAGTTAACAAGGGCAACTTTAAGTCAATTTAAAGGCAACCTTGCTAAGTCAGCTTGAGTGTCCACACTGAAAAACTCCTGTAGTCTGCCCACGTCCACACTAGGTCGAATTAATGCTACTAGGTCGACTTAATGCTAAAGTTGACCTTATTAAGTTGGCTTAAGCCAGGATAGATGGGGCATAGCCCTTAAGTTGACTTAATAAGGTAGACTTAAGGGCTAAACTCATCTACATGGGCTTAAGTTAACTTAATAAGGTCAACTTTAGTGTTAAGTCGACCTTAATAGGTGGTGTTATTAAGTCAACTCAAGGAAGTGCTTAAGTCAACTTAATAAATTCCCAATGCGGACAGAGATTTCCTTAGGTTGCGTTAAGGAAGGTTAAGTTGATCTAAGGCTCTAGTATAGACATACCCGATGGGCATGTCTGCATTGCCCAGCATTTTTGAAAAAAAAATTTTTGGGATAAATATTTCAAAATAATTACCTCAAAAAACTTTTTTTTCAAAAATGCTAGTTTGGGACAACAGTCTGTTGTTCCAAACTATCGTGCTTTTTTTATTTTGAAAAAGAAAGTCTACACCGGACTTTCTTCTTTGGAAAAAAGCAAGTCAATGGATGAGATAGGGAGGATTTTTTGAAAAAAAGCCTTTGCCATGTCCCACAATGGCTTTTTTTTTAAAAAGCTACCTCCAAAAAGGCTTTTTATTTCAAAAAAGCTGGAGGGTTTAGCTTTTTTGAAAAAGCACCCCGTTATCTCGAAATACCGGAGTGCGTTTTCACACACGCTTTACCTGGTTTAATATAGAAAAAAAGCCTTTTTTGAGATAGTTTTTTTTTCAAAAAAAGCCATTGCGGGACATGGCAAAGGCTTTTTATTTCAAAAAATGCTCCCTATCTCATCCATTGACTTGCTTTTTTTCAAAAAAGAAAGTTCGATGTAGGCTTTCTTTTTAGGAAGGAAAAAAAGCCATGCTATTTCGGAACAAGAAGTTCCTCTCCCCGCCCCCCCCCCCCCCCCTTGTCCCAAAATAGCATTTTTGAAAAAATGTTTTTTTGAAATAATTATTTCAAAATACTTATCCCAAAAAAAGTTTTTTCAAAAATGTTGAGGAATGTAGACATAGCCTATGGGATTAGCTTCTACTTTAGCAAGGCAAATGATGGTGATTCAGATTTTTAACTCCTACCTAATGGGGATTCTGGGAGGTACCAGGCTGTTCAGCTGAAGCCGTGGGTAAGTGTATGTGGGAGGGTATGCTGTAAGCCCATCCCATCTTGGGGCAGGGGGCACAGGAGGCACTGAGATGGCCTTGAACACCCCTCCTGTTCATCTTGAAAGACCAGCCACCCCCCACCTCTCAGCTGGGGGTGGGGGGGTTAGGCTGCCCCATGAGGCAGTGCAGGCTGCAGGGGGCAGAGGAGGGCACCATGCACTGGATAAAAGCAGAGGGGGCAGTGCAGCCAAGACTGCATTTACACCCCCCCAAACCTCCAGCCCCCCCCCCCACTCTACAACTACAGATACTCTTCCCTGGGGCAGCTAGGCGGCTGTGCCAGGATACCGCCTATCCTGTTGTGAGGTGTGGAGGGCACAAATGTAGGCTTGGCCCCTGGGTGCTGGAGATCCTTGGCATGCCACTGGCTAGTGAGCAGGTACTGGGGCCCAGCAGCTTTTTGGGTCAGGTGTTAACTTGCGGCTGGGTTGGGGGGACAGCAGAGGAGGGGGCCTGTAGCCAAGCCATTGAGAGCAAGGTTGGTCGGGGGGGAACCAGGCTGGGTGAGAGCTGGGTGGGAGGGAGCCACAGCTAGCTGGGCAAGAGCTACATTCATTGCGACTCTCAAAATATTTGGCTATTGAATGAATTTTTAAAAATGGCTCTTCTTATCATTTGGGTTGCTAACCCTGTCCTAGACAGTGGCTGACATTTGACACTGAACACATTGCTCTCAGAAAAGGTACAATGAGTATGTACAAGAGTAAATACTGTGCATATGTAACAAGGTTCTAAACTCTTCCTATCTGGACTCCAGTCTTTCCCCACAAAGTTGGCTTGCTGCTGTAGAAGGAGGATGACTGAATTTCCTTTTTATATAGTGCCTCAGTGAATGAATGTGGCTGTGGAGTCGCATTATTTTCTCTGCTTCCTTCCTTGCCTGGCTTTGTGACTGTTGAATTACAGGCTTAGCCGTGGCTATTCTTTGAGCGCACTAGTCCAGCATTAAGCACTGAAAAAGCAATAAAATAAGAAAGGGGCTTTATTTGCTGGGGCTTTCTGAGATCATATTTCATATAGTCTCCTCTAGCCCTCTATTGTCTCATTTTCCCTCCCTCACTTGTGTGCGGTGTTTTAAGCACAGTTTTAATTAATGCTGTCTTTTTTGCTGATGGGGAAAGGTAAAGTACTACATTTGTCTCTAGCGTAGGGGGAGGGAAGTCTCAATCTCCAATCACACATGTTTAATTCAGTGTACCTGGTAAGGATGGCAGGGTTTCACTTTTTTTTTGTACACACACACACAAAGAAATTGGGACATGCAGTTTTTCTTCCTGAACTACTCAAAACATGTGTAAGTTCAATTAGATTTGAGTGTTGACTTCTTTGTTCTTGGTGGCTGGAGCCCCCTCACTTTGTTGAAGTATAATCGCTTGGCCTACAGGTAACTGAACTTGACAGCTACACAAACACAAGGACAAGAGTGCTGAGAAATAATCTTTCTGCTGGTGGTGCATCAAGCAATTGTACTGTCACATCTGTCTCTATATGCAACTTATTTAAGGACTTTTTAAACTAAACCAACTACTTACAAATGAAATCGTCAGTTGTGATGGGAGCGAGCATTAGCTGTAACTAAATAGGGAACTAAAATACACTCAATATAACAACTTCAAACGTTGTGTCGTCTTAGGAACAAATCATACCTGTTCACTGCTATACCTGGGGTACAGCCACACTCTTGAGTTGGGGTGGGTGGGTCGGTGGGAATGTCCAGTTCAAGGGATTTCCAGCTGTGCTGGGATGAGTATAATCTTCAGGCTTGAAAGCAGGGCCAAAGCATATTTTTTCTGGCCCATGACAAACTTGTAACACAGTCCTCTGGTAATGGGGGGGTCGCTGGCTGTATGGACCAATTGTCCCACGTAAAGTGAAGCTCTTTCCACCCTCCCCATGTAGGGGCCCTGCTTGAGGGACCAAAATCATTGTCAGTTCGTTAGGGAGCTGAGCAGATCGTTATTTCTTTCAAGAGAAGGTTGGATCCAAGAAATAGCTGTCTCTGTGTCAATATGAGACAGAAATCTCTGAAAGAGGGCTCTGTAATCTACAAGCCAACTAAACAAGATCCAGTGGCTGAAACTGAAGCTAGACCAATCTGGAGTAGAAATAAAGCACACATTTTTAATAGTGAAGATGACCAAGCACTGGAAAAATGAACTTAGAGATGCAGTGGATTCTCTATCATTAAAGCCTTTTTAAATCAAGGTTGGGAGTCTTCATAAAAGATACGAGATAAAACCTTGGCCCCAGTGTGGTTTTGTCATTGGCCTTAAGGAAGCTGGGAGTTCACTCTGGCTCAACTGTAAGTTACAGGATTGATGCAGGAATTTCTTTGGTGAAATTCTCTGGTGCATCAAGGATTGGCAACCTTCAGCAGCAGTGGTGGATGGAGGCTGTTTGCAGGCCTGTTCACAGCACTGGAGTTCCTGGCAGCAGTGATGGTGGTGAGGGTCTGCAGCCCCATTTCCTGCATTCTGGACCCATGTAGGTAATAAACAGTTTCATCATGATCTGCATTAAAACAAAAAACAAAAAAACCAAGCCCTTTCTCCCATCTGGAATTTTAACCAATAATATCAGCTTCCACTCCAAGCTACTGGAATTCACTTTTTAAAATTTAAGACATCTTTGTTCTGAGTTACGCTGCTAAATTCTGCTAAATTGTCCAGGCCAGGGCAAATCCAGAAATACGTTAGTTCTGGTTCTAGTTCCTAATACACCCTTAATGCAAAAATGTTGAACATGCTGAATTAGAGAAGTAGCTTACAAATGGAGCTGAAATATTTTGACTCCTTGTCTTAAATATTTTTAAGGCTAGAACAAATTTTCCTTTCAGCAACTACTCTCTCCTTCTGCTTCCTCTGCCCATATACTCAGGAGTCTCAAAGCTGAACTTGGTCTACGAAAATTATGCTTCCTCTGGGAGTGCTCCAAAAATTCCACTCTTTTGCCTAAAACTAATTTTTTCTTTAGGAAGCACAAGAGAGAAATCCTGGTCACTTTCAGTCCATTCTGAATGTCTCGTTTGTCTTCAGAATTTTCAACCTCTCCCCGTGAGTGGCTGTATTATCAACCAGATGGTGTGGTTTGGAAATATAGGTAACTAATTTGCTTCTTTCACAGAATAGGGACGTCTCCCTCCCCCAACCACCACCAAAAACATCCTCAATCCCTTCAAAGTAATCTCACATCCACTAATCCCAATGTTGCCCAATTAATGAGCTAACCAAAATGAGGAACATGTAGTTGCCCCAAGGGAAAAAAAACCTTTCAGCTCCTCTTTTGCAGACAGTGAAGGTTGACCTGAGCTAATCAATCATACCTTGGGGTGCCTTAAAACTTTGTGGCAGTCTGATCTCTGCGTTCTCTTTTTGTGACATAATGTTCAAATGAAACACAAATGAGAAACAGACCACTACTCTTGCGGAGGGAAGGGACATATAGAGCACCATCCATGGAAACAAAGCTTTTTAAAACAAACAAACAAACAAACAAACAAACAAACAAACAACCTTTAAGAAAAACCAAGCAATGACACTGCTAACAAACCTTCCTAACTGCTCCCCTGTCTTTTTGCTCTTCAGGAAGATGTCATCAGGAGGAACCTGTCTGGAATTTGAAAAATGTAAGAGCAACTAATACTAGGCAGGATTGTCCCTATTACAAAACAATTATTTGATTTGGTGTGCAGGGTTGGCTGAGACAAACCCCAGAACTGGAATTACAAAGAAGCAGTAGGCTAGATCTCAAGGTACACTTGGGGGAAAATTTTGCTCTGTCTCTAGTTAATTACTAATTGGTTTAAAAGCACCAGATGACTCATGCTTTACATCTATATTAACAATACATAATTCTTAGGTCAGTGGCATTTTTTTTCAGGTGGCTTTCTCTATGACATATGACATGTCCCAGCTGCAAAGGACCCACTGCTGTCATAGCTTTGGCTTTAAGAATGGTTCCTACTTTTCCAAGACAAATGTCAATTGTTTGTTTTGTTAAATCCAAATTAGCAACCTGACAGACTGCCCAGTCTTTGCTTTGCTCTTCTGGTTTGTTTTTTAAAATAAATACAACAAGGAATCCTGTGATACCTTGGAACCTAACCAAAAAAAAATTGCAGGGTCAGAAGGAATATAAGCTTCATAGACTCAAACACATTTTGTCAGATGTATTTAAATAGTTACATAGTAGCAGTGTGTGGTTGGAAACTGGCTATTCTGGAAACAAAAAGCTCCCAAACATTACTCTGGAAGAACCAAGCACTTACCTTTTAATCTTTTCATTGTGCCCAGTCTAGCCTGGCTAGTTTTTAGTTGCAGAGTTAGCCACATTTTATTTTCACATAATTTATGCTAATATGATTTGGATTTATAAAAAAGCACTAATGCAACAGATAATTTGACTGTCAAAATTACAGCCTCCTAACTGTTCCTCATGAAGTGAAAGTGGAAAAAAATCCAAGTATGTTTTTTTTCTTTTGGCTGCATTTTTTTGTTTAAGCCACAGTAATATAGGCCTTAGTTCAAAGTTCATTAGTGAAGATCCCATTAAT
Source organism: Podocnemis expansa (assembly GCA_007922195.1). Lineage (NCBI taxonomy): Eukaryota > Metazoa > Chordata > Testudines > Podocnemididae > Podocnemis > Podocnemis expansa. The sequence continues at coordinate 4,711,298 of ML681992.1, forward strand.
ATTGTCATGCACTTTGGTGAGGAAGGAGAGAATGAATTGAAAATCTTTGTTCTATGCTCAGTAGCTTAGATCACTGGTTCCCAATTTGTTTGGCTCAGGGGCCACAGATATCCTTTTTTACAACACTGAGGAGCTACCAGTTTCTGCCAGCAGCTCCCCTGCCACAGCCAGATGGAAGGAGTTAGCAAGGAGGCTGCCTCTTCACTGATCTCTCCCCCTCTTCCCGCCCACAGCCGGGAAATTTCATACATCCATAGCCCAGTGTCACTATACCTGGGTCCCTAACAAGCGGCTCCCTTCTGTAGCCAGGGAGGTGGGAGAGCAGTGTTTCCCTCCCTCTTTCTGGCTCAAGTGGCATGGGGGCCTCATCCTTGATGTTTGCCTCAGGCCCTTGACTCCCTGCAGTTGCCCCTGGTGAGTGCTGAGCTCCTTTTCCCTTGGCTGCAGCAAAGAGCCTGCAATGGTCTTGCAGCCGCATGGCAAGGTGCTTTGGCTGGCCCCTTAGAGGCTCCCTTTTGCAGGCAGCAGGAAGGGAGTGGTAGGCCACTTTGTAAGCCTCTGTGGGCTGCTTTAGTCCTGCAGACCTCAGGTTGGGAATCAGTGACTTAGATCAGCAGTTATTAATGTTTTTTATTTCAGATCCCCCTTGGAGGGGTCCTTTCAACTATCTGGGATCCCACATCTCATTTAACACTGTAAGAGTCAGGGTAGTCATGAATGCCTAGTGCCCATTTGTGACCCCCCCTTCCCCCCTTTGGAGAGTGTGCTTCCAGAACCTGTGTTTTAGCTTTTTTTTTTTTTTTTCCAGGCTTTCGGCAAATTGTGGCAGAAAGCACTGTATCCATTTATACTTGGCTCACGGTTTTTAAGTTGTCCATGTAACCACAAGGCTGGACTAGGAACATAACTGAGTCATTTTAGATGACATGGAAAGGGAGGACACAGCAGATGGCTGCAATTTCACTGAAATCTGTTTTGAGCCTTTCCATCCACCCACAGGTTGAGAAGCCCTGGCAAGTAACATTTTGTTACAGCCCCCAGGGAGACAAAAAAGTAGAACTAGAGCTCTCCCCTAAGAGTATCACTACTACAACTGTATGTATCAGTACTTAAATCTATAATATGAACACTTTTAAGAAAGTGCTCAACAACAGTCTAGGTTCCAGTCTTTCACCCTGCACAACGGGGCTCCTCTGTACCCATAAAGACCCATTAACTTCAGTAGGATTTCACGTAGACATAAACCTTTGCTAGAGTGCACTATAGGGCCTAACAAACAGTAAGTAGCTTATGATGTTAGGACCCTTCACACTAAATGTATAGTAAAGCACACTAATGCATTAAACATAACAGATTGTAATTAGATCCGGCTGCTTATTCAAGTGCTCCCTTTCATAACTGGTAAAGACAATACAGGGAAAACTTGTTTTAATTTTTCATGACAGCTGGAAAAACTATAATTTGAACTGTAATAGCTGAGATTTTTAGTGGAAAAATTATAGAGAGCTGGGAGGTTGTTCAATGCCCCTTTAAACCTGGCTGAGAAAGCTGCTGAGCTATGAAACCTTATGGGTCAGCTTGAGATGCTAAAGTGAGTTAAAAAAAAAAATCCCAACCTACTCCATTTACTGCCAGTTCTGTATGGTTGTTTTAAGCTTTAGGGCTACTTACACAGCACTGTAATAATAAATGCATATGTCTCATTTTAACACTAAAAGGCTTTAATGTATTGTATCCTTGTGGAAAGTCAGTTTGCGAAGCATGTTATTAAAAAGTTCATCCTACTGTGGAAACACAAATCAAGTGGCCTTCTCCTGCAATAACTAAAACAAGTTCAAAATGTCTCTATGGGGTCATTTTTCCTTGCAGAGATATTTCAGTGCATTTGCATCCTGTAAGTTAGAAATGTAATAAGTTTCACAGTGGTAGGGGAATGTATTGCCCCTCTTCTTCAAGGGGAAAATTCACTTCATCCTCCCCCCATCTCTATAGCTATGATGCTTCCGCAGGAATTAGAACTTTTCGGCTGCATATGGGAGTGCATGGGGTTGGAAGCTGCTTTTTGGAGGTCAGAGATCTGCTCTGCGCCATAGATTTTCTTGCAGTGTGGCATGTAAGATGTGGGTGGAGGAGAGTGACAGGAACTGGACCAGAAGATCTGCATTGCACTGATCAGTTGGTCTTAGTCGCCATTTATAGTGTGGCCATGCTTTGTGTGCTTTGTCATTGGGCCAAAGCAGTCACTGTGGAATAGCTCTGCGGTTGCTCTGTGCTCTTGGAAGATTTTTTGCTTTCACCCATGCATCACCTCACTGCTGCTCACCTCTCTGGGTAGACGGTTTGTCCCCAATTTCATTAAGTGATAAGGAGGGTAGAATAATGTAACACATGGATGTAGCATGCATGAGTCATTGTTGGCTTTGCTGAGCCGTAGATCCTTTATCCATGAAATTCACTCCCCTCCCACAATCTTCACCCCAGTCAAATCTAAATGTTAACTGTAACTAGAATTGTCTCTTTTGCACTCCTCCAGGCTTGCAATGTGATGGGGCTCAGGCTCTGGCTGGGTTTTTCTGGGCGGAGCAGTAAACAGAAGTTTTGCATCTGCAGCAAGCAGCCTCAGATGTGCCCCTCCTGGCCCTGATTCAGCCCCAGCTGCTACCAGAGGCAGCGGGGAGCTCCTATTGCCACCAGTAGGCAGGGGGGATCCAGATCTGTTGGGAAGCTTCTGCTGGAGGTGGCAGGCGCTCCCTTACCTGTCTACAGCACCAGTGCAGTCCCAGGGGCTGGAGCTGCACTGGCTGTGGCCAGGCTTCTCCCTGACTCCCTTCCCCCTGAGCATACATCTGAGCATGCTCAGGGGGCAGGGCAGGAGGTTTTTAACTCCCACTGCCACATATCCTCAGCCCCAACCTGGCGCCTGGAGAGGAATGTGTTTCCAGGGCCAGGTAGGGGCTGCAACTGTGGCTGCTGGCTGTGTTGCATGTCGCCTTCTGAAATTCAGTGCCTGGGGCTTTGCCCCCTCACCCTGCCCTAGTTACAGCCTGGGATTGTCTTTGCAGCTGCAAAGTGATCTGGGTGCTGCACTCATTTGCAAGGGGGAAAATCTCCCCAAGGAGATCCAGTTGCATCCTTCTCTGGGAATTAAAGACAGAACAAAACTGCTATTGGAGGCATTCCAAAGGCAGGGGGAGAGGAAGAGAAAAGACTTGGTGGGGCTTGATAAATATGTTTATGATCTAGGGACACATCAGCCCTATTTGGGTTGATTCAGCAGTGTATGGAAATGAGAATGACTTCCAAATGAGGCAGATAAATTGCATGCATGAAGGCACAGCCACATGTGAACCTTGGGAGCACAGACAGTTGATTGCTGTAGACCCCCATTTAGGAAATCCTCGTGTACGTTTTCATTCTCCCATTTGGCAATCCAGTATTGCTTGTGAGTGACTGACTTCTCTTAAATCAAGATGTCTTGCAACTATAGATCACAGTATTTTTCTAGAACTATGTAAGTCACTGCAGCTCTCACTAGAGATGCTTATTTATTCCTATATATTAAAAAGTTGGTTGCTGGTAACAATTTTGCTTCTTCATGCTGGGGCTGAGACATCCATTGAGCAGCGGTTCTTGTCACTCAGCTGTTGTATAAACCGTTCAACCTGGCAAGATATTTTTAGAGTTGGGAGCTGCCTGAGCCTACTTTATTCACCTTGAAACAGACAGTCTGTCACAACAGATCATGATAGCAATGACTTTCAGGGGAGATATTTAGATATCCTGATCAAACTGTGCTCAGTTACACTAGTGTAAATCCAGAGTATCTCCGCTGATTTCAATAGGAGTTCTTCCACATTTACATTGGTGTAACACAGCAGAGTTTGACGCTCCAACTAAAAATTCAAGAATAGTTTTCTAAACCAATAGTTATCAAATAATTGGTTAAAAGTTAAGAGTAGACTGAATAAAAGGACTATGCCTTGATCCTTTAGAGGACACTATGAGTTCCAAATGCAAGATTGGGGCTGTTCACTTATTCTGTAACCCCAGAGAGAACTCTGTCATCTTGCTGGTTTATAAACCTCTCAAACCCAAAATCTTCCTACAGGAATGAATAGTGAGACATCTGATATGGCAGTGACGTTCACAAGCTTAGCAATTTGGGAAGCCTTAACATTCTTGGAGATGGTGTTTCTGATACAATAGATGTTATTTAAATAGAGATGGGCCTAAACCAAATCGAGGATCAAAAATACCTGAACTTTGGGAAAGTTCAGATCTGCATGTGGATATAATCCTTGAACCTGTCTCCTCTATAACGGTCTGAGGAAAAAAAAACATGGATTCCAGCCCCTCATACTTTGATAAAGGTCATATAATAGACTTGAAGGCTAGAAAGGACTTTTCTGTATGATGATCTGATCAGTGTAGCACAAGCCAAAAGATTTTATTCAATATTTCCTTCATCAAACCTATATCTTATGGATGAGCTAGCCTATTGCTAAACTCTGAGCCTAGGGTCTACATCTCCAACAGTATTACTTTAAAGCAGTAGTTAATAACACAGATTTCCCAGAATGTGAAGATGCTTCTAATATGTAAGTACATCTATGTTTTTAACTCAAGAAAGTCTCTGTTTCTGCAGAACTGATTGTCCTCCTCAGCACACACATTTCTTAAAAGCAATGCTTCACTAATTATGGTATGGAGAAGCCAGAGTAATCTTGGCTTTTTCTCTCCCTCCCAGGGTATGAGAACTTTAGCAGTAAATTACAGCTGGAAAGCAGACATAACCTACAAATTGGACATATTTTCAGAGTGGTGTGCTGGGATTCCTTCCAGTTGACTATTATTAATGTTAATGACAGTTGAGAGGCTAAATTTCTGAGTGCTGTGCTGAAAATGTAAGTCTTAGGTTCAGATCATCTGCAATTGAAGTAGCAGATGTAGCTTTATGCACAAATAGCAATATCTTGTATCCCAAAGGATTCCCAAAGTGCTTTACAACTATAAGCCTCAATCCTGCAAAAATTGGGCACTTAAGCTGGTATCCTGTGGTATCACTGTATTCACCACTGAAAATGCCATTTCTGATATCTGTGGTAGATGCAACAGTTTAAGGCATAACAACAATACACATCAGTTTAGGTAAGGAGACACGCACACTCACTCTCTCTCTCTCTCAAACTACAAAGGGAACTTGGTCGGGCAGAATGTTATCACCAGAACAGGTGTTTGGCTAGGACATTAGGATTAAAGGGTCTCTGCTTTTACAGGAAAAGGCATGGGATCCTTAATAAAAAAAAGTGGCTCACTTCAAAGACTGACCTTCCTTTAATTGTGGCCTCTTAATCAATACCTTGCTGGCTCATGGCTTCATTACTGATTTAGAGGAATGAGCATTGCAGACAATCAACGTTTTCTGCACCGTTCTTTGGACACTTTACTTATTTTGATTACTTTTAGCAAAGAATTAACATAACCCCAGTGGAACTGAACCTGCAGAACGCAGTTTTCTTTCTGCCTTGTAGTTGAATGAAGGTGGTTAAATACTACTTAGACTATATGGTGGGAAGGTAAATGTCTGGCTATACAGGCATGAGTGAGGAATGGTTGTTAGTCATAAGTGATGTGGCCGTAGGCGTGTCATGTAGATCATCCCAAAAAAATGGTGATAACATTTTTTGATCACACTGTCAGGTGTTTTGTACAGATTACAGCTGGAAAGACCTTTGGAATGTGTAAAAAGGTATCTTAAAAAAATTACCAGTACTATTGCTTTTTCCCCTCCACTCGTAAAGCCTGTTTCTTCGGTCTCATGAGTTCAAAGCTTCAAGAACAGGCAGAGGAAGAAATGAAATGGCTTTTCTAGACATGAGAATTGTCATGTCCGACTGTCTCCATGGGTACACTGGGTACTTCCCTTACTCAGTGTGCTAAAGGTGATGTTTCTATCTTTATAGGCCACAAGAGAATGGATTGGTCCTGACCATAAACTTAGATTAGCTGTTAATGATGCAGGAGAGAATCTTTGCCATCTCTCAGGTGTAGTTTTACATTGGGGAAGGGAATGTTTGTGTCTGACGTCGTATATAAAAGCTGCCTTGTTAAGCCCGTCAAGTTAACATAGTTAATGAGCCTGCCATACAGCGATCTCAGTCAAATGAGACAGATGGATTTCATTCCCCTCATTAGGGGGGATCCTGAATGAAAACCATCTGGTTTAGACACAGTTCAGGAATGATGGAAGTGTTGCTGGTTGCTAGTGTGAGATGGATCCTCGTCAGCTGGTGACTGGCGAATTAGTGGAAGGTGGACTGTTAAGTGTATCCATGTTCATTAATGTGAGTTAGGCATAAGCTGATCACTACAATCTTTCAGGATGGGTCAGAGTGCTCTTACCACACCATGAGAACAGGGCGGATGTAGAGGATGCAAGAGGTTCTCTCTAATCCCAAGCAATGGACTGGGGGTCAGTCACAGTCTTTGGTCTCAAGGGAGCATATAAGCAGCTTGAAGGGGAACAATTTCCCCTGGAGGAAGTAGGCCACTGGCATAGGCCTGCAAGTATGGAAAGCAGGCCATACTATTACAAAGGATGGTTCAGCTCACATACTTGTTCTTTCACTTGATGCTTGGATATCAGCTATCTAGCCTTTTACTACAAAATCCCATAATATCTTTGGTGCTGCTTGGTGTTTTTGTTACATCAGGCTGTAACAGGTACCACACTCTGCCATTAGATGCTTGATCACACCAAGAGGCTCTGGTCCAAGTCTCTCCTCTTTCCCTTCTTATGCAGTTGGCTAGCTAGTAAGTTGCTGGCCTGCAGCTCAAATAAAAGCTAGCCTAAAGAACCGCGTTCAGTTGCCAGCTAGGTGTACTTTGCCGTAATCTTTGCTAGTAACCTCAACAGCGGCTGCAGAATCTGAGACCTCACAAAGGGGGAAAATAATGATCTAATTGTGAAGTGAAGCTTCCAAATCTGAAGCAATACAGTGCTGGCAGTACAGGTTCTGTAGTCAGGTGGCCAGAACAGCAGTAGCTTCAACAGCCGAGAACAATTCTTAGTATCTCAAAGTGTGTTAAAACTGACAAAGTGGGGTTTTTCTCCCACAAAAGCTCATGGAATAAATAATTTGTTAGTCTTTAAGTGCTGCCCCTTTGGAGGTGTTAATAGTGTTAGCAAATTTGCCTCTGATCATTTTAGGAACCTCAAGCTATTCCGGCACTGAGCCGAAATTGAACAGAATACCTCGCCACTTTCCTATTTCCCTTAGAACAGTAAACAAAGATTAAATTCCAGAAGGGCAGCCATGTTCATCTGTATACACCAAAACAATGAGAGTTCTGTGGCACCTTAAAGACTAACAAATGTCTTTGAGTATAAGCTTTCATGGGCGCCAACATCTGATGAAGTGGGTTGGAGTCCACAAAAGTTTATATCTGAAGCAATTTATTAGTCTTTAAGGTGCTACAGGACTCTCAAAGATTTAATTAAATACCTCCAAAGTGGTGGTCTAAGACTTGCTCCTAATTGGTATTAAGGCACCAACATTCAAGACAAATTCCTCAGGGGCATATTTGATTAAGTAGGAAACTAAGACTTGTGATTTCTCACAAATTTTGGCAGCTTGCTTTATAAAAATCTGATATTCATATTTGACAGAGTTTGGTCCATTTTACTGCGGCTCATAAATTAAAACAGTTGTATGGTGAACAGCATTCCCATTCGCCAAACAATGGATTTCTGCAGTTTGGTAGGGATATGCTGTACTAATAGCAGTGTGTCGAGAACTCATATGCTTTGGCTAAAATTCCTGTTACTTTTCATGACAGAGAGGCTGGTTTATCAGAGATGGGAGTACACATTTTCATTCTTGTCTGCTCCCACTTAATGTTTGAGGGGTATGTGCGTACACATGCACCAAGTTACTTGGATGCTTAACTGTTTCTTAAGCTATGACACCGTCATGAGCATGGCTTTAAAATCATGAGACTTTCAGTAATTCATTGTGGATTATTTGCTTTGCTTTCTGTTGCTTTGAGCTTCTGTTGTTTCCTTGTGCTGTCATTTTAAACTCATCTACACAACATTGAAGACCAAAAACTTTTTCCATGACAGGTGAGACTATCAAATTATAATGGAGCTTGAACTTTAAGTGAAACACCAACTATCACGAGTCTGGGAAGAAAACTGGGGAAGTTGGCATGATTGCTGCAACATAAGGAAACATTAAATGCATTTTTGCAGCGCACCTCCAGATAAATGCATTCCCTCTTAAAAGGGAATAAATGAAGAAGGGCTGATGATACCAAGCCATTATCAACTTGAAGAAAAAGTATCTATAGATCATTATCAGGATTAAATAATATAGCTAAGGCTGGTTGCAAGCTATTTGTGAATCCCTGCTGCCACCTTCAGATGTTTGCTGTCAAATCTGCCTTCTGCTTAGTCAAAACTATTTCCAGGAAAAGGGTTCTCAAAAAACTCAGCTCTAGGTTTAAATGAGAGGGACCAAAACTCACATTGTCATTTTGGGGTATAAGCATTCTACCTGATCTACTTCCCTGATTTGCCTTGTCTTGGTTTATATTATTCCCCTAAATTAGGTCTGGTACCAGCTACACAGAGCCATTGTGAACTATATGCAACAGTTCATGGTTTCTAAACCACTTCTTTGCAGCAGCTCACCTTGCATGACTATATCAAATTTTTGTTTTACGCTCATTGCACAAGATCTACCTACCATTTCCAGTATATCACTGGATTAAAAAATACACTTGTCAGCTTCAAATGACAGCTGCCATGTCATCATGTTCGTATAGATCAGATATTTCTTGGCTTATGAATACATTCAGCAACTGAAGTAGAGGAGTGAATGGTCTACTCATTTAATTTACAGCTGGTCAGTGCATGTAAACCATAATATGTTGGGGTGTTATTGAAATTAAAAGCTTCAGAGCCAGAAAAGAAACTGCATAACGCCCACTACTTTCCTTAAGGAAATAGGAATCAAGACTTCAAGATAACTAAATGTAACTGTTTGCCCAAAACCAAACTGGCATGAACATATGTTATATTATTCCTTTTATTGTAGTAAAAGTAAACATTCAGAGCTGGTGGTTTTGTTTTGTTTTTTGGGGTTTTTTTCCCCTCCCAAGATTGGCTGTCCATTACCAAGCATGTCTGACTTGCATAATGCAGGTACCACGAAGACAGAGGAAATTCAGTATCAGCAGGCATGTATAACCAGTTTAAAGGCTATGTGGTCATTTCAATGCACATCTCTGGTATTTGTGTGCATAAATCATATCCCCTCTTTTCTTTTTCAGCCTAAACTATTTTCCCAATCTTCCCTCATAGGTCATGTTTCTAGACCTTTAATCATTTTTGTTGCTCTTCTCTGTACTTACTCCAATTTTCCATATCTTTCAAGAAAAGTAGCACCCAGCACTGGACAGAATATTCCAGTTGAGGTCTAATCAGTGCAGAGTAGAGCAGAACAACTACTGCTTGTGTCTTGCTTACAGCACTCTTTCTAAAACATTCCAGAATGACGTTAGCTTTATTTTGCAACAGAGTTATCCTGTTGACTCATACTGAGCTAGTGCTCCAGTATAACACCTAGATCCCTTTCCACAGTACTTTTTCCTAGGAAGTCATTTCTCTCTTTTTTTTTTAAAGGTGTGCAACTGATTATTCCTTCTTAAGTGTGCTACTTTGCATTTGTCCTTATTGAATTTCATCCTCTTTACTTCAGATCATTTTTTTAGTTTGTTCGGATCAAAGACTCATTGTTTTAAAACAACTGTCCCACATATACAACATTTGCACATTGGTGCTGCCCTTCAAAATCACAAGATCTTTAGGTTAAATATCACTGGTTCAGAGGTTTGGGAATGAAATACAGGCCCTTTGCTTTCCAGTGAGTCAGGGACATACCCATGGGTGGACCTGAGTGGGCCAGGGCCCACCCACCTGGAGATCAGGTCCATCCACTGTACCACTTGATAGTGGCGTGAACTTCTCCTCTGTGGCTGTGGGGTTTTGGTCCACTCATGGCTACTGGCTGCAGGCTGGGTCCTGCAGCTGTGGCAGAGAAGTTTGTGCAGCTGCTGGGTGCTGCAGTGAGTAGACCTGATCTTGCTGTCTCACCCCTTTCCTCCTTCTCCTAACAGCTCCAGTTGCTAAGTAACAAGAGGAGTCTGAGCTCTTGTGCTCCAGCTCCACTTGCTACCTAACAACTGTGATGTGGTCAAGCAGCTTATGGTCAAGTGACTGGAAGCTACCTACGGCTGAGTCCACCCTACAGACTCAAGGGCCCAGCCAGACACCCCTGCCTGGCTACATGCCTGCAATGAATACTGGTCCCCCTCCAGTCCCAGGACAAGGGACTGACTAACTCAAAGGCTCAGGATAAAGAAGCTGTAGTCCAGCATTTTTGAGTGAAGGAAAGAAGTGACATACAGAAGAGCTAATAAATTCCCTCTACTATTTCATGAATGTGGACAACAGGAAAGTGTAAACATCTTTTCATGCAAACTACAAATCCTCTACACTTATTGTCAAAGGGGCTTCAAAGTGTCTTGTTCCCATTCAAGGAAAATGAGTTTCTGTTGAGTTTATTCTGTATATTTCCTCCCAAAATGATCGGGGTTATTAGGGAAAAGCACATCCATATTCTACTACAGAAGTACTAGTACAGCTACTATAGGCAAAAAAAAGCAAGGAGTCTTGTGGCACTTAGAGGCTCACAGATTTATTTATCTCATGAGCTTTCATGGGAGAATATCCCACTTTGTCAGATGCTTTGCAGAGGGAGAACTTACAGAATTGGATGAAAATAAATGCAGGGGAGTGTAAGACATGGGATCAGGTCATACTGCAATAAATCTGTTAGTCTTTGAGGCTATGTTCACACAGGGCAGGCTTGTTTCAAAACAAGACGTTTCGCGCCCCCCCCCCCGCGGACACCCCTCAGCACCCTGGCCAGGGTGCTGAGGGGACAGCTCTTCCTCCCAGGGTGCTTAGCACCCTAGGAGGAAGGTCACGTTGTTTCGGAACACTTTGTTCCGAAACAACATGTCCCAACAGGGCGGTTTCGAAACAGCCCTGTTTCGAAACCAAAAGAGGTTTAAGCTGTTCCGAAACAACCACGGCCATTTCGAAACAAGCTGTTTGCTTGTTTCGAAATGGCCGTGCGTCGTGTGGCCATGGCACTTCTTATTTCGAAACAACCTCTGTTGTTTCAAAATAAGAAGTGTGTGTGGACATACCCTAAGTGCCACAAGACTCCTTGCTTTACTAGACTAACACAGCTGTCCCTTTGAAACTACTATAGGTAGTTCTTTTAAAGATATTTATTTATGTAAGATTTGATTATAAAGTATTTGAGTTTAGCTTTCAAAGGCTTCCAAAGAGCATTTCAGAACTCTTCTATCTGTGCCTGTGTAGAGTTTAAAACTAAAAGAAAGTTGCTTTTCATCAATTGTAAAAATTTCCAAAATAGAGTTATACCCAGTGCTGTAGTTTCTTGGCTACAAAGAGATTACTGTACTGCTTTCAAATGTCAGGCTTGGGAACACAGGTTCTCATTGTTTGTAACTGCTTATACAGCAGATGGGGTATTTAAAACATGATTTCTAGGGTTCCCAGTGATGCTGATTTAGGAAGAACCGAGAATAGCAATGAAGTTTAAATGTGACAGAGTTCAGAGCTGCATCTTTTAGTTAGCATAGTTGTACTAACAGGAAAATACAGATCTGAAGAGATGTGTGAGGAGATAAAGAATGTGTTGAAATCAAATTTGAGAGGCTATATTATTTAAGACACCCTGAAAATATAATATCTTGACTATCCTCCTGGGAGGAAGGAGAAAGTTCATCTTTTCTTCCTAGGAAATGAAGTCCAGCCTCTCTTTTTAGCAACCCTCCACACTGACTGCCAGTTTTCCTTAAGTGAAATACAGGAGCTCATGCATCAGGATAACATCTGTACATTACGCTGGGTCAATCTGCCAGCTGCAGGTAGAGTGGCTGCAGACACAGACCAGGAAACACATTTGAGGGTTATATTTTTAAAAACTTTCAGCATCCCACTTAAACTGTTCAGCACAATGTGCAGCTGTACAGGAAAAGGAGTGACAGACTACTGTTAGGACTAATTGAAGTCTCTATATTTGGTCAATATTATGAGAAGGTTTGGTACGTGAACTGTACAAATTCTATAAACATAAAACCTTAAACATGTCACCGGCTGCTGCTGATACCAGGACTACTAACCAGATCTGAGATGAAAGGAGAATGGTTATGGAGTATGTTACCCAAGTGCCAGGCCGATTACAAGAAATGTCTGTTGTTTTAGCTCATCTTTGGGGCTGTAAAAATAAGCTGCTCACAGTATAGATAAATTCCAAAGGTGTAGCTGTGTTAGTCTAGTTCAGCAAAACAAACAAGGAGCCTGGTGTCACTTTGAAAGACTAACAAATTTGTTTATTGCATGAGCTTTCCTTGGAGAAAACCATGAAGTTGTTAGTTTTTAAAAGTGCCATCAGACTCTTTATTTGTAGTAGAGATATAGACATGAACCCTAGCCTGATAGCAATGGGAGTGATGTGTCTAGATACATTTGAAAATCTCACTAGGGAGCAATTTCCATCTCGAGGGATCTAAATATCTTACAAATCTGATCTGTTCTATCAGTTGGTGTCTTGTGGCTGCTTGAACTCTTGCTTTTGGTTATAAAAGCCTATATGATACTTTAACAAAGGATAAAGGTGTTTAATCTGATCTTATTTCATGAACTACATGCAAGATTAAAAACATAAAAATACATCAAACTTGTAAAACTCATCTGGCTCATTATTAAAAGAGCTATTTACAGACATCCTGCAACTAGCATTCTAACCGCATGCACCCAGGTTAACCGCCTTGTGCCGCATCAACATCTGTTTTCCTGAAACATGGGCTTCTCATGTCACAGTCCTTGCCTCTTCTTTCATTTCAAAAGATGCTTTTCAGTGTCTGTCACAAAGCATGGTGTGGTGATATTTAGAAGCTGCTGCTTTTCTTCCCACTACACAAGTGCATTTTAGTGAAAGGTAAAAAGGTTAGTGAGAGAGAAACATAAATGGATTGTCCAAATTAAGCCTCCACATAATTTTATTGGGAGGGAGGGAGGGAAAGGAAAATTTAAGACTGCATGAAAGGGGAGTTGGTGAAACCAATTTTTAAATTTAAACTTGACAACAGAGCTCTGGTATTAAATTTCTGTGTAACTCATACAGCAAAATGAAAATAGCTGACAAATACATTTGTCAAATAACCAACACACATAAGGTAAACCTACATTCTGCTTCTGGATGCCAAGGAGCATCTGTCAAGGCTATTATTTGTAAATTATTAATTCAGCCCTAGTCTTTAGTCCATTACTAATGCAAGAATAAATAGGTCACAAAGTCAATAGTGAGGACGAATCTCACCACAGTACAAGCAACTTAGGTATAAAGCCTTCACAGAACGGTGCCTGAATCATGGCAGGAACTGCCATAATCATCAGTTAAATAAGTAACTCAAGAAGGAGCTGGGCAAATTTCCAGAACTTGAGAGTATGAGGTGGTTTTGGTATTAAGATAATGAGCAGCTGATGATTGATATTTCTTGGGTTTACAAGACTGAGGCACTATTGGAAAAATGGAGGGGGATTTCTATTCTGAATGAGAATTACATCAATCATCAGTTCATTTCTTTTTTAGTTTGCCTGCACAGCACTTTTTTAAGGGGTTAGGAGTGATTTGTGAAGTGCTCTACTGTACTACTCTCTAACTATCCTGTGTAGACTTTAGTGATGTGAATTAAACAGTATCTCATTTGCGTAACTGTAGTCCTTTCTCAGCCTCTGTTAAAAACAAACTAGGTACCTGCTAATAATTAGTGCCATCAGGACCCACATGAGGCATTTGGAGTGCAGCACATTAGAGTGTTCAACAAATCACTCTCCATTTAAGGAGCTTTACCCTACTGTGTAGCCAAGCCCTGGTACAATCATAGCCACTGAAAGGGCCCATGAGAAGTCATTGAGTCCAGTCCCCTGCACTCTCGGATAGGCTGTTTGTAAACAGTTCTTCAATGGACAGTACCATACAGAAAGGCTATAGCTACACTAGGAAAAGTTAGTTCAAATTAACAGAGTAGCCTAAGTTGACTTAACATTAAGCTGAATTAGTCCACTTTGTTAATTCGAACTAATTGCCCTTGATTCAAATTTATTAAAGTCAAACTAAGGGTTAATCCTAGTTTACACCATCCTTAGTTTGAACTAAGGATCGAACTAAGGGCTTAGATCGAACTAACCAGCAGGTTTTACTAATTTGAACTAAGCTTTCATTAGTTTGAATTAAGAAATTCCTTAATTCAAACTAATGAAAGCCTAGTGTAGACAGGGACTAGGTTAGTTCACAATAAGCCTCCTTAATTTGAACCAGGAGCATCACTGCCCTGGAGAAAGACCTGGGGCATGGGCCTGGGCCCCGCCCGGGCCCCGATTCTGCACCTAGGCCCAATCTGCACCCAGGCCTGGGCCACTGCCAGCCTCGCCCCAGATCCCTGGCTGGGAATGGGGACGGGAGCGGCAGGTGCCTCTGCGGGCAGCCTGGCCTGCGATGGAGATGGGAGAGGTGGGGGGCCACGTTGGGCATTGGTGCTGGGACTCGGGGCACATGTCCTGTGTGGCAGGCTCCAACAACACCCCTGATTCGAACTAACTTGCAAGTGTAGACATACCCAAAGGGTGCAATTCTCAGGAGTAACTGAGATAAGGGGAATTACACCGCATGGGGTCAGGCCAAGGATGAGAGGGGAAGTGATGTTGTCTCCCATTTATCTTGAGTTACTGACAAAGTTCTTCTAATGACTGATCCAGCAGGTATGTATTAAAACAGCTCTGTGGCTGCTCTGAGTTATTCTGGGGTCTAGCTGAACTACCATCCAGTCAGAGGATTTCAAAGAAGCAGAGGAGTGCCTGAGAGTCACTTTTGCCTTCATTTGACTAGTGAATTCATTATCTCTGTCCATTTCTAGGTTCTTCACAAGGTATCTCAACATCAGTGGACTAATGTGAGATTAGTGCAAGTGAAATCAGGCTAGTGCTAAAAAGCAAAATGAGTCTAATAAAGTTCAACATTGTATTAGTAGGATAAGCCTGTGGCCCATCTGTGGCTAGGGTAGACCATCTGAAATTACCATGGTCAGGACATGCTGTAAAAGAAGAATGAATTCTCTGAACACTGGTAGATAACACTGAAGTCAGACTTCCCAACCAGTCACAAACAATGCTTCTGATTTCCCGCACTCTTTATTAAGAAGCTAAAATAAAATATATACAGCCCCCTTTGCTGCATTTCAGTTTCTGGCTCCGAATCAGCTACCAGTAAAGAGAAAAGTTACTTAAAACTCCATGCTTTTTACCAAAAAGATCTCCTGAACCTAAAGGGTCAGCCACATTATCAAATTGTTATAAGTTTGAATCTTACCAAAAATACCATGCACCCAGCTAATCCTTTAGTAACTAAAACTAAAGGTTTATTATAAAAGGAAAGAAACAAACTACATGAGAACTGTCAAAGGATTTAAACAATCCCATACTTATAAATAATTTGAAAATCCATAAACATCAGCTTTCCAGTAGAATTTTGGAGTTTATGGGCTTGTATAGTCCCTGTGGTGTACACATAGTACCTGCATGGGTCTCAGTCCTTTGTTTCACAGTTTCAGTTGCAGATGAGTTGAACCAGATATAGCTGAAGGCTGAAAACTAAAGACAAAATGGATGTGGTGCAGCTGCCTTTTATCTCCCTTGGCCTTTGCCATCCTGCTTGGGGAAATTTACAGAAATAAAATGGAGTCCAGGGACACATGACTCAAGTCCTGATGATTCATAAGGTGTAATACTGAGTTCTTCCCTTAATGGGCCATCAAGCAGCTAGTGCTGTAGCCATCTTGTCTGGGATGTCACCCAGAAATATAGCAGAAGCTGAAATACAGATACATCACACACATCCATAACTTCCCATACGAGTATGACACATTGATCAAACAATATCATATACTTAGCAAATTATAACTTTTCTACCAATACCTGACATGACCTATCTCATATAAATTATTTTAATCCTAAAACATTTATATTAAACACCATTAAAAATGGTCCCACTGATCCTGCCACCATCACAAGGCCTTTGCCTGACAGTTGCCAATCTTCTTGCACTGTAGCAGAGCGACAATGAGAGGGCATCTGTCCCATCAAAAGCCTTAGAATACTTTAGTCTCATGTGTTTTTTATTTATTTTTAAATTTACATTGTTTATATAAAAGCCACCCCTCAACACACACACCCTCAACCCCAATCCCAACCCTAAGGGGGCAAGTGATCTTCTTTGTTGACATACTGTCACATCTTGTCAACAGCTCTTTCTACTACTGACACTTTGGTGGTTTTAGCTTGCTCCAACAATGACATATAAGTAACTTCCCATTCCAGCTGCAGTGCAGATGTGCAAATTTGATGACAAGTCTGCGTGGCAAGCCATCCCCACAAGCAAATACCCATCACACATTTCTCTATACGCCATTCATATCAAGATGACATAACTAGAGGAGGAATGTTAGAATCAAAATGTCTAGCATCCCAGAGAAATTGTACAATGGTACCAGAATAGCAGCTCTGCTTTCAGCAATAACCCATAGACTTGATTGTGTTTTGTTTAAGACCAACCAGCGCAATCATTTAGTAGTTTTATTGTTTATTGAAAATAGCTCTCTGAGCCTTTGCCCTTCTGGAGGACTCAGGGACAGTGTTACCACAGAGGCGACCTAGGTGGCTGCTTAGGGCGCCGAACATTAGGGGGTACCAAGGGCTGCTGGCCTGGGGCCAGCATGCTTATTTTAAATTTCCAGCCCTGCTTCACCGGAAAATAGCCCAGGATGGAGCAATGCAAAGGTAAGTGCCAGGTAGTAGGGAGGTAGGAAACTATAGACAGGCTTGTGGAGGAGCGGTAAGAGGGAGGGAGGGAGGAAGGGAAGGGGTGACAGGGCCCAAACCACAGCTCACCCAGAGCAGCCTGCAGGCCATGTGTCAGCCAGTGCCCCTCGGCCGCCCCATGGTCCCCTGGTGGCATGCGGGGGTCATCAATCAGGCCCATTCGGCCTGGCTTGGCTTTGCTTGGCCCAGCCTGGCCTGGGCCAGCCCAGCCCAGTGCCTGGCTCAGCATGGCCCATGCAGTGTGGCCCAGCCTGGCATAGCCCAACACCTGGCCTGTGTGGTTTAGTGTGGCCTGGTGCGGTCTGCTTGGTTCAGCCCAATGCACCATCTGCCATGGCCTGGCCCACCAATGGCGCCTGCTCAGCCTGGCCCACTTGGTCTGGGGCCTGGCACAGTCCATGTAGTTTGGCCCGGGCCAGCCGAGCCCAACATGTGGTTCAGCCCAGCCTGTGTGGTTCAGCTTGGCCCAGCTTGTCATGGTCCACTTGGCCCAGCCCTCTAATGGGGACTGCTTGGACCGGTGCAGCCTGCATGGTTTGGCTTGGCTTGGTGCTGTACCCGGCCCACCAACAAAGCCTGCTTGGCGTGACTCACATGGCTCACCCCAATGCAGCTCAGTCCAGCTTGGCCTGGCCTAGCCTGGCCCACCAATGGAGCCTGCTCAGCCCAGCCCACGTGGCTTGGTCCAGCCTGCACCGCTGTGCATAATGCCGCTCACCCAGCATGGCCCACAGGCTGCTGTTCAGCCTGCGCCCCTTGGCTGTCCCGTGTGGCTTGGCCCGGCCCAATGCTCAGTCCGTGCCCCTCGGCTGGCTAGACTTATTTTTCTCTGTATTGAATGGGTGGGAGGGAAGGTGCCAAAATCACAGTTCTCCTAGGGCACCAAAAAACCTTGGGCCGGCCCTGGGATGTCTTATTAATCTTGTTGCTCGTTAGTTGCATCTGACAAACGCTTATGCCCCAAAAAATTTGGTAGTCTTTAAGGTGCCACAGAACTCTTGTTTTTGCTTGTTAGTGTTAGCACAAGCGCAGTGGATCAGTTGATGATAATTCGGGAGAAATGGCACAGGAGTTCATCATACACTCAATAGCTAACTTGAACTACTACTTCTGGTTGTTTCTTAGGAAAATGTAAGGCATCTGCATTGATCTGATGTGTGGCTTCTTTCTAGTGTGTCTGTCAGAGAAAGCAAAACACTGTCAAATGCTATATTACAGGCCCAGATCATCTGTAATCCTAGATACAAATTTAGAGTACATCATACTACTTTACAACTATCTAGGAACATTGCATTGAAATACTTCTAGTTCCATACCCTTCTTAAAGCAAAACTATTTTAATAACTAATCTTTTAATAACATCTTGTTACTTGTCTTTTGACATAACCTAGTACTACATAGCAACACTTACTTCAGTTCCCTCAATTTTTTCAGCTGATGGGAAAATTTCTTTCTAGTGTTGGGGGCAGTTACATCTTTTCAGCAATAAACTACAGCATCAAGTCCTAGATATATGAAGATGCTGATGAGCTGGAAGAAGTTTCTGATAACTTAGGATAAAAAATGATCAACAACCCAACCGGAAACTGCATATTATGGTGCATAATTCCAGAGAAAACAATCTTAAAGAGAAAAGGAGCTAATGCCAGTTTGGGCTGAATGAGGCCTGGTCTATGCACAAGCAGCTTTGCTGGCATTCTTACATTGGTTGAAAGTGTGACAAAATCAGGTATTAACAACCCAGCAAAAGAACTCTGAAATAAACAACCTCTATATTAGAAGTTCATTAAAGTCCAAATAACTGGACTACAGTTTTGAACCATTTAGTTTCAGTGGTGTGAGGAAAATTGAGCAATTTAAATGTATTTTAACGTAAAAATTCATGAGACCCTAGACTTTTATTTTTAGAGAAGTTGACTGAACTCTGACATTAACGTGCTTTGTAGCCCAAGTGTTTCCCACATTCACACGCATGCTTTTGCTAAGGAGAAAAAAAAAATCAGAGCAACAAAGTATCTTTTGTTAACCTAATTGGCTGTCCTTAAGTATCCTAAGACTCTGCTACAGTATTGGAAAATGTTTCATGACCTCAGTGTAGCTGTGTCTTTCTTCTAAGCTCCACCCGATTATGACTGGAATCTGCAGGACATTCAGTGTCTGCCACATGCCATGATTTCATACACTCTTCGCAATAAAGGGCCTTTGAGGGTTTTTTGCAGTGGTCTTTTAAGCTATCTATTTGTAAGATGAAATCTGGAAAAATACAAGAGAAGGTTGGATTTGAATTAGCCTGTGCAAGGCTGGAAGAATCTAATGCCTTGTAGAAAAAGAATGAAGAACACCTGAGTCACCCTTAGATCAGGTGCTAGGACCATGAATAAAGATGCAAAATAATTAATTAATGCTGACTTGTCGGGTAGATCTTGTTAGCACTAACCAGAACGTGATGGACTGAAGTATTGCTTTAGTACAAGGGAACTAGTGTCTGGGACAGAGAAGAGCCTGTAGGAAAACTTAAGAACAAGCTTGGGCTACCAGTAAAGCCAAATCTTCAACAGGAGTAAGTTTGGATTATGGTGTAAGTGTAGCCTCTGTTCAAAGCAGGGTGGAAATGTGACCAGCTGGGTTCTGGCCTTCCTAAGATTGTGAAAAAGTATGAGAAATGCCTGAAGAAAAGTTGCTTCTCTTTGAAAGCATAGAGCCAATAGTGGATATATGCACATAGAGTTAAGGGACTTTTCCTGAACTGTAAGCGCTGAATAAAAGAGGAGCTCAATAATGAAAGAATAAATACTCATTTACTCTGTCCCTCACTTGCACACTAATTCTTTCTACTTGCTCTTTCTTCATTTACCCTCATTCTCCAGATTCACTCTACCACCCTTTCTTTTTAACTCTCTTTGCGTTTCCCCTCCCTGCCTCCCTCCACCCAATTCCAGCCACCTCTCTCTCTTCCAGTTTCTCTTGTCTTACACTCTGGGACTCTCAGCACCACTTTCTTTGATGCCAATTTGTTTTCCAGCCACTTCCTCTAGTTTCCCCAGTAACTCTGCTCTCATAGCTTTCTTCTTTAGCTAACAACCTTAAGGCTGTTCTGAATTATGCTAGGAAACAAACCAGTCCTGGTCATCAAGGGAAACTGTCAAAGGTATATGATAAATGCGATACAACCAAGGAGTTTGATCACATTTATAAAGACTAACAAATTTATTTATCCAATGAGCTTTCATGAGAGAAAATCAGCTTCATCAGATGCTTGAAGTGGGATTTTCTCTCATAAAAGCTCATGCAGTAAACCAGTGGTTCCCAGCCTTTTTCAGGTTGGGGACCCTTTTTGACCAAAAAAAAAAAAAATTCTTTGTGCCCCCCCCCCGGGCTGATTAGGTAATCTGGCCCACACAGACAGACTCTGACCCGCACCAGTGGGCGAGCCCGTGAGCAGTGCTGCCACCACCATTGCCCGCACCACTGGTGAGCTGAGCTGTGGCGGCTGTGGTCCCCTACCCTTGCCCCTGCCAGGGAGCTGCTGTGGCCCCATCCCCCTGCCAGGATCCAGCCAAGGAGGGGAAAGGCAGCCCTGTTAGGAAGCATCAGGGATGTAGCTGGATTCCAGCCCTGGATAGGAAGAGACTATGAGGACCTCCTGCAACATGTTTGCAGACCACAGGTTGGGAATCACTGTGATAAAGGTCCTGGGTTCAATTCCCAGGGGGTTAGACTTGATGATCTCATGAGGTCCCTTCCAGCCCTATGATTTGATTTGAAAGTATTCTTTATAAGAGCCACCAGACTCCTTATTTGTTTGCTGAACTAGCCTGACAAGGCTATCCCTTTGGAACTTGATAAATGCAATGTACCATGTGGATATTACCATCCTAGATGTGGGCTGAGTGTTTATAGAATGTAGGTATGCCATTTACAGAATATTTCCCAGCAATTTGACGTGATGTTGAAGTGTATATGCCCAATGCTTAGACGAAAAGATGACAAGGTATTAACAGAGCAGAGGGCTCACTTGATGCTCAACAGGAAGAATTTGCCAAGCATAGGGAGGAGAAAAGAGAAAAGAGACAGACGGGCACTTCAGAAGGTATCTTGACAACAGCAATGCTAAGAAGAAATTAGCGCAGAAATATAGGCAGAAGTCAAAAGAGCAGTTCATCTGTGAAGGGAAGACAGGACCAATTTTTAACAAGTCATTCAGCATGACTGTAGCCACAAGACTGAATTCTTTTAAGAGATAACAAATACTCACAGGTTTTGCGGACTCTCACCAAGGCAGAAGCTAAGATACTTTTGTTAGCTATACCATATTCCTGTGCTTTATATTGCCTGCTAGATTGTAAGCGCTTAAGAGCAGAGAGTGTCTTATGTTCTGCAAAATGCTGTGTAATCTATGGTACTACAGAGAAGCTTAATAAAATAATAATAAAAGCTGGAAATCATGAAGAGCAATGTGTTTTCTATAACCTCTTCTGAGTGGTGCTATACTATGTATGGTATCACAAAAATTCATGAGGACCTCAGGCTACACTTAAAAAGAAATCCTGGGAACTGAAGAGTCAAATCAAATCACATCACATCACAGGGCTGGAAGGGACCTCATGAGATCATCAAATCCAACCCCCTGGGAATTGAACCTAGGACCTTTTGCATGTTAAGCAGATGTGTTAGCCACTACACTATCAGTTTTCTTTGACTACAGAACCCAGCAACTTACACCTTACAGATAGTAAGTCACACATGGGGAAATCCCACTATTTCTTTTACTTGGCTTGTGTGTTTTGTACTTTACCTTGTAATTTATAAACTTTGCAGCGTAATAATTTAAAAAGAAAAAACAATGTTCACGGGGCTTGTTCTGTTGCACACGGAAAAGTTCAGTTAAATGGAGTCATTTCTGTAATTTTTTAAATGAACTAAGCCTATTCAAGATTATTTTTTGAACTGTCAATTTAGGAAGAGGGATGCCAGCAATAAAGGAAGGATGGTCATGTGGCTGTGAACAAGGCCTAAGCTGCAGAAGACTTGAGCTCTATTCTTAGCCTTGTTACAAATGTGCTGTGTGACCTTCCTTGGGCTTGTTGCTTCATCTGTGCTTTGGTTTCCTTCCCACTAACATGCAGATAATAAACTATTTCTATACTTCAGAGAAGTTAACAAGAGAAGCCTTGTGAGTCTAAATGAACTGTTTGTTAATACCCCCAAAGAAATATAAGAGGTTTGGATTACAACAAATGTATCCTCTTAATAACAACATATTTTTCCCCTAAAGTAAGCACAAACAATTCAGTGCTTCACAGCATAACTCGGAATTTAGCAACTTCAGTAATGTTTTACTTACAATGGAAAGTTTCATTCAACTTCTCTAAATACAATGAAAAATAATCCCCTTTTCAGTTTTGGACAGATATTAATCCCGTTTTTGCCAATGATCTTTTCAATTCAACTCATTTTAGTAGCATTTTATGGTAATTTTCTTGACCAGCGTATTAAGCAACATGATAGAGTATTACAGGGAGACAGTGGTTTGGATAAAGTCCAAGGATAATAATATTTACTTGCTTAGGCAAATGTGTTACAATATATAGTAGAGGCCTTCAAAGCAAAGATGTATCATCTTTTTTTCTTATTATGAATTAATGATGTTGGATGTGGTCTGAATATAGTATATAAACAGCAGCAATTCAGGTTTGGATTGGCTTGATGCTATTAAGGCCATCTACAGACATTTCCTAACAGAATAATAAAATAGGACTGTTTGTCTCTCTATGGGGCTCTGTATGATATAATGTATGAACTAGATTTTTCCATATTTGAGGTACATTGGAGACTTCTTGTAGCAGAGAATATGTCTTCATGTTTGAACAGTGCCAAGCACACTGTCAGCATTTAATAAACCAAACTAAACTACAATAAAGATGCTGAACTATAGGCAGTTAACATACACCCTTTCCCAGCACCAGAAAAGGAACCTACAGCTAGTTCAGAACATTATTGCAGAGCTGAGAATTAGTCTGGCTGGTCAGGTCTAAATGTGATTACTTTTCACTTAGTCTTTTCTATATATTCAGCTATTGCTGGTTCTTCTTCTTCAGGCAGCTGGCCTTGCAATAGTTTTACACTCTGCAACAAAAAGCACAGTGGACGTTGGGTAAAACTAAATTGGTATCCTCTTTCCTCCTCCCCCATGCTCCTTATTCAATGCTTCTTAATGCTTCTCAGGCTTTCAATGTCTTCATGCCAAGTGCTGAAGACTGAACTGGAGATACAGAAAATCAAAGTCCTCTTTATCTGCTAAACAGCACCCCCACAATGAGAAATTTCCTTTTCTGCCCTGTGTATAACTTTAGGCTTGACCTATAAGAATCACCCTGAATCAGAAGGAAAAGTCAGTAGCTGACAGCTTCTCTTTAACCAGAACCAATGACACTTGCTGAACTGTACATAATTACATATGGGGAATCTATTTTGGATTGTGGGGAATCTATTTTCCCCTCCCTGATATGTCCTGATTTGACTTAGCTCAATTCTAATATTTTCTTTCATGAAATGCAATGTCAAGATGTTTACATTTTTAAGTTCTCTTGACTATAACTGTGTTTAAATACATTATTAATTTTTCAGACTTGATCTGGTTAATAGGCATATATTCTGTTTGATGGGAGTCTAGAAGCTATTGTGATGGACATATTAAAATACCAAAGTGTGGTTTATGAGTGGAAGACAGAGTGACCAGATGTTCTGATTTTATAGGGATGGTCCTGATATTCAGTGCTTTGTCCTAGGCACCTATTGCCCCTTATCACCATCCTGATTTTTCATGTTTGCTATTTGGTTACCCTGCGTGGGGGAGAGAGAGCACAAAACAGTAAGCTAGATGTAAGATTATATGTAGACATCTTGGTTTTCTGATCCAGAGGGACTCCATTCATGCAGACTTATTGACTTCAGTAGAACTCTCCTCAGGCACTGGTCAAAAAGTATTAGGGCTATAGTTTGTAGAATGAGCAGAATCTCAAGATCTGTTATTGCCCTTGTCTCACAGCTTTCTAATTTCATTGATAAGAATAAGGCTCTGCTGCTGTTCCCACAGAAGTCAGTGACAAAAGTCACATTTCTTCTATTTTAGTGTCCACTTAGAAGAACATTGCCTTCGTTCCCACTACAGAAAAAAACAGTTACCCTGTAGATGGTCACTGTTTTGCTGAAAAAGGGGAAGACACTTTCTTTCAAAGCAGACTGACTATCTCTGGGGCTGTTGTCATCGCAACAAAAAAATTTCCGTGTGGTAGAGCCATCAAGTTTCAGCATCTGGCAAGACAACTGCTCTGTCCAAAAGCCAAAAAGAGGCTGCTGAATTAGCAAACTCCCTCATAGGTAGGAATAGCTATTGTAATTTGTTCGGTAACAAGCTCTCTCTGTGAGAAGCTGGTTCCAAAAAGAGCTACTGTAAGTCACCAGCGTCATCCATTGTCTTCGGTCTGCATCTCAGCACTGTAGAGCAGGAACACCTGCCGCTCTGCTTTGTAGGATGATTTCTAAGGCAGCTCAAAGACTATGTTTTTTTATTTTTTTTTAAATTTCCTCATTTATGAAGTGGAACAGGTCAGACAAGTAGTGTTAAACACGATTAATTCAGTTTTATGCACAAACAGAAAAATGTTACATACATCCATGAAGCAAGAATATTCTGTATAAGCTATTCAATGTTAACACTGGAAAAATACATGAAAAAAATCAAGCTTTATTATTGTCACATTTCTTGAGCAAATATGAAGAAGTAAGTTCCTATACATTTGCCCACTATTAAGTTTATGTCGGGCCAAGTAATTCTTCCCTCCCACTGACCCCCTCTCGCAGTCTGGGCTGAAGGCTCTTCTCTAAGCCCCTCCAGGACGGTTGAATATTAAGAACCCAATTCTCCTCTAACTTAATCTGATGTGAATCAGAAGTAGCCATGCAGAACTCAGGGAAGATGTATAAGAAAAATGGAGAGTCGACATATAGCTACCAAGCTGTTGCACAGATCCATTCTTCAGGTGGACTTAAATTTTGTTTCAATTACTGGAATGTAAATTTAGAGCAAACCCAGTAAAGGCAATGGATTTATTCTGGATTTGACTTAATTTGCTACTAGAGCAGATTTGGGTCCGTAAGCCAAGATATTTTGGGGTGAAAAAGGACTAATATTAGCCTCCTAAATCCACATTTAAGTAACTTAAATAATTTTAAAACTTTCCTGTTTATCCAATTTCAGACACAGCTTGGTACCAGCAGTTCCTAGGCCCAGATCCACAAAGTGCTTAGGCTCCTAACCTTAAACTCAGCCATTTAAATCCTAGTTTTAGGATCCACTGCATTCCATAAAACTCCCATTCAACCACCGCCCACCCTGTAGGTACCTACATTTTTCCCTGTATAAGTTCCTTAGTTACCTATTTTTCTCCCTCTGGACGTGTGCACTTCTACACATCCAGACACTTTTTTTCCCCCAAGAAGCCCCAAAGTGACCCAAGAACCAGGAGAAAATAGGCAGAGGAGTACCTTTCTCTCTATAAGAACTTATCTAATAGGCCTGCTCAGAGCCTGCTGATAGGATTGGGTACCATCAAAAGGTGGCTGGAGGAGAAAAGCGGTGGTGATGTTACTACTACTCACCTTATAGTGTTAACTCTATAATGTTACAGAGTTAACACTGAGACTGAGGTTTTCACTACAGTAAGGCTCTCCAAATGAACATGCGCTATATGGACGGAGGACCACATTTACACAGGTGTCTGCAGCTCAGAGATTTAGAGATAGTAGTCAAACATGTCTGTGAGCCAAAGAGAAAACACAAAGGAGTCTATGTAAAGAAGGAGATGCTGACATTGCTTGTCAGGATGCTGCTTTTTTTGGGAACCTTGCAATGAACCAAGAGAGACTCTGAATGAGGCAACTTTTACCAACCTTTTAAATCTTTGTAATATACATTTCATGGTTCAGAGTGACCCCTTCTTGTTCAGTTACATCTACATAAGAATCAGGTTCATAGAATCTCAAATCTTAAAGAAAACTCAAAAGCCTTATTAGCTTATCCTGTCCACTTAGACTGGGATTCTCAAAAGCACTCAGCATTTGTCTAACTCTGTTCCCACTGAAATCACTGGGACGTTTACCAGTTTAGAGGAACATTCATGAACGCTTAGTCCCTAGCATTGAGTAAGTATCTAAAGAACGGGGGGTCTTACCACTTCTTACGCAAGACTGTCTAAAAGACCCAGTCACATCAGGAGTGCTCTCTAATCTGCAGCTATTCTGTAAATTTTCAGCCCATCACTTCTAAATATGGACTACTAGAGTAACTCTTAGAATCACAGAATATTTGGGTTAGAAGGGACCTAATTCAACCTCCTGCTCAAAGCACAACCAACCCCAACTAAATCAACTCAGCCAGGGCTTTGTCAAACCAAGCCTTAAAAACCTCTATGGATGGAGATTCCACCACCTACTTAAGAACTCGTTCCAGTGCTTCACCACCATCCAGGTGAAAAAGTTTTTCTTAATATCCAACCTTGTCCCTCCCCTTGGTGATTTTATATATGTGACCATGGTCGTGTTATCTGATTGAACCAGGGCATGATTTCCCTTGAGCTGACTCTGGGACCTTCATAACGATACTTTAACAATTCTCATTTTCTGGATATTGATGCTGTGGTTCCTCTCCCCACAGATCCACAGTCCTTCTGTAGTTTGGGGTTTAAATGATCTCCCCAGTCAATAAGGCTAGTGCTGGTTGTGAAAACCAAAGGGTCTGGAAGACAGATGGTGTAGTCCTTTGCAGATGTTGCCTGAGACTCTCCATTTTAGGAATTCATGGACCCAATTTGGGATCAATAATTTATCTTTTATGTACTTTGTGAGGTGGTTTCATACTTCAAGCAGGAAGGTCTGGAGACAAATGAGTGTGGTCTTGCCCATGAAATGATCCCTGTGCACAACACAAGAAGGCCCAATAACTGAAGAGCCATGGTTGGCTTTGTGCACTTTCATAGTATGGATCTGAGCTCCCAAATCATCCAGAATCCTTTGTGTGATGGATAGACTTGGATAGGCTTTCATCATCGAGGTGTCCACATTGACTCCGAAGTGCGAAATTCTTGGAAAGGCAATAAGGTAACTTTTTTTCTTAACATTTGTTATAAAATCATTTACCTGTAAGAGGGCCAGACTCTGAAACACGGCTGTGTGAGCTGGAATCTGGGTCAGAGCTGTGACTGAAATATTGTGCAGAAAGGGGTAATGGTGGTTAACGTACAACCTGAATCTAGCACTCATCATTATAAAGTAAAAAACCTAGGGGCCAATGAGAGACCAAATGGGGTCATTCAGAACAGGGAGTGATCGGTGCTATAGCAAACCTCAGAAGCTTGCAGTGACATGGGTGTATGGGAATATGAAAACTATGCAAATTTTTTGGCTTAAGAGTCACATTGCCAGTTGAAATTGTATGGCAGGATCTATAGAGGGGTGTGGGAAGGGGTGGAATTGTTCAGGGTGAATGACTGCCAAGCATGGCAGTTTGGGGCTGAAAGCAGTTCTTGTCAAGGCACCTTGAGTCCACTAGCAGAGGTGTGGAAGGAAGAGGCAGGGTTGTTATGATGACCCCGTAGTTTGAGGGAATAGCTCTGATTCATGCTTGTTCTTATTCATTTGTCTTTGGTCACTGCAGACCATTCCTCTGAAATGTTGGAAATTCTGTTGCCCGGAGCTGAGTCTGGGTGGAGCCACATTCCATCAGTATCATGCTGGGCTCTTTGGGGCCACTGCATCGCTCCTGAACTTTCCACTCCAGCCTCAGTTCCAAGACTTATCTTTGGTGTTTTTGGTGTCCTTCCTGTGATAATTCTCTGTGGAGGATAGGCAAAAGGAGGTCTTTGCCTGAAAGTGGCTTGTATGCCCTTTGCAGAACACATGGCAATAAGGGGTGAGCCTGCTTTGATTTCTGCAGCAATTCCTGCTCTATCTTGTCTAGATTTTCTCTAAAGAGGACATATCCTGTGGATTTGGAAGAGCATAGGACTTGCTTGACTTGAGTGTTTACTGTCTAACAGCCAAGCCACACATGCCTCTGGCTTGCAGAATTGAATGCCATGACCTTGGCTGAGAATCTTATTGCATTCAGCAAGGCCTTAGCCACAAATATAGCTATCCTCACTATAGAGCTAGAGTTGAGGTGGCCTTTGTTCTTCAGAACCCTCAAGTGCTCTAGCCGGGATCATGTTGCTCTCACTGAGCACATGGCTGAGTGCTCGGAAGGTGGCTGAGGATGCTTCAAAATCCCTTCTAAGGGTGGCTTCTATTCTCCATCTCTAATGTCCTTGAGAGAAGAATTCCCCTTCTGATGGAATAACCATGTCCCTACCTGGGGATGCTGTAGCAGCATCAACCTTTGACACTTTTTCTAGGTGGAAATTTTGTTTACTAGGGCTTAAACCATTTTAAATACACAAGCATATGCTGTTCTCTAGAAGTAGATCAGGTAACATTCTTAGGGACTAGTGTTTGGTCACCTAAGAGATTTGGCTATAGATTTTTTTTAAACTACTTTATTATTCCTTAATAGCATGAACCTTCAAAGTGTTTAAGTCCCATTGACTTTTCTTGGGCTTGAAGGCACTTGGCATTTCACAGGAAGGATTTGGCAAGGTGAAGGGCTGAGCGCCACTTACCTGCTTCCTTATTAAAGATGAGATTCACTCCAATGAATAGTGTCCATGGAAGCATAAAGCCCAGAACAATATATGTACGGTGACTAGGGATGTGGGGAGGCTGTGCTGGATTAATTTAATCTTAAACTGTTAATGGAAAATGTCTATTTAGCTGTCAAAACACTTTAATGCTTTAAGGTCAGAAGGAGCCATTATGATCATCTAGCGTGACCTCTTGCACAACACAGTCCACAGAACCTCACCACCTACTCCTGTAACAGCCCTCTAACTTGAAATCAATTTACTGAAGTCCTCAGGTCATGGTTTAAAGACCTTGAGGTGCAGAGAATCCACCAGCAAGGGACCTGTGCCCCAAGCTGTAGAGGAAAACCATGAGTGCCTCTCCTATAATTAGCTGGACAGAGATTGGACATAAGAACTGTTGCCTTCTCTTTCTGGAACAGTTCTCTATCAATGTCAGCAAGACAGTTTATCCTTCTGAAATTATAGCAGAAAAGAATAAGAGGGTATGAAGCAGGGAAAGGAAGGCTGAGGCCAAAATCTGACCTTGTTTTAGTGCTCCAAGAATGGAGCTCTCTCATAGCTAAATAGAGGCCTACTACCCATTATTACACTTATAGCATGATGTTCAAACTACAAATCCCAAGTCCCTCTACTGCAAACACACAAATAAATTAGACAGTTGATAGTGGTATATCTTTCAGGATTCAGTACTCAGCACCTTTATTGGTGTCAGCTTGTATGTTCTCAGTCGCTTTAGAGACCTTAACAATCAAAGAGATATTTGCAATGACCAACAAAAAATGATTTGTTAAATACATTGGTAACAATTATTCAAGCAGTTTTGATTAATGGTTTAAAAAAGCATAGTCCCTGAATGGAAAAAAAACAGTTTCTGGAGGGCTCACATTTGTCCCCAACCTGATAGCAGCAATGAAGTTTATTTTACAGACATGCAGTAACCCAATAAACTCTTGGATAAGAATCTAATCTTGAACACAGTGGCCACACTAAAATTTAGGATCACAATATACTGCTGGGTCAGTAAGACAAGATGGGTACAGTGTCATTTTATTGGACCAACTTCCCTTGAGCGAGACAAGCTTTTGCGCTTACATGGAGCGCAAGATAAGCTTGTTTCTCTCACCTACAGAAGCTGGTCCCATGAAAGGTATTTCCTCACTCACCTTGTCTCACTAATATCCTGGTATCAGCCCAGCTACAACAACACTGCCGGAGTCAGCATTAAGGATCACCAGGCTGTTCTTAATGTTTTCACATGTTAGTTAGGTGCTCTATACTACCAGAGGGTCTTTTTGCATATAACCATAGAAGGTTTTTATGTGTGTTGTCTAATGCACTTTGTACATTCCAACAGTATATATTTTATATTCTGCATTGAATACATTCTATTTAAACCATTTGCTGCAGTACATATCGTAATCCTGATGGTAATAAATATATTAAACTGTCTCATGCTGCTTGAAATGAAACACAACAAATATTCAGTATGGTTACACTTTATATGCAGACTCACTTAATGATTTTAATGAAAACCAATTAAAGCAGTTAGAGGTAGTTAAAATTACTTAAGCAAAGATGCTAATGTTCCATCAGTTGCCACAAATCACCAACAATACTCAAGCTATAAAGCAATAATAGTTAAGTAAATAATACATTTGTTTCAAACTTTTAAAATAAATGGTGAGAAAAATATTAAGTCTTATGTTCTTTCAAGACACAATAAGCCTTATTAAATCAATTGGCAATTTAAGGGGATCAATGGTTTTTGTGCTCCAACTGTTGATGGATTCTGGAATATTAAAAATGCCAATGCTAAACAGGCAGTGCTGAAGTGAACAGCTATCAACATGTTTCTCATAACTGTTTTAATTAAACGCATATTTGAAAGCCTTGTCATTGCTTAGGGAAGAACAGTGTGAGTTTGCTAAATTCTTCTATTATCTGGCCATGCAGTAGAAACATTTTTTTGATGGTTCTAGAGGGAGGAGAAAAACAGCTGGTGTTTTGATTTCTCAATGCTAAAGTGATTGATATTAAAGCAGGTGAGATATATATAGAGTCCAGAGGGAATTTCTCATCATATTATAACAATTTAAAGAAACACTGCCAGGCCAAATATGTCCCAGCAGTTGATACACACATTAATAAAGACTCATCCAGAACCAACTGAAATCACTTCATGTTTTTTTTTCCTTTTGGAGTGGCAGGTGGAGCAAGGAGTCTTAAATTCCTCCAGAAAACACTTTAGATAAGTTCCCTTGAAGTGTTTGTGTTGCAACCACTGCAGCGTGCTTTTAGTGCATGAAATCTGAAAATAAATTTTAATAGAACTGGCTGGAAACAAAATAAAACAAATATTTTAATTGTTCCAGGTAGGAGAACTGCAGAGAATTAAATAGATAACATAAATAACTAGTAAGCTATATTTAAAACAATCTTAATAATATGTGGCATTTCATACACTTTTTGTAAACACATTTACCTTGTTAGTCTCCTTTTTAAAATGTTAGTTGAAAGTTTAATCTAAATTGTTTGTCCCCAAAAGAAATGTGATCAGT
Source organism: Podocnemis expansa (assembly GCA_007922195.1). Classification (NCBI taxonomy): domain Eukaryota; kingdom Metazoa; phylum Chordata; order Testudines; family Podocnemididae; genus Podocnemis; species Podocnemis expansa. Next base: position 4,742,635 of record ML681992.1, read on the forward strand.
CTCTATTGTAAAGTATAGGAGGTCACCAAAGTAAATGGAGTTACACCAGGGATGGATCTGTACAATCATGTGATCTACAATATAACAACTATGACAAAACCTTTAGACATTTTAAAAAGGAAATATTTTTTCCTAAAGGTAAGAATCTCTAATGATAAAAGCAGAGAGTTTTGAGAATTGCAAGAAGTTAAATGATACAGCATAGTAATTTCATTTAGCACTATTATACTTCAGTAATTGTTATAAATACAGTGAATGTGTTCATAGGTCTAAGAGGCTTATAGAACCATATTTTGACATTTGCAGAACGCCTGCCAGAAACAACTCTTGTGTGTGTGTGTTTTTAAATCTAGTCACAGAGGCTACGTTCACACACAGGGGGTTATTTCAATACAAGTTGTTTCAAAACAACTTTATCAAAATAACGCCTTATTTCGAAATAAGTTAATTCGAATTAAGAAATTGTTAATTCGAATTAAGGGAAAAAGCTCAAAGCGAAATAGCATGTTCGGACAACAGTTATTTCGAAATGAGTCACCATTGTTTCGAAACAACATGTTCTGACGGGATTGTTTTGAAACAATTGTTTCAAAACAATGTTGTTTCGTCACCAAATGGGGTTTAAGTTGTTTCAAAACAACACTGTTGTTTCGAAACAACGGAACCCGCTGTTTCGAAACAATGGTACGTCGTGTGAACGTGGCGTTTCTTATTTCAAAACAACCTCTGTTGTTTCAAAATAAGACTGCCGTGTGAACACACCCAGAGTCCCAATGCTTTCTTCTCTCTGAAAAGAAATTCTGTTTATCCCCTTTGTTTTCACATATGTAGTCGTTGTTGTCATCATCATCATCATCATCCACACCAATCATAAATGCTGGAAAAAAATGTTCTCTGCTTACAAGCTTCATAAATCAGTCCAGCTTAGTGTTGCTTTGATTGCCTGGCCAGTTTTTAAACTCATTCTGGGTTAGCAACCTATGGAGTTTAGTTTGAATAATTACCTCACAAGACACAGGCAAGACTTATTGCTATGGCATTAGGCTAGTTGGCTGTTATGTGAAATTAGATTGTATGCTGTAATTATCACACAGTAGTATCAGTGATACAGACATTGGTATTCACAAAACTACACATTACAAGCCGATGTAAAACTCTCACATAAGGCCAGAGAGAAAATGACTCTGTAATGTGTTGGTAAGAAGATCCATCTCAAAGGTGGTAGACGCCACATCTGGTCCCCTCACTTCATTCTTTCATTATATCCAGAGTGGAACTGCTTCGTCATGACAGACTGAGGCAGCCCCATATCAGAACGTTCCACAGGACCATGGGCATCCTCTTCCAACTGGCTTTTTAATGGGACATCTGAGCATTTCTACACTAGCAGGCCCTGAACACGATTTTGATGGCTGAATCCTTCCTGGTTTGCGACTTGTTCTGGGGTTTAGATAGGAAACCAGTATCTGGCTGCCTAGAATGAGGCAGCTGCGTTCATACCGAGAACTGAAATATAGGTGACTAGGGAACTTCTACCCTGAAACATTAGGTGCTGAGTGAGTTTAGGTACCAATAAGGTTAGGCAGGAGTTTTGTGTATTGCAGTGGAGCCAAACATGGGACTTACACACCTAGCTCCTTTTGTGCTTCCTTCTTTGAGTTGCTGAGCGCTCCCAGCTGCCTTTGTACTTGAATGGAAGTTGAGGATACTCATCATCTCACAGGACTGGATCTACAATGGTGTTGTGCGATTGACATGGTGGAAAACATCAAGACTTGCAAAAATTCATTATGATTATTATGTGATGGCTTTGGACAAATGAAGGTACTGTACAAACAGCTGCTCCATCTTCATTCTCCCCCACCCAAAAAAGCATCTTTTGTGTAGTTAGTGGTCTTGTAGGAGACAGAAGACATGTTTTGGCAGTAAAAAAACAACAAGCAGTTGTGTGGCACTTTAAGACTAACATTTATTTTTTGTTTGCAAACATGCAAACAAAAAATAAATCTGTTAGTCTTAAAGTGCCACACAACTGCTTGTTGTTTTTTTACTGGACTAGACTAACACGGCTATCCCTTTTGAAAATGTTTTGGCAGGAAAGTGTGTCCAGTTCTGGGGACCTCATTTCAGAAAAGATGTGGACAAATTGGAGAAAGTCCGGAGAAGAGTAACACAAATGATTAAAGATCTGGAACACTTGATTTATGAGGGAAGATTGAAAGAGCTGGGTTTGTTTAGTGTGGAAAAGAAGAGACAGCAGGGACACGATCACAGTTTTCAAGTATCTAAGAGGCTGTCATGAGAAGGAGAGAGAAAAACTGTTCTCCTTAACTGCTGTTGATAGGATAAGAAGCAATGGACAAATTATGGCAAGGCAAGTTTAGGCTGGACATTAGAAAAACATTCTTAGCTGGCAGGGTGATTAACCGCTGGAATAAGTTGCCTAGGGAGGTTGTGGAATCTCCGTCACTGGAAGATTTTAAGAGCAGGTTAGACAAGCACGTGTCAGGGATTGTTTAAGAGGTTACTTGGTCCTGCCATGAGTGCAGGGAAGTGGACTCAAAGACCTTGCATAGTCCCTTCCAGTTTCTATGATTCTGTGAACTTCTGGGTGTGACTGCAGAGAGTGGTTTCTTGCACCTCTTTACTTAAAATAATCAGCCATGCAGCAAGAATCTTTTTTATTGGTGGTGATGAGTTTTAACAGTTACTCACAGCAGGATGGTGAATTCAATCACTTCAGCATCCCTGTGTTTCTGAAGCATAGTGATTGCATCAGTATGACCAGTTAGCTCATATCTACAGATTTCCTCCTCAAAGTGCAGTGCAAACATCAACCAATTTAATCCTAAAGCAGGAGTTTCTGTTTGAGAGTATAGAGAGGGAGGAAAATACTTAAAAGTGAGAGTGTTCTGCTCTAAAAGAAGATCCCCCATATCGATTTCCTGCCAAAATGAAAAACACATACATACTTTGACTTTTTCAATATATTTTTCCTTCTACTTATTTTCTTCTCTTTTAAAAAGTCTTTTTCCTGATGTGGAAATCTGCCTTCCAGGTTCGCATTTTAAAAAGCAAAAGAGAAAGTGCAAAAAGCCCTCAAAGTGCAAGCAAACTGCACACACACACACCAAAAAAATAAAATAAAATCCAGACTCTGGGTGAAGAAACATTTCCATAGGAGTCCTGGCAATAGAGAAACTAGACATCATCTGCTATGACACAATGAGAAAGTCATGGTGGTGTACCATTTTGAAATGTTGATGGGGAGAGGTCTTAGACCACCGTGACCCCTTTCAACTTCATCTCTCCAGTAAAAAATAATTTAACTTTTTTCTAGGGATTTTCACTACTTTGAGCTGGGTGCCTGAGCTGATAACAAATGTTTGTGCTGCACTGTTCTGTGCTTCCAAACTATCCTATTGTTCCTGACAGCCAATAGCAAAGATCTGATGTAGATCAGGACAAGAAGGTAGCACAGAAAGGATGGCAGGCTTTCCTATTTGTTGAACAGTCTTATTGGAATGCACAGTTACCTGCACTTCTAATTCTGAACATAGCACACACAACAGTTGGGATCAATTAGCTGGGTCTAAATTGCACATTCGTGTACAACCTGATATTCAACCCCATGAAACTCTGTCAATAAAACAGAGTACAATGATGATGTCCCAAAGACATCCTGGCAATCCATCAGCAAGAATGGTCACAAACTATCTCCTCTGTTTATTTGACACACACATTCTGTGCACGACACCAACTCTCTTTACTCCTCTGACCATACAACTTTAAATCACCTGATGGCCATGCTGTAGGATTTCACCAAAATATATGCTAGAGTAGTTTTTACTGAAGGAATGAAAGGATTGCAGTATTTCAATATGAAAATTATATTTCTCAGTTTTACAGTTATCATCATCAACAGGAGATGATTTCATCTTTCACCATTCAGCATGTTTCTGAATTCTGCTCAGTACAATGTCCAATTACTTATCAGCAGTGGGAACTTCTTAGACACTGGACAACATGGTGGATGTAAAGATCTGCTGCAGGATCTGGGGTATCTGCTTGGTATCCATGGCTATGAAAGACCGGCCTGCTGGCAGCATCCTCTGCAGCCTAGAGATCAGAATGGAGAGAAAAAAGAATTAGCATTGCAAATTATGTTCCTGACAGCAAACCAAAGAGTCCAGAGAGTTCCTTAAGAAAGGATGTTTTTACTTTTCAATACCTTGCCGATATGTGCCATTCACAATGCTGTCACTATGCACTTAAAAGCTTGGGAAACCAGCAGTGCAAGGAAACACTGAAGGCAGTTATGTCACAGAGGGCTTTTCAGCAAGACAACTGACCTGCTTCCATTCATTTATTATTGTCACTGCTTTTGGTGCACGAAAATTTCTGCTTAGATTAAAGTACCAGTGACCAAACAAGGTAGTAGCATAGATGATATTGTGGAAAGAAACAGCTAAAAATGTAGTCTCTGTAGAAGGCATCATTTAGTTAATTTAAGAATATTACTATATTAACCTGACAGTGTGTTTGGTAAACCTTGACTCCTCCATCCCACAAAAACTACAGATTTAATCTGAAGATTTATATATTGGCTATAAATGGGATGTTTATATCTTATCTTCTAGCCTACAATAGGTTAAACTGAATTCATGTTCTTCTACAACTCTAGCCTGAGATTTAAGCTAGTTAGCCTTGTATATTTTTATTCAGAGCTGTTAATAATTTACAAGATATACATTAGAAAATTCATAACACTGATATTTAATCAATAGTTTTGGTGTACATTGTTTCACTAATTTTTTAAAAAGTTGCAAGTGATGTTTCTTCCCTACTGTCATTTCCCATGTAGACTTCCCATTTGAAATGAAAATATAAGCCACGTGAAAAGAAAAACTAATAAAAATAACTCCTTGTCTTCCCACCCACAATTACATTTAAAGGAAAGCTTATGTGCATGTATGTAGCTGAATGGACACCCTTTAGAGCACTGACTGGCTGGAAGCAGTTGTTGTTAAGCACCATAAGGCCTGGTGAGGCCTGTGCCACCCCTCATCTAATAACACAGGACAAGAATCAAAATTTTATTGATGTGTAACCTAGTGTAGAACACTACTGCTTGGCAATCGTACTCACATACATTCTTCTGAAAGGTCTTTTAGAGTCACAATGAAGGCAAATAATTAACATTTCTTAGGGACTAGCAGCAATATATTTACCTGTCTGCCTGGTCTCCTAAGGATCCTATGAAAATAGCAAAAGCATTAACTTGAGGGTTGATGGTCAAGGTTTGGGCAAATCTTGATGGCGGGATACCATATCGCTCAAGGTTTGCATCACTCAAGACTATGACAAAGTATTCATCTGCTTCTTCTTTGGCAATTTCACGAATAGCATGTTCTGTGCCTTCCAGAGTATGATCTCCACTCATACAGAATTGAGCATGGGCATGCATTATCTGGATACACAATAAAGTCAAAAGGAAACATCTGCAGAGAACTATTCCAAATAAAACACAGATTTGAACTGGTATGAAAAGGAGCAAAGATTCTTCTCAGTCATATTAAGTGAAACATATTTAGAATTGTGCAGACTGCTCCAGAGTCCAAAGAATATGCAGCATTTTAGGAGTCAGTCAAAGGTTTCTCTCATTCAATACAAACCTAAATTCTTAAAATCCAATTTGCAGTGTCATATCTGGAAAAAATCACATGTGGAGGGAATCTGGCATTCACAACTAGAGAGTGAGGAAGTAAAACACTACAGCTGCTGAAGATTACATTTCCACATTATTATAGATCTGAGGGAGGAAAAACAGGCTTAGCCTCCTAATACCCTGACTAAATCCCATCTGTGGACTTCAGTATGAAGTGTTATTACCAAATATGAGACTCATGGTCAGGTCCGGATTAAAGAATTTTGCAGTCTTATGCACTGTGGAAATTAGGCCCCCCTCCTCTCTCCACACATAGATGGCTGAATGCCCACAGACCCACAACTACAAACATGCCAGCAGCCCAAACATTCATCCCTCTCACTGCAGTCCTCTATATTCTGCACCCATCCCAGAGCCCGCCAATAATTCTCACCAGCCCCCTGACTCAGGATATGGCAGTTCCTCCCCTTTGCTGCCCAACACTCAAAGAGCCCCAGAACTGGTCAAGTCTGGCCTGACTGCTCCGCTGTTTTGGCCAGGACAGTGCCTTTTATAAGCTGTGTCATGGCCCTCCTGATGCTGTTGGCAAAAACCAGGCATTTGCCTCCTTTTCTCTAGCAAAATAAATCCTAGGTGGGGGTGCTTTGGGACAGAGCTAGGACTGGCTCCATGCACAGGGAGGAGGGTGTGCTCAGGTCAGCCCTGTGTGGTGTCCTGTTTTCCCTGTGGGTCACCCTACTCCTCTATTATGACAAAGCATAGTCCTGTTGTTGCACAATGTACTTACATGACCTTATTCTGAGCTGACCAAAAAAAAGTGTTACAAGCTGTTTTTTAAAACCCATCCTTCACTTTTTAGGTTTGCACAACAGATCAAAACCGATGGCTGAAAGTGTCCACATGGGTGAGTTTCAAGAGGCCCATCATGTTTCCTGAGAGGCCATGTGTATAACATTCTACTGAGCAAGTCAATGGCAGCATGATATCAGCAGATAGTTGAGTGAGTGACATTGTGAACTTGTGCACAGACAGGCTTCATCTCCCAGTTTTGGTTTTGTTTTGTGGTTGGGGGCCTAATGAAAGGGGACTCCATGCAAGTGCACTGAGTGAATATTGGTTAATCTGGGCCTGTTCATAATTTCAATATAGATTTCAAAAATACTTAAAATATGTTTTATAAAACCAGTTGGAAATGTATTATTTCGCATTAAGGAGAATGTGGAATAGGAAACCATCTCCTATGAAAAAGTTAAGGAGTTTGGTCACTGAAAACCCAATTCTTCTAGTCTAATAAAACTTCTGAAAACCAAACCAAACCCCAAAACAACTTTGTAAGGGACACATTGATTAAACAAAGGAAGATTTCCCCCTGAAAAATGGCATCCTAAATAAAAAGTTCCACAGCACCATTCTGTTGACAAGTTAAATACTGTATTCAGATATTCTGCTGCTTTGATAGCATAAGGTTTCCTAATTACATTTAGAGAATATGTTAGCTTTGCAGTTATGGTTTAACACCTTTTCAGCTTAAGAGTTGACATACTCTCACCACCAATCAGCATTTCATATCTTCCAAGCACTCCACAAACAAGTATTCAGAATCACCCTGTATTTTTCCCTTATCCATGGTTACGTGTTAACAATAATATTTATTATTTACAGAGAGCTCTTCACATAACTGTACAAACTAATTAGCGTGTAGGGAACTTCCTGTAATTCTAATGGACTGTTTTGGACAATCCAGGACAGATACATCTTTATTCTATTACTGTGGCACAGCTTTTTAAAAAATCTTGAAAGTTCATCCCTGGCACTGTGTTTACATACGTGGCTCCTCATATCCCTCCCTCTTTTCCCTTCCAGCCACTTTCCTCTCCTTACTTTTTGTATTCTGTGACTCATAGGAATTTATCCTCAACATTGTAGCCTCCCTGATTATCAAGAGCTTTTTATCAACAGGATTTACCTTAAGAATCTTTAATCTTTGCTTATTGTTCTTGGGAACATTGTCACTCCCAACCAATGCAATGCTGAAGCCATCTCCTGAATGTCCAACGATATCATACTGAAATAAAGAGAATTAAAGAGTAATCTGTTAAGAATATTGACTGATGGTGCTCAGAATGACTTATGGGGTATGATCAAAGGCAATTTGCTTTTAACAAAAAGATAAATGCCATTTAGTGTTTACATTTACAGTCAGTTTAAAGGAACTGCCTACAATTTCTCACTACCACTTAAACAAATTGCAAGATAAAATCACCCAATCTAATGAAGATAAGCAGCAATAACTCATAATATTTCTAAGGTCTGATTCTTATTTCATTCCACCAGTTTTATAGAGGTGTTAAGTGAGATTAAAATTTTAGCTTATCACACTGCCAATTTTATCTGTAGAGTTACAATTTATTCTCTTCTCCTTGCAACATGGCACACAATTAGTGGATTGTTAAAGCGTAGCTCTGGTGTTTGACAAGATGTTTATGTTACCTTGTTCTTATCTGACCAAAAAAGGCACTACAAGACACTCATTAAAAACTCATCATTCACTTTGTAGGTCTGCACAACAGATCAAAAGCTATGGCTGAAGGTGCACAGACGGGCAAGTTCCAATAAGCCCATTATGGTTCTTGAGAGACGCCATGTGTGCAACATTCTGCTGAGAAAGTCAATGGAAGCATGATATTAACTATTGAATCTCAATGCAAAAAGGACATGTAGAACAGTATTAGTGCAGACATCTTGTTGAACAAATGGCACTTAGAAGGTTTTGCTTTATTTGACGTTTTTATCATTATACCAGCATCACATTATTCAGCCTTCAGCCTTTGATAAAGGCCTGTAAAATCCCTTTATGTCTTTCTACTTAGGAATCTCACATTCCAAACACCATGCTCAGTCTTCTGATAATTTGTTAATAGCTGTGCCAAACAAATGAATAACAAATTGAAGCTTCAAAGAGAAACTACAGAAATGGAATTCATATGCAAATTAGACAGTATTTCTTTAGGGCTAAATAAGGACTATGAATTTTCTTCTCATTACAACAGGTGACTTGACCCCACCTTCCTAAATGCTGTTCCCCAGTGTTTGAATCTAAACTACTGCACTGATTTGCTGAAACAGTCTGACCTGAATCCTTGACTTACACTTCCCTGCCTTTATTTTCCTTCCATTCTGTAAGTTCCCCATCTTCAAAGTATCTGACAAAGTGGGATTTTCTCCCACAAAAGCTCATGTAATGAATAAATTTGTTAGTCTTTAAGAGTGCCCCAGGACTCCTTGTCATTTTGCTGAACTAAACTAACATGGCTGTTCCTCTGGAACTTATCCACATATTTCTTGTTTGCTATGCAGCCTCTCTTTAAAATCTGTTCATTCCAAGAACAGACTCTTTTCTATCATTCTCCTCACCAATAACTCCTGCACACTTTCCATATCCTGAATGTTACTTGTGCTTACTTTGCCTTCCTTAGAATGGAAGTTTCCCAAAGCTGGGGACATGTTAAACCTTGTTGTGACACATCTTATAAATTCTATGGCAACATGGAATGAATGAATTTTAATAAAAATACTAGGATTGCATTCAGCTTTGTGTTGCACTCCTTTAGACTAAATAGAGGAACAAATCCAGTAGAGTAATGGTCACACAGTGAAAGCAGAGAGCTCAGTATTCAATAATATTTTGCTTCCAAAGAATTTATATATATATGAATTTATATATATATTTGTCCAAAACAATATGGGCTACTATCTAAATTATGTAAAATGCAGAGATGAGGTTCTCTTGCATCAGGCTAGTTCTGTGGAACCGTGTCTTCTGATTTCTTTCCCAGTCTGTTCTGATGCTGGTGTTAGTGAATCAACCTAAAGGGGGTATTCCATATTTTGCAGCCTGAGAACACCACCCTGGTGCTTTGGCACAAGACAATCATGAATGAGCCTTTCACTTTGAAGCTCCTGGGTTCAAACTGAATTTAGATGATTTGTGAAAATTGGCTTTGCCTAGTTCCTAGGCCATACATTACAAAACCGACTGACAGTTGGATATACTTCGTATCCCTGTGTGAGAGAGTATCATGAGTGGAATGCCTGGGCAACTGCAGACCAAGGCTAAAAGGTATCTGTAAAATTACTGAACACTTGGAAGCTTGAGCATCTGGCTGCATTATGACTGACTTAATCAATGCTATTAGTTTCACACTTTAAAAATTACTAATACAAAGAGGCTTAAAAAATCAGCTTCCCAAATAAAACTATAAAAAGAAGTCCAATTCTGAACATCTCTTCCTTCCATTTATCTTTCAAAGCCTACTGGCATACATGGAAACAAAATGTTTTTCCTCATAAATTTCATTAGAAGAAAAGAGTGAGTAAGAAGGCCTCTGAGTGTGATCCTAGTGGCTTTTTTTTTTAAACATGGTGCAAGTTAGTCTCACAATCATGGCTGCTACAGCCCAAATCTAATAACCCACTAATGCTTAAATTGGTGCAAGCTTCATTGACTTAACTGATCAATACACTATTTGGTGCCAAATTCTCTAACATCAGAGACTCTGTGAAACATTTTGCTCTATTAAAGACCTGGCTATACAAGCTGTAAAATATAAGTTTCCCTAAATGACATCTTTCAGGTCATTACTATTCTTGAAAAGTTGGTTAAAAATTCATTCTACTCTGCTGTTAAATACAACACATACTGTGTTGCTGCTCCTCTGCAATTCAGAAAGTGTGTGTGAAATGAGAAAAACTTCATCTGCTCCTGCTGCCACACTCTGCAACAAGGTGTTTCTTTTCTCAAATTAATGAGGAAAAATGAAAGGCCATGTGTGATGAATGGAAAATGTATTGAGAATCAGACATACTTTTGCTGGAAGGGACACCAGGTTCAAAATCCCTTCCTGTTCCAGTGAACACTAGATATGCCCTTTAATATTTTTATTTAGCCTGCCATACTCTTGACTTTAAAAAAGAAATAATGCTGCCAAGCATTACAAAACATTTCTCCATTTTCTCTTTCATTCACACTTAAATGGCACTGCCTCTAACATCAGCTTCTCAGCTCTGACTGCCTGAAGCGTATACAAAATGTGTAATTCTCCCATTTTAATATCACTATAAACCAAAAACTTAAGGCGTTTCCCAGCAATTGTGTAGCTTATAGTTCATGGAACCATTTTGGAAGACTTTTGAAACCATCATAAAGCTCTGGCAGCATACTGTCAACCAATAGTGTCTAAAGTCTAAAAACCACTGGACTTTGTGCTTTGTGTATAGAACCACCAACCATTTTAGGATATATTTCACTTTCAAACAGATTCAGCATGTAAGATGACAACAGCAGAAAAGATGCTGTAATAATTTCAAATCTGCAAAATAACCTAGGTATTTTCCTACAATGCATATCCTGGCACTTCCACATGTGAAAGGGGTAAATGGATATTTAAGAGCACCTTTTGCACACATGATTTAGGAATAGCCTTTAAAAAACATGGCCTCTAGGCATACAACACAGTTAGAGGTGGTAGCACCATTTATTAAGTGACAACAAGAAGCTCAGCGACACAGAGGATAATCAGACATAGAACAACACGTTTCTTTCCCCAAAAAGCTTAGAATCTGAATAAACAAAACAAAACCTACTGGGAGACATGGAGAAAGGTTCCACCTTACAGCTTGATTCTCCTCATTCTCACTCTTTTAATATGTTGAGTTATAAACTAAGCCCTTATGAGACACATGGAAGAGGTGATTTTGGAGGAGGAATTTAAAAGACGTCAGGTAATTTAGACAAATTGATTCCCCGACTGAAGAAAGTCTCCCTTCTCTCCCTCAACAAAGAATGGTTCCTTCTGTGAATCAGGCTGTCCCAGTGAGAACTGGAAACAAATGGTCCCCCTAGCCATAGTGCCAAATTTAGGCTCGAACCAAGTAAACCCTGGCTTAAGACCTTACATTATGAGTGGCCTCTACATATGTCGGAGATAACTAAGAAGATTTTTTTCTCTTTATTTTTTATGGTATGGGGCCTCTGAATCTTGATATGGCTTAGGGCAAGGGTCTCAAACTCAAATCACCACTAGGGCAGCATAAGGACTAGTACGTTAGCCTGATGGCTGCACCACTGGAAACCCTTTCATACAATGATAAAAGTATAGTCAAAATGGAAAAATGAAGAGTAACATATATATGCCAAGAGTAAGAAAGGAAGAATTATATCCATGTTCAAGATGGAGGTATCATCTGGAAAACAAAGAGTAAGTAAACACACTTAGAATTTCTCAAATAATTGATAATGCAAAATTTAAAGTGTCATTGCAGGCTGCAGGAAATAACTTTAGAGGTCACATAAAGCCCGTGGGCTGTGAGTTTGAGACCACTGGTTTAGGGCCTCGGCATGTCTTAATCTGGCCCTGCCCTGTGGACATAAAGGCATATAGACAGACAGAAATGTACAGCCACTCTTCTAACCTTAAATTGATCTCCACCATATTGATTGTTTAGAGCAGGGGTCTCAAACACGCAGCCCCTAAAGCTATTTCCTGTGGCCCACAATGACACTCTTGTTACCAATATTTGCAATATCGTTAAATGAGAAGGTTTCAGTGGTGCAATCCTTGAACTAGTGTGCTAGTCCTCATGCAGCCCTTGTGGTGATTTGAGTTTGAGACTCCTGGTTTAGAGCAACCATTCATCTCTAGCCTCTAAAGAAGTAAGGTAGCAGAGTTAAAAACGAGTCTACTTCATTTATCACATATAATCGGTAAGTCAGGTCCTACAGACTAGTCTGATGATAAGGAAATCTTTGTCTCTTGGGCTGGTGACCAAAAGGGTAGTATATACAAGAACCACAGTGAGGATGGGAGAAATAGGCCCCTGATTCAGTCACAATCCATCTCAGCAGAGAACTAATGGAAGCACCAGAACAAAAAAAATGGAAATAGGCATAGGCTGGTGTGTGGTTTTAAACAGTCAAAAATAGAACTGAAATAACAGGAGCGGAATATTTCACTGTGTAATCAGTTTTGAAGAGCTTGCTAAGTATAATGCTGCATGACACATCCACTTGACTTTGCATCAGAAACTCCTAAAATCTGCCCTCAAGTGGCTGCTCCTCTGACAGATTAGTCTATAACAGGGAAAAGATATCAGCAAGTATCTCTGATGATCAACAAATTCTGTCAAACCAAGTTCAGAATGGGGTGTGGTTTGAGGGAGTGGGATGGAAGGAGTGGGGATAAGTGAAGGGATAAGAGAGAAGAGAATGAGTGCTATTTAACTCTTTGCATCAGTCTAGACAAGCAGAGAAGCAGAGGGGAAAAAAATGTAAGTTTACTTCATTTATCATGTAATCAGTAAGTCAGGCCATAATTCCCAAGTACTCTAGGCTAATCTGATAACAAGGAAATTTTTGTCTCATGGCAGGGAGATAAGAAGGTTGCATGCTGGAGGAAGCACTGTTAGCTTAACAGAGCTCTGAGAGTAACTGTTGCTGGGTGCATCCTCTGCCCTACAATTTCATAGGTCCAGATTACAATGCCTATTTGGGTCAGCTCTGCATATGAGGCCTCATCCCCACTCTCCTTACCTATGTTCCCTCTAAGCTGTGCGCGTGTGCACACGCACACAGGTTGTGAAAGCCACGCACACAACAAAATAAAGCGTGCACAAAAAAATTCAACCGTGCTAGTATTTTTAGGCTACATTAAGAGGGCAATTTCAAGTAACATGTTTCAAATAAGGTTTTTTAATTTATAAAATCATTTCTACCACCAGATCAAAATAAAATTTAGATATTATTTGCATCATACTCACTTCACTGCACTCACAAGTTTGACCACACTCACTGGAGTGCGCAGAAATTTGGACACTGGCTCCAAAACTTTGCACAAAAGAAATATTTTGTGCACATAGCCTATGAAAAATTAGAGGGAACATTGCTCCTTACTGCTAACTTTGGAGAAAACAGTGTGAGTGATTGCAGTGGTCTTGTGAAAAACTTATGCTCCAATTGTGTCTAGACCCTATGAAGCAGCAGTGGGGAAAAATGAAGGAGGCATAATATTTCACTTCCCCCTGATAAGAGCAGCATATAAATTGGGTCCAAGCTGGTGCAGAGTCAGGAAACCGTATATGGCTCCCTGACAACTCCTGCATCTACTTTACTGAACAGAGATCTGATATTGGGGAGAACTGAGCTACCATCCAACTCCAATACAACAGGCATGGCTGAAGAGGACAATGGCTCCTCAGAATGCCACAAATTTCCAATTTCCCATATGCACTATTACCATTTTAAGTATAGAATAAGCCTCATAAACTCTCCATGTATTCAGATTATGCACATCTTGTTAGTGCAATTTTCACAACATAAGAACAGCCACCCTGTATCAGACCAATGGTCCATCCAGCTCAGTATCCTGTCTTCTGACAGTGGCTAATGCCACATGCTTCAGAGGGAATGAATAGAGCAAGCAGTCATCAAGTGATGTATCCTGTCAGCTGTTGCCAGATTCTGCCAAACAGCAACCCCTGCCTATCCTGGCTAATAGCCATTGATAGACCTATCTTTCACAAATCTAGTTCTTTTCCAAAGCCCATTATAGTCCTTGCCTTCAAAACATCCTCTGGCAAGGAGTTCCACAGATTGTGTGTTATATGAAGAAATATAACTTTATTTTGTTTTAAACCTGCTGCCTATTAATTTCACTGGGTCACCCCTAGTTGTTGTGTTATGAAAAATCATATTTGTTGCCATTTTCTGTACCTTTTCAGATTCCAATATATATTTTTTTAAGATGGAGTGACCAGATCTGCAAGCAACAATGGATTTGTAAAGAGGCAATATGGTATCTTCTGTCTCATTATCTATCCCTTTTCTAATAATTCCCAACATTATGCTAGCTTTCTTCATTGCTGCTGTACCTTGAAAAGATATTTTCGGAGAACTATCCACAACAATTTGAAGATCTCTTTCTTGAATGGCAACAACTAATTTAGACCCCATCATTTTATATGTGTAGTTAGGATTATGTGTTCCAATGCACATTACTTTGCATTTATCAACATAGAATTTAATCTATTTTATTGCCCTGTCACCCATTTTAGTGAAATCTCTTTGCAGCTGTTCACAGTCTGCACTGGACTTAACTATCTGCAGTAGGTTTGTATTATCTACAACTTCTGCCACCTCACTGTTTATCCCTTTTTCCAGATCATTTATAAATATGTTGAATGACACTGGCTCCAGTGCAAACCCTTGGAGAACACCATTATTTACATGTCTCCACTCTGAAAACTAACCATTTATTTCTACCCTTTGCTTCCTATCTTTTAACCACTTACAGACCCAGGAGTGGACCTCTCCTCTTATCCTATTGCAGCTTACTCTGCTTAAGAGTCTTTGGTGGAAGACATTATCAAAGGCTTTCTGAAAATCTCAGTATACTACATCCACTGGGATCCTCCTTGCCCATAAGCTTCTATAATTGTGTTCCATTTTTGTGTGTCTGTTTTTATAATAATGAAATTGGTTGTTAAAAATGTGGCTAATATGAGAATTAGCTATGCTTTATGAATTTATATAGTCAAATGTGTAGCTCAGCCTATGTGTTAGGAGAAACGCCCAGTCAACTGAAAATATTTCTTAACACAACATGATGATCTGTAACTCACAGAGTGGAATATGAAAGTATATAATTAATAGAACTTTAGAGCCAGTAGAGAGCATTACAATCATCTAGTCAGGTTTCTTCTATAACAGAGGCAATGAACCTTATTCAACAATATCTACATCAAGCCACCATTTTTTTCTGTTTGAGCTACAGCCTATTTGTCAGACAGACACCCACTCTTTAAATCAAGATTTCACATCTTGAGAACCTTTCTCTATGGTTTATTGTGCTCATTGTTAAATATGTGCACCTTATTTGTAGTATGAATTTGTTTATTCTAGTAGAAAAAGGCTTAAGATCCAGTGATTGCAAGCTGATGCTAATGAACCATATACTACCAGCTCACTCTTCCCTGTGTATAGGCCACTTGTAGACCTCTTAATCTTCTCTTGGATAAATTGAGCTTCTAAAATCTCTCACTATTAGGCAAGTTTTCCAGATTTTGTATTCATTCTTGTCGCTCTTTTCTGAACCGTTTCCTATTTTTCAACATCCTTTTGGAAGTGTGGACACTAGAACTGGACACAATATTTCAGTAATGGTATCAATACTACAGAGGTCATAGCATGTCTCTACTTCTACATATTATTCCTCTGCTTACGCAGCCAATGATAGTGTTTGCCTTTTAGCAAGAGCACTGCATTGGGAACATATATTCCATTGGTTAAATACGGTTCTCCTAAGTCTTCTTCCATGTCACAGCTTTCCAGGATACTGACTCCTATTATATAATCATGACCTACATTTGTTGTTCCTTGCATTTGGCTATATTACAATGCATAACAAGCAAGGAGTCTTGTGGCACTTAAAGACTGACAGATTTATTTATCGCATGAGCTTCATGGGAGAATATCCCACTTCGTCAGGTGCTTTGAAGAGGGAGAACTTACAGACTTGTTACAATTGTTACCAGAATTTAGAGGAGATGGCAACAAAAACTGGAACAAAGAAAAAAAATTCTGGATCCTTAAACCAAAAATATTTGCAACTCAAGGTTTAAGGGTGACCAGCAAAGGACAAAGATTGTATCTCCTTGCTTTGTCATCTCCCAAAAGACTCTAAAGAAGACTGGAGAATTGGTAGGATTATGCCAACAGAGAATCTATGTAAATCTCTTTAGAAAGATTACATTTTTATTGGTAAATCTCAGTAAACACCAATTTCACCATACAAACCAATAGAACATTATTTCTCTTGATTGTAACTGAAATTTACAGATGAGCAAAATTAGAAACTGAATCTACATCTGTCATATAATTAGCATCTAATCCACTATTGTCTGACACCCATAATTTCCTGCAACTGTGAAAATTCAAATAGATAAAAACAGAAAAAAAATGCCTAAAAATAAACAGCAACATTATCTGTCAAAATTAAAAAAATACCCTGAATCCTGCCAAGACTATGGCTATGTCTACACAGTACTTTTATTTCGAAATAACACTTGTTATTGTCCTGAGGCGTCCCTGGACGTCGGGGGGCCTGCAGACCAGCCACCACCACCACCAGAGGCTGAAGCAGCGAGCCCGGAGATGATCCCCGCTGGCCAGGGCAGTGCCAGTGAGGAGGAGGGGGAGCAGCAGCAACTGGCTGCAGTGACAACCCCGGGGGACTCGGATGACACAGAAGAGGGGACATCCCAGTGGACATCCGGAGCTCCTGTTGGTGAGTCTCCATGCCCCATATGAGCAAGCAGGGCTAGGTCCGCCCAGGTCACGGGCAGCGACAGGGTATGGCACAGGGACAAGCAGGGCACAGGGCCAGGGCGGGGTTCAGAGGGCCCCCCTGGACACGGGTACCCGGGAGACGTGTTGCACCAGGGTGACAGGTCCCTGCGTGCCTGAGTTTGGTTAACACAGGTGGGGGTGACAGATGCAGCTGTATCTTGGGCAGAGTGCACAGCCTGCAGAGCAGACCACTGGGAAGTGGCCTTGGGAGACTCCCCAGAGCAACCCTTCTGGGTGTGTCCAGCTCACATGTGGGCACCACGAGGCCCTGCGTCCCTCTGGGGCAATGTCCCACAGGACCCAAGTCTAGATTCCTGCTGAGAGTGAGGGCGGAGCTGTGTGCTGTACACAAGCTGCACACAGGCAAGGCCAGCAGGCAGCAGGCTCTAACCCTGTTTGATGCTTCCTTCCCGCAGTTCGCGCCACTGGTAGGCAGCGGGTGCAGAGCCCAAACGGCAGCCCCAGACCACGAAGGAGGAGGAGGAGGGGCCCCCGGACATGCAGCGAAATCCTCGCCAGCCTGGAGGACTTGGGGGAGCAGGCTGAGGCATCTGCCCAGGCCTGGCGGTGAGAGGAGGCCACCCGGCAGGACGCATCATCCAGCTGCTGCACCGGGGACCCACCACGGACGACATTCGAGCGCCAGGCTGTGCCAGAGAGCCACCACGGACGACATTCGAGTGCCAGGCTGCGGCCATGGAGCGCCAGGCTGCGGCCACGGAGCAGCTTGGGACAGCGGTAGAGGACGCAGCTGCCAGTCTTTGCTGCATCACCGACAGCATGGGGCCACCGGCAGCTGGCGGAGCACCACCGCAGCGCGGGGCTCCACGGCGACCCTGGACCTGGAGTGGTCCTGGGCAGGGCCATGCCAGTCCCTCCTCCCTACCCCAATCCCGTCTCCAAGTTGCTTCCCTGAGCCCCAGTGACCCCTACCCCAACACCATCTCCAAGTTGCCTCCCCGAGCCCCAGTGACCCCTACCCCCCTCTTCTTTGAAAATAAAAACGTTGAAACATGTTATTGGTGTGTGCGTTGTATTTTATTGGTGGTGCTGCAGCAGTGCGGGTGGATGGGTTGGGGCTGTCTGTGGTAGAAGGGGGAAGAGGGTGGTGTGTGGTGGGGCAGGCCTGGCCTTCAGAGATCCTCCTCAGTTGCAAAGCTGTCCATGAGTGCCTCACGGATGGTGACGGCCCATGTGTGGGCTGCTTGTACTGGCGGCCAATGAGCTTGGCCTCAGCCTCGCAGGCAGCTGCAATGGGCTCACCCCGCATTTCACAGAAATTATGCAGGGCCAGGCACGCGCTGATGACCTGGATTGCTGTCTCCTCTTCAAGGCGGGTCAGGAGGCACCTCCAGCGGGCCTTCAGCTGTCCAAAGGCCTGCTCAATCACTTGGCGGCAGTGGTTCAGATGCTGGTTAAAAAGCTGGCGGCAAGGGTCGAGGGGCCCTGTGTAGGGGTGCATCAGCCATGGGCGGAGGGGATAGGCCACGTCTGCCACGATGAGGACAGGCACCTCTACTCCCCCAACATTGATGTTATGTGGGGGGGAAGAAGGTGCCTGCCTCCATGCCCTGGTACAGGGACGAGTTCCGGACAACATTGGCATCATGCGCCCTCCCTGGCCAACCCACATAGCAGTTTTGGAAGACCCCCCGGTGGTCCACAATGGCCTGCACAATGATAGAGTAGTTGCCCTTCCTGTTGCAGTACTCTGCCGCTTGGTGGTCCGGGGCCCTCACGGGGATATGCGTGGCATCCAGGATCCCCATGCAGTTCGGGAATCCCAGTGCCGCCATATTGTTCATGGTGGCCTGCAGCTCCCCCTGTGTGACAAGGCGCCGCAGCAGGCCTCTGTTAATGGCCCTGGTGACTTGGCTCAGGATGACACCGATGGTGGCCCTGCCAACCCCGAACAGGTGGGCCACAGACCTGTAGGACTCTGGGGTGGGCATCTTCCATACGGCTATGGCCACTCTTTTGTTCACAGGGATGGCCAGATGCATGGTGGTGTCCCTGCGATGCAGCAGTGGGGTCAGCTCTGATACCAGCTGGTCAAAGCTGGCCCTGGCCATCCAGAAATTGCGCCACCACTGGTCGCCGTCCCAGGTTTGGAGCACTACCCGCTCCCACCAATCAGTGCTAGTCTCCTGGGCCCAGACCCGGCAAGGCACAGAAATGGGCAGGGGAACTTGGGCAGCTCTGAGGCCCAGGGTGCTGACAGCCTGGGGCATACCCTGATCAGTATCAGGGTCCCTGAACAGCATGTCCCCCACCAGGAGCACGCTCTGCAGACGTGCAGTGTGCCTACTGGTCACCTGACGAAGGTTAGGCAGCCGGGCAGCGTCCATCTCTGTTGCTTGCAGAGTGGACAGGGAAGTGAGGTCGGGGCCAGCTTTTATAGGATTGGCTACCAACATGACCACCGACATGGCCCAGGGAGACGGCCATGTTGCCACACCTCCCCTGGTGCCCTGCCCCTGAAGCGAAACAACAAGTCCACTGTGTGGACATGCTATTTTGTTTCCAGCTTTTCCCCTTATTTCACCTAGATTCGTTGTTATTTCGCTTCCGGTTATTTCGAAATAACGTTCTTATTTCGAAATAACTTATTTCAAAATAATGGGCTACATGTAGACATAGCTTATATGTAAATAAAAATGGTTTGACTAAGATGTGGACAGGATTTTCATTCATTCTGTATAAAACTCTTCACATTTGTTTTAATGCGTATTTTAACTCATATGCCTGAACAGTTGAAACATTTTTATTAAATATCTAAAAGGGCAGTCGTATTAGTCTGGTTCAGTAAAACAAACAAGGAGTCCTGTGGCACTTAAAGACTAACAAATATATTTATTGCATGAGCTTTTGTGGAAGAAAGTCCCACTTCGTCAGATGCTTTGAAGTGGGATTTTCTCCCATGAAAACTCATGCAATAAATATATTTGTTAGTCGTCAAGTGCCACAGGGCTCCTTGCATGTTTTATTGAATATCTGACACCCATACCCTTTCAACTAATGACTGACTTCACATACTAAGGTTCTCCAAGAATGACTTCCAGCAAAACAGGGAATTCCAGAAGTAGTATCCTTATTTCTAAGGTTAAGAGAACCTCTTAGCTCTTGTTTATATATCCAAAAAAAGCAAAAGATTTTATTTTTGTTTTCTTGTGGGTTATCTTACATAAAGTTTGGATCTAATATTGGTCATAGTGAGAAATGGATACTTCTCTTACTTTCAGATGATCATAGCAAGATAGGCAATAATGGTGAGTATAGCAGAGGTGAAGGACCTGGATCTTCTTCCAGCATACAGTATGCATGGTTGAACGCCAGGCACAAACAAAAGCTTGTGTACACGTTGAACTCATAAGCCTGCATTTTATAGTCTTAACTATTTATTAAAAATATATTTCATTAGCCAAATCTTAAACTAATCATAATCTGCACTCATAGTGTTGAGCACTTCCTATCCATAGGCCAATGTTATTTTCCAGCTGCTAGCTACAGATTTAATTAAAATCTGTATTTCCTTACATGGATGAATAATGCTCCTTTGGATAGACAGTGATGAAATACTTTTTTCCATTGCTTGGACACAGCCTGTGCAAGTACTCATTACCATTAAACTCCTGGCCCAGCTATAATTACCTTAAACTTGTGCTCGTAATTCTCAAAAGCTTCCATGACCATGCAGACAGCCTCCATGGAACGCTCCAGTCGACCATCTACCCCATTAAAGCGGTACATGCTGCCAGAAACATCCACTACCAGGCGCAAACGTTTAGGCTTCTGTTGAGGGCTCCCAAGCTAAGAGAGAAAAGTATCAAGAAGAACTTTATGAATAGGAAAGTTACAATTTCATTAAAAACAAAATGTTTCCAAGATATCACACACGGTCCGAAAAAACACTAGACAACAAAATCTCTGTCCTAGCAGGCAATCCCTCCAGCAAGCTCACATTATTGCTTTTAAAAGGTGAAATTATTTGAATTTTTCTGATTAATAGTTGAGAAAAGTTTGTTTTAGGCATCCAAATTCAATCTCTTTCTTTTTCTGGTTTTTATATACTCAATGACTGGAAACAAAATACCAAGATTCTATACATTTATAGAGAGAATACTTTTGTTGCTAGATTTCTAATTAACATTTTATTTCAATAAAAGGAATCTCACATTTCTAAGAGCCATAAGGATAATGTTTTCCCTTGAGTTATGATATAAAAGGGGCTTGTATAAGATTGTAAAATGTGTCTGCTGAGGTTAATACCCTTTAAAAATGTTTGAAATCTTATTCTGATTAACTCTTCTCTTTTGCACATTTTGACTGTGAAGCTGTTCCCCTCCTCCCTCCTTAGTGAAAAAGATTCATAGCTGTTTTAACAATTTCTGGCATACGTGGTCCTGGAAAGGTATTTCATATACCATATGCAGTGAGACAAGTCTGGATTCAAATAAGAGGCTATTAAAAGATGGTGTGGTGAAAAACCAAATATTTAAAATGTTTCTTTTTCTGTATCTGACACATGGATATTTCTCTTTCACTCAGTTACCATTTGACAATTTTCAGTTCAGTTTCTTCTGTTTATGATTAATGTAAAGGATTGCAATATCAGCTCACCTTGCCAAAGTCCCAATGAAGCCCATGTTTACATATTTTTAATTCAAAATGTGCAATTGCCTCCTTACCATTCTTCCTGCTAGGCAAGCTCCTTTTATAATTTATTGAAAAGCAGCACTCAGAAGAGCACTAGAAATTAGGATATAATATCTTTTTCCTTACTAAGCTCTGATGTAGAATGGGTAGACTGCATATGCTGTTCAAAACAACAAATCGTGAGACCACAGAGTATGAAAAATAAATGAGAGAGACCTGAATCAAATATGTTGTTGGCTGCTGTGAAGAGAACTGCTCTAAATGATTGTTTGGAAGAATAAAATTTCTTAATATACAAAAATTAAATATTAAAATTAAAAACAACACTCTATTATATTGCAATATAATGATATAGACAACTAACTTTAATGTTGCTTTGTTGGTGTGTGTCCAACTGGTTCCTCTTTCAACAACTCATACAATATTAATATTTTTTCTGATGAATGTCCAAAATGATGAGTGGTCATAAAATAGTGGATTTTTTTAAAAAAAGTTTTCATTTGGGTTTTAATTATTCACTCATTTTCTTCTTAATTTTGTATTAGAATTATTAATTTGCAAATCCAAAAATCCAAGAGCTGAAACTTTTCTTATATCATGATAAAGTGTGTTAGTGAGGAGAGATGTGTGATGGTCATTTAATTTTATTTAAACTTGTGAACCATATTTACTATGCTGGCATAAGAAATCTCAAAGAACCATTAAACCTGATGTGTGCATTTTTTGTTTTTTTGGGAATACTTACTTCTGGCTCAAGCTCTCCCCGTCGTTTATAAATGGCTTTTTCTCCCGTTAGCCCATCGATTATTTTGGCATCATCTAGCTCTCCAATAGCTTGGTGTCTCAGCCACTGTCTTTCTTTACCCTTGGCCTACAAGAGAAAAGCATTCTTAATTCATTCAGCGCTGCTGGCACACTTTATACTGTTGAAAAGGTATAGATCATTTCACAAATATGGGTTTTCTTTGTAATTATGCGACAGCTCTGGCACATGTCGGTGAAATCCACACACACGTTTTCATAAATGCCCAGTCTTTCTTGCTGACAAAAATATATTTCCCCATAATTTCTGTCATTTCTAAGCCTTTTCGTGTAGGGAATTTGAAATATGGATCGTGTAATCTTTGCATTCTTATTTGCAAACATACTGGAAAATGGCACACAAATGAATCCATGTAGAAATCCATAGAGTTAGAGGTACAGGCACAACAGAATTCTTATGAGTCTTTCACCCGGGTGCTGTGAGAATATGTATTGGATAACTAAAACAGAGCCAAAGTCAACAATATTAAGTAAAAATACCTAGACTGAAGAAGAATCCTATGTGAGTGATTCCTGTTACAATAGCATTCATAATAATCTGCATTTGCTATTTACAATCAAAACACTGCACATAGCAATAATCAAGATAAGGCACATTTTAAATGCTCTTTTTTTGCAACCATGGTTGTTTGTGCTCTGACTTTTTAATATTGATGTACCAGTCTTTACAGATTAGTCCTACGCTAGCAGAACTCCCACTGAAGTAAGTTCTGATTAGTGAAGAATTGCACACTTAAGCTACATCTAGTGTATTTAAGAACATTTTCAAAGGGTAGTTTCACAATGACTTGTATGTAATAGGGCCCACCTGAAGATAGCAGAGTCTATTTGCTGAGTATGGGTTTCATGTTTCACTTAATGAATGGCTAGATTCACAGGATTTCAGCTTTAACCCACTGTCTTGGCAGCACAACTGAGATTTCCATGGAAAGAGAAAATTATCTGGGTATGAAATAGGATGGCTTGGGTGTGCCTGTCAGAAGCTGGACATTACACTCCTTTCCTCTAAATTAAACAGCAATGGAGCTGTATTAAAGCATAAGTACCATAGATCTTTGCCTAGTCAGGGCTCCTGAAGTCACACGCTTATGAGGACAACAGGGTTTAGTGTGCTCTTAATAGTCTCAGACACTGGTTCCCTCAACCACTAGAAATATCTGTCTGTCTGTCTTGGAAAGTACCTCTCACCAGAGATCTCAGGCAGCGACCATGCTTTGCCCATCCCAGTGAAGTTCAAGCTGCAAGCCTGGAATCTGAGAGGACAGATCTCTGGAACTTTGTACACTAGGGACAGCTATCTGATGAACTACTGTAGTCCACAAAGAATTTTACATTCCAGCCCATTACCTCTGGCATGTGTACAGATGTTGGCATTCTGAACACTTCCTCAGTCTGAAATCAGGTCTATCTAAACCTACATTTGGTTCTTACTTGATGGATTCATTAATGGTGACTTTGACAGAAATCTTCAGTTTACACTAAGGAAAAGGAATTTAGCAGTACATCCCCATTTCCCAGGTATCCAGGCAACGAGAAAACATCACCCTTCACTTCAAGATCACATATCCAACTGGATGCTGAATTTCATACTGGAACAACTGATGAAACAATCCTCTGGATCAATTGCTATTGGTTCTTGTTTTTCCTGTTTGTTTGTTTAAGTAATCTTACATCTGCAAGAAGGATCAGTGAAACAAATACCCTTTTTTTCCCTGACAGATTATGGATAATTAGAACTTCTACAGAAAGTTCTTTCTACCCTTTAAATCAAGATATTGTATTTTCTTCTTTTTCCCCAATCCTTTCCACCATAAAGTGGCTTTACCTGTTAAGTCATTAAAGTCTATGTGAACAGAACAAAGTCTTTTTACGAAAAACAGATGTCATTTTCCCTCATGGACAAGGATAAAGTTTTAAAGCTCTAAAAGCCACCACATCTTCATATTGGTCCAGGTAGGAGTTATGAATCCTGTATGAAAATAGACAGCGCTTATCCTTCTTATTCAAGACATTATTCTTCAAGATCTACTTCCACTTCATAAGCAGAAAGGGAAACAAGGAAATCTGAATTTTTGGGCCATCTCCTCTCATTCATAAAGCATTACAAAGTAAAAATCTCATCTACCTCTCATGTTGCATTAGGCCAATGGGTTTACAGACTGTCATCTCACTTTGGGTTTTTATACTATTCTATTTTTTCCGTCTCTTTTCTGGATTCTGGACTGCCTTCTAATTAACAATAGTTGCTCCTGTCCACTAAAATAAACAAACCACAAGGTTTCAGGGCCACAGAGTAACTGTTTTGGTAGTTCATTCTAAAATATGGAACTAAAACAGTTCACAGCATAGTTGTGGCCAGACACCTGTTAGTCATACAAAGTGTCAAGAATTTCATAGGCTCTGCATTATGTTATTATGTCTCACAACTTCACCATTTTATTAGATCACAAAAGCTAGAAATGGCAAAGATCTTTTAAATTATTATTCCATCCTATTCTTCTCAATGCAGGATTGTTCTAGTGGTTTTGCGCCCAATCCAGTTTTAAATGATCTATATAATAGTGTTTCTCCATCTTTGCTTGGGAGACAATACTATAAACCTGGAGCTTGCACTATTAGGAAATCTTTCTGAGTCTTAATTTTAAAGTTTCTTTTACTTTTTTCTTTCTATTATGGTTCCTATACTATCTTCAGTTTCTTTACCTTGTTTGGCTATTTGTGCACTATATTAAGCATTAGGACAAAAGAAATGTACTTACTACAGGATTTCATAATTGAATTTCAGCTGTAGAACAAAATAAAAAGAAACTTTTAACATCCTAACATAGTCTATCAAATTTGGCAAGTGATGGCCAGTTTGCTCCATTTATACACAGCGCCATAAACATAAAAGGAACAGTAGGATGGGCTGAGACGACACTGAGTTCACCATATTCACTTCAACTATTTAAGCATCAATGGGTCTTTAACACACCAAGTTTGGAGGGCTGTTGTTCTTTCAAGCATTTGTGATCTGATTCTAGACAGCAAGGGGAAAAACAGCAGAAAGCAATAAAGTTTCAGCTTCACTGAGCATATTCTTAACTAGTTTAGTTATTGTTTACACTGACAAAGCTATAGCTTCAAGGATATTCACTACTGAAGGAAAAGAAGTGTGAGAAGAAAAGTGCCATTACGTGTTTTGACTAGGGGCATGGTTCACACTAATCCTATTCTCTTCATTTGTTTTAGGCATGGGTTTCAAGTGATGACAGCTTCTTCTTAAAGTATATTTGCTATTCCTAGTATCCACTAATTAAAATTATTTGAGTTGTAAATATCTTAAGGGAAAACAGAGTTGACATTTTCCTTTTTCTAAAGTAGGAAAAATACTGCTAAAAGTTGAACTAGTTTCTTCTCCAAAACACTGCTAAAATTATTTAGAATATTCAGTGACTATCCCTTCCACAGAGAAATGCATTCACTTCCAATTCTATCTATGCAGTAACAAACAAACAAACAAAAAAAATCAACCCTGGAGTGTTTTTAATATATTTTATAAATGCATATGATACTTATAAATTAGCAAGAGTTAATTGTGCCTGAAAACTCTCAAGGAAAAGAATAATTTTTTCTATAATTTTTTTGTTATTTTTATGTCAATAAAATAAGTATAGTGCAGTGGCAGTAATACACTGGTAGCCCTTGCTGTCATAAAACAGCAAAGAAATTTATACACTAATGAAATAATCCTGAAATCCACTTGTGAAGTAAGTAAATCAGGCGGCAAAAGTGATTCATTATACATCCACCTACAGAATGCTTCAACAGAATGGTTGTTGTAAGAGATCTGCCGAGGCCACGCCTATACCTAACATTCATGGGAAAGCTCCCACTGCTGCAACTATAAGAGTGCGAGTTCTGAAGTAAAGTCAGCACTGTTCGTTTTAATGTGTTGGTTGCCTGAGCCCTGCCTAACCTGTTGCTACCATGGCCATGACTGCACCAAAGGTAGTAAAACGGTGGTTGTTTTTCCACAATA
This sequence comes from Podocnemis expansa, assembly GCA_007922195.1. Taxonomy (NCBI): domain Eukaryota; kingdom Metazoa; phylum Chordata; order Testudines; family Podocnemididae; genus Podocnemis; species Podocnemis expansa. The sequence continues at coordinate 4,769,203 of ML681992.1, forward strand.
GTCTACACAGACAAAGCTGGAACATCTAAATGAGGGGTGGAAAACCTTTTCATCCAGAAAGCCACATCCCCCGTGTAGTGGGCCACACACGGGGAGATAGGTGGGGCTTAGAGTGGGAGTGGCCACCCGTCCCAGCCCTACCCCTTCCTTCACTATATTACAGGCCTGGGGTGGTCACTGGGCTGTGCCCTGCTGGCCCTGGGTAGGCTGGAGCCAGAGGCCACGAGCTGCTGCACTCCTGGCCCTACACTCGGGCCAGCTGATCCACCCCCAGGGTTGGGGCACACACGGCCACTGCAATGTGGAGGCACGACCAGGCACCCAGGGTGGCATCAGTATGGCCCTGGATGGAGCACCGTCAGGCTGTCCCGCCAGGCCCCCAGGCAACATGCCGTTGGGGCCCCAGCACAGCAACCCGACATTGCTCTGGCCAGGGCCGCACCGGAAGCTTCACCGATTGCTGGTTGCCTCTGCTCCGATGCTGGCCTGTCCCCAGGCAGTAGATCCAGGGTGGGAGGGGGCAGCAGCTGCCACACCCTGGAGAAAGCCTTGCTGGGCCCTTGTGGCCAGAGCCATCCCTGGGGGGCGGGGGGGTGTATGTGAGAGGGGTGATCACCCCTGACCCTGCGCTGTCCTGCTGTTAGCAGGACAGCATGGGGCCCACCCAGCTGCACCCCTCATGGTCATGCTCTCCTCCACCCCGACCCCCACTGCCTTCAGCATGAAGCCAAAGGCAGCAGGGAGGGGCAGAAGTCTGGAACCCAGCCTCTGCTCGGGCTCAGCCCTCTCTGTCCCCACGGTGGGAAACACCCTACCCAAGGGTGGGGCAGGCTGGCCCAGAAGCCAGGCTCTGCTCTCCTGCCCCTCCGCTGGGTCTGCTGTTTCACCCTGGGGACGGGGAGGGCCAGCCCAGAGGGGGGGTGGGAGAGCAGATCCTGGCCCCCGGACCACCCTGCCCCACCCTCGGGGGGTGGAGTGGCTGGCTCAAGGGAGGGGTGGGAGCATGGGGTCCAGCCTCTTGACCAGCCTGCCCCCCCCCCACTGTAAGGGGATGGGCAGGCCCTGCATGTGGCAGGAGAGGGGCAGTGGCAGCTGCACCATGGGCCACTAGTTGAATCAGCTGGCAGTCTGGATGAAAGGCTCAGGCAGGCCATATCTGGTCTGCAAGCCGTAGTTTGCCCACCCCCTGATCTAAATGGCCTGGGCTTAATGACTCTGTGCATCGCATCTGAATAGATAGCACAGGAAAAAAATGTTGTTGCAATATCTCATAAGCAGAAGTGTCTTTCAAATGGCTTCTTCAGGCAACCTCCAGATAACATGGAACCTGATTCCAGACAACATGGAGACACATTTTTGCCAAGGGATCTGAATGAGCTTTATGTGGAAATTAAGATAAACACATTTTGCATAGCAGTGTGGTTCACTTTGTGGGAGAGAAGAAGCCTGACTAGAGGTTTGAACAGCATTCATTTTCTGTGGTTCTGAAGGTTTCCTACTGCTGCGTAAACTAAGCTACAATAATTAATGTTTTGTCAATATTTGTTCAAATCATTAGTAGAACTAGGTGACTATTATTTATCACATGAGCTTTCATGGGAAAAAATCCCCTTTTGTCAGACTCTTGAAGATGGAAAGAATTCTGTAAGTTCCCCTTTTCCAACTTCCTGGACTTTTACCTTGAAAAAATACACAATATGTGTTTGCCAGGAGTGCTGGAAGTTAGGACAGCTCTACGGGTAAGTGAAGATCCAGCAGGGAAAATCAATAAAGGACAAACTATCTTGCTGGTTATGTCCTACATAAAGAGAGTGGCTATTTATATTTTTAAATATCTCAGTAACAAGTTTCTTTTCAACTGAGTTCAAACTGTATGCTTTACAAATGTCAGCTTTGTGCCATAACACTGGTGGATCCCTAAAAAGCTAGGTAGAAGTCATAGGCCCTCTATCAAAATACCTCTCAGTCACAGTTCTGAACCACAATGGAGACTTGGGCCAGAATCAGGGCCACAGAATGGGATCCATGCATTGTCACACACATTCCTCTCATTCCCTAATGTGTCTTCTTTCATTTGGTTTACTGTGCTCTTGACCAAGTCATCCCTGCAGTGAACTGCATGGGAATATTGTATCAATTCTCTGGTTGGCCAGAATGCAGATCACTTTAATGCTGCTTTTGAATGGTCACATATGCCCGTGTTTGCTTCAATTCAATGCAGAACCTGAATTTGCTCTCTGGACTCCCAAAGATATCATTAATCAAATAGTGATCCAGTATAATGCTAAAATACAGCTGGTAACATTCTGATACTCAACTAGTAGCTAGACACTTCCCCTCTGACAATGAAGCAAACATTACCTGAAGATTATCTAGGATGATTCGGAGAGACTGAACTTGTCTTCGGACAGCTCCAGAGAACCTTTCATAAGTAGATGCATCATATTCACTCATCTGGATCTCCTTTAATCTGAAGCAAAATAAAAGTTAAGAAATTAAGAATGGAATCATATGAAAAAGTATCTAAACCATTTCTACGGGTAAATTTCATAGAATCATAGAACCATAGGGTTGGAAGGGACCTCATGAAATCATCTAGTCCAACCCCCTGCCAAAAAAAGCAGGACCACTCCCACTAAATTATCCCAGCCAGAGTTTTATCCAGCCAGGCCTTAAACATCTCCAAAGACGGAGATTCCACTACCTCCCTAGGTAGACCATTCCAATGCGTTACCACTCTCCTAGTAAGAAAGTTCTTCCTAATATCCAGCCTTGACCTCCCCAGCTGCAACTCCAAACCATTGCTCCTTGTTCTATCCTCTGTTACTACTGAGAACAGCCAAGCTCCATCCTCCTTGGAGCATCCCTTCAAGTAGTTGAAGGTTGCTATCAAATCCCCCCTCAGTCTTCTCTTCTGCAGGCTAAATAAGCCTAGTTCCTTCAGTCTCTCTTCATAGGTCTTGTGCTCCAGCCCCTTGATCATTTTTGTTGCCCTCCGTTGGACTCTTTCTAATTTGTCCACGTCCTTTTTGTAGTGGGGAGCCCAATACTGGACACAGTATTCCCGATGCGGCCTCACTAGTGCTGAATAGAGGGGAATGATCACATCCCTCGATCTGCTGGCAACACTTCTTCTGATGCAGCCCAGTATGCCACAAGCCTTTTTGACAGCAAGAGCACACTGTTGAAACATATTCAGTTTCCCATCCACCAGGTCTCCCAGGTCCTTTTCTACGGTGCTGCTACTTAGCTGATCGCTCCCCAGCCTGTAGTAGTGCATGGGGCTTTTCCGTCCCAAGTGCAGGACTTTGTACTTGTCCTTGTTGAACCTCATGAGATTTCTATTGGCCCACTGCTCCAATTTGTCAAGGTCTTCCTGAATTTTCTCCCTGCCCTCCAGTGTGTCTACTGCTCCCCCCAGCTTGGTGTCATCCACAAACTTACTGAGTGTGCAATCAATCCCATCATCCAGATCATTAATGAAAATGTTGGACAGAACTGGCCCCAGGACCGACCCCTGGGGCACACCACTCGTGACTGGTTGCCAACTAGACATGGAGCCCTTGATTCCTACACACTGAAACTGTTAATCTAGCCAGTTCTCTATCCACCTTACAGTCCACACATCCAACCCATACTTCCTTAAATTTGTTTATTGATAATGGCTAAACTCATACAGCAATGGCCAGACTCTGAAACAACTCAAAGGAACTGAAACCTGCTTTTGTTAAATTCTGAAGAGACAGTTAATCACCAATGTCCACATAGTCTGCATCACATTTAAAATGCATTTGAGTATACTAATCTTTTAGCAGTCTTAGATCCTTTTGTTTTAGTGATTAAGCCACAAGTCATACGTTTTGATCACTGTGATAAAATTACACAAGGGTTTGCTGGCTCAGGTGTTATTATATGTACATAAAGGGAGTGTTAGAGTGTACTTTTTATCTCACTTGCAACACATTTTAAACATTCTGGATAACCTTGCTTTAACAAAAGGTAAGTTCAAATAGTGTTCTGAAAGTCTGTTCTTGTAGACCTATAATTAGTTAGTCCCTTTAAACACCCTCCACAAAACAAAGAACCCTCAGAACAAATGGAAAGTTTCAAACAAATGTTTAAAAGAATTGCTTCTAAATAAAGAAGACAGAATACACAGCTCAGGGTTGGGGGTTGTTAGAAGATCTAAAACAGAGAATTATTTCGGAGTTGCTGATATTGGTTTATTTGTTTTATACCATTCCGTATAGGGCTAATCTACACAGAGATATGTTACTGCTTTATTTGTGTCTAAGCAAATATAGGTAAAACAGTACAACCCTTGCTATAAAAGTGTTCATATCTGGATAGCTTATTTCCAGTGAATTCTCAACATTGTGCACTGAGACAAAGTGGATGAGGTAAAATATTTTATTGGACCAACTTCTGCAGAAGGGAGGGACAAACTTTCAAACTTCACAGATCTTTTCTTCAGGTCTAGGAAAGGCAACCAAGTGTCTAAACTAAATACAAGTTGGAACAGATTGTTAAGCGTAAGGAGTTCACACATTCTGCAAGAGACCACTTAAAAAGAACTAGACCACTACTGATTAGCAAGCAGTGGGGGAAAGCTGAGGGGATGTTCTGATGAGTCATAAAATTAGTATCTCTGCTGAGTCCATCCACAGTTCTTAGTGAGTAGCAGAGTTACTTGTGTCTTTCAAATCCTGGGACAAACTTGGTTATAACAACACTGCAAACAAACCCGTGCACAGGCACTTCCCTGATAGTTCCCAGAATCTGAGTTTAGTATCTTCATATCACAGAGAAAAATGTACCTCCCCAACATTAAACTGAGAATCACATATGCAGTTTTGCTAACCCATGTGATACTGTATTAATTTAGATGGAATAAATGGGCTAAAGATGTTAACATACGTCTAGAGTTCAGTCTGCTTAGTATCATGGCAAACACTATTAAAAATCCTTTTAACCTTTGAAATGTAAAGTATTAAGTAAAGCTTTCATTTTAACAACAATTCTCGTTCCCCTTCCCCGTAGCTGGAAGAGTTTTTAAAAGGAAAATCTCTATTGTTTGAGAGTCTCTTAGAAGGTAATTACTGTCCTGCCAGGGAAAAGAGATGTTACTTGAGACAGGCTGGAGCTCTTCTTGCTATTGCTGTGTAAAGTCCAATACTGTTTCACCTCACATGGCATTTGGGATTCAACTGAGATTCAGTTGGATTCAATTTGTACTTGATCATATATTACAAAAATAGCAATTAAATTTTTCAGATGTTAACCTATCTTAAGAACTCAATTACTTTATTTGCAGATAAATAAAATGTAAAATTGCGCTGTTATAATGTTTATAAGGTGTTAAAAAACAAACTGGTTCTTAACGCTATTTTGGCTATATGCTCAGAATGCGTAAAGATGGCAAGAATTTATCCCTCCCTTACACAAACTTTGACAGTTTTCCGCATTAGTTAAACTTGTTTGCCTGGAGGGAAAAAACCCAAAACAAAATACTTCAGCCCTGATGGCATTTCTACCCAAGTACGTTGCCTCCTTGAAAAAGAAGCAGTAAAATGATGTTTTCTTTGAATGACGGTTGCATTTGTGAGCCATTTGCAACACTCAAAGGTGGCAAAAAACAATATAAGGGAGAAAAAAATTTCAACAGCAAAAGAAGACCTAGACCAACCAACTAACCAACTTACCTAAGGGGAAAATTTTTCAAATACAAAGCAATCAGAAAAATCACCAAAAAGTTTGGGGTAGCAAGAGTCTTGGTGCTGGTGGCTTGAGATTTACTTCACAGTTAATGTAGTTACAGCACAGAATTAGGCAGGCATTTTATTAACAAGATGTTATTTCAGTAACAGTCTGTGTTAAAACTTAACCTTTAACAATTGACATTTCATTTTCACCACTTCTAGATACCTCTTCATTAAGCCTTCAAAATTATTGCCAGTCACACTAATAATTTTAAAACTAGTGTTAATCCTCTTTTTTTTTAATCAGGTTCGGTGTGAGAGCTGATTGCAAACAAGCTTAACACACAAAAAAATTAAAACAAACTTTTGTTTGACATTAACTTTTAAAACAATTGCTTTTTAGCTAACATGCCTGTTTCTAAGTAAGCTCTATGTTGGGCTGCCAAAAATATTGTATTAATTTATATGGAATAAATGTGCCAAAGGTGCTAACATAACCGAGTCACAGTTCAATATTAAAATATGTTAAACGAGGTTCTGGGCTTAATATACAGAGACCTCAGTCTGTTTGGTACCCATCGCAAACACATCATTAAAAATCCTTTTGACCTTTTGTTAAATAGTTTTGAAAAATCATTAAAAAGCATATGAAATTTAAAGTCTTAAATAAAGACTTCATTTTAATATTTCTTGTTTACTTTCTCCTTATCTGGAGAGATTTTTAGAAGGAAAAAAGCTTTATGGCAATTTCTTAGATGGGATCAAAGATGGTCAAACTGTCCTTTTGGGGGTAAGAGATGATGTTAGTGGAGATAAGTAGAGCCCTGTGTGGATACAAAAATGTGGAACTGCATCCGCTCAGTGATAGCACTGATCCGATCCGAAATCCGCCTGCCAGGGTTTAGCTGCATCTGTAACCGCGTCTGCAACCGAGCTTGGGCTCACATGCAGTATTTTAGCCTTTGACTGGTTCATTCCCCATATGGGTTCCACCCACTTTTTCCTTTCTTGTTTGTGGTTCGCATGCTGTGCTATCAATCAGATTTCCTTGCCCACCAATGAAATCTCTGATTGACAGCAATGGCTTGCCAACTGGAAACTAGAAAAGGAAGAAATGGGTAGGGGAATGAGCCAATCAAAGGCCAGCAGTGCATCTCAAAGCCCCACCCTGAAACTCCGATTGGCTGGGAGATCACAATCTAGGATTGGCCAGAGCACTTCCTGGTTCCCCTGCACGCTACCAACACAGATCAGCGCAGGGGCTTCAGCAATGGATTGCATTGTGAGAACTTAAAAATAGAAGCTGCATCCATGAGCTGATCTGCAGCAATGGGTCTACGGTTATCCACACCTGCACCCATGGATGACTGTGGATCTGCTGCGGATACCTGCGGATTTGCAGGGCTCTAGAGATAAGCTGGAGCTGTTTGTTGCTCCTGCTGCAGTTAAAAGTCTGACCCAACCTGCTTCATTTGAGGTGGTATGGGATTCACCTGGAGCTGGCAGTGGTGGTGATGTTATTTGAATCCCCTCCCTCTGTCCCAGTTTGGTCAGGACATCTCAGAATTAGGAGGAAGAAGGTCTGAGATCTCAGGATACATCGGGGAGGCAGTCATGATGGTGAAAGCTCATTCAAGTGGCCTCCATCTGTTCTCTATCACCCCCCCCCCCGTCATTGTTTAGGGACCCATAAAGGGATCTGTGGATGGAATAGCCCAACCCCATGATATTTTGTCCACCAGTAAGGCCTGGTATCAGACATACTAATTCTGATTCATTAATTTCTGCTGCCACATCTTCTGTTTTTACCAAGCATGTATTTAACTTAGTCCTGGAAAACCATGAAGAGGCCCTTTTGGTTAGAGCTGAGGAGGCCACGCTACTGCTCTTTTAAAGTTAAAGTATGGCTGGCGGACACCCTATGCCCCATCCATTCTCCATTTATCAGACTGGGGTGGTGACATCAACACTTCTGCCCTGCAAGTCTACAGGCTTCTGCCCAACAGGGAAGGGCTTTAGCCCCACAAGGCACACATGATGGAACTCAGGGCTTCAGCGCTGAAGAGGGGGGAATCTTGGCACTTCTCCGTCACAGAAGGTGCCTGCCAGGGCTCAGGGCTTCAGGAGTAGTGGGGCTGAAGCCCCAGCAGATGCATCCTATAGGGCATAAGCCTTGACGCCTCACAAAAAATAAACAGAGGTACTGAAATGACAAACAGAGGACTTCAATCTGCTAAGCTGTGTTTTGGGTCTGCATGCCCCCAGCAACTGGAGCCAGCAACAAGGAGTCGTCATCATCTATTATTCTTAAGCTTTTATTTCTGTTTCAGGAAATGGGCAGAGCGACCATGAGATGCTGATTGGACATTTTGGTGGAGTTTTGTGAAATTCTGAAGGCACCAGCTGGAGGAAGAGGATAGATACATGGCAGATTCAAACTGGCTGATGCTGCTCTTAACTCTTGCTATATCTGATGATGCCTATCATAAATACTGGCGCTTCCAAAGCAGTAGGCCACATACGTAGACTGGGCTGTTATACATTGTCAGTTGGACCTGCAATGACCAGCATCTCAAACTTTTACATGAAGAAAGCTACATTTCTGGAGCTTTGTGAACAGTTCATCCCAGCCCTCCAGCATCACAACCCATGCAGGAAGGTGATCACATCAGTTCAGAACTGGCTTGCTATAATCTTCTAGAAGCTGGACACTTCAGATAGTGGTAAGAGCAGAACTATTGCTAACCATTCTGGTGTTGAAAAGTCAGTGGTGAGTAAAAAGGTAGAAGAAATTTCTGAGGCAGTCAGCTGGGTTATTTAACCAAAGTTGGTGGGCATAAGCAGTATCACTGAGGGAGCTGCTGGTTTTGAGAGCATGGGACTTCCAAACTAAGCCATGGCTGCTGACAGGACTCGTGCCTCATAGTTTGCCCTCTGCAAAGAATATAGGATTACAAAAACTGAAGAGAGGTACTACTCCATTCTTACATAGCTCACTGGGGACTTCAGAGACTGATTTATGGCTTCCAATGTCCACTACAGCAAAAATTTCATGATGCCAGGATTCCCAGTCAATCAAGAGATTACCTTCATGGATAGGCTGGGACACTGTTCTCACCAAATTACATTATCGAAATGGAGTTCCTGTCCTCACTGTTATTCTGGGGATCCTGTGCACTGGCTTTTGCCTTAACTTATGAAACTGTATCCTGATCTCAGAGGCCTTGGGAAAAGGAGGTTTACTTACACTCTCAGTAGCTGTAAAATTGTGTTAGAATGTAAATTTGGAACCCTAACCCTAACCCTAACCCTAACCCTGGCAAGTTGAAACTTCTTGTTTGACCACTTGAGACTCCTCCAGATCATAGGTTAACTATTGTTAATAGCTGTTCTATAGACTCTTACATTCACTTGATTGTGTGATTTATGCCAAAACACATAGGAAAAAGAGGTGCTGAATCTCTTTTGGTTTTTTCCTGCTATCACCTTGCAGAGATTAAAGTTACTGAGAGCTCTGTGTTTAAGGAACCCCGAGCAGTACACAGAGGACAGCAGCAATGTTAAAGAGATTCAGTGCGACTTCAAGTTTCCAAAGTGAGCCACATACAACACACTTGTGAAAATAGGCATAAGTCCCACAACTTTAGTAAGGCAACAGCTTTTGGAAAGATGTTCTGGTGCAGATGTTCAAGTTCTACCACATGCAGCTGCAACATTCCTACATTGTCTGACAAAGTGGGTTGGAGCCCACAAAAGCTTATGGCTGAAGAAATCTCTTAGTCTGTAAGGTGCCACAGGACTCTCGTTGTTATTCCTACATCAACTATCAATAGGCACTAGTCTTCTCCAGCAAAAAGGAATGATCAGTGGGGAAGGAAAAACATTAAAGTGTGCATATGTGCATGTGTAATATAAAAAGCTACAAAATGCCCAAACAGAACTATATATTTTATGATGACCTAAGATAACTGCAATAGTCGAGTCATTTTGAAGAACGGAGATTACAAATAGTGTGGTAAAAATATTTACCAACACCAGGGCTCTATAAATAAATGAGTAAAGTTTTGTACAAAAAGGAAATAAAACTGAGGTGGACGCACATATTGTTAGTGGAAGTAAGTCTTTCTAAAAAGCCATTTTGTTTCCATGATCATATTCTGTGGAGCTCTAATACAGTGATTATGTTTTCTTAGTGTTAAGATGACATTATTATACCTTCAATGGCCACAGAATACTACAGGCAATATGATAATAAAATACAGCTGAAAATAATCTTTTGAGCTGAGTGTTGAAGAGCTAAATTATTAACTTTAAAAAAATCCAGTGATTCAACAGTACAGAGCATGTTTTACATGTAAACCCCACCAAAAAGTAATAATAAAAAATATGTTTATACATTTAGGTAAGCAGGTGGGATTCCCACCCTGCTTAAAGAATAGCAGATGTCAGTTCCTGATGAAGTTTCTCCTGAACTTGATTGTTTCTAGGATTTTACTCTACATCTTGCATTTCCCTCTGTCTCAGCAACATTCACACACTGTCTTACATCCTGAGCTGGAAATAAGAGAACCCACTTGGTCTTGCTGCCAGCATCAGTCAGCAGACGAACTCTGCATCTTTATGCACCCTACCACGGTTTGACACGAGCATCAGAAAAGTGCTGAGTTTCTATGCATGATATTAGAACCCGGCACAGTCTGCATCTAAAAACCACTACACATCATGTTAATGCTGGCAAGAACTCTGTTCTGCTTAAGAATGTCATCTGAGTTATGACAATTTACAGAAGCCAAAGACTTGGCCACAGATCCTTTAAAAACAAGCCATTGTGCTTTTAAGGGGTTATTTTCAAAGCAGTTTAAAGGTAATGTTTGTTGGATACTGAAGGCTTCCAATTGTATATTTTTATCATCTGTATGTAATTTGAGTTCTTCATAATTTAAATGGGAGTTTGTATATGGTTATGCCATTTTTCAAAAGAGTAGGAGCATTTATATCAACAACTGGGACAAATTCTCATTCAGGTAATTACAAACTATCCACACAAATTAGCAACATGCATCTGATGAAGTGGGTTGGAGCCCACGAAAGCTTATGCCTGAAGAAATATGTTAGTCTAGATGGTGCCACAGGACTCTCACTGTTTTTACTGTACACAGACTAACATGACTACTCCTCTGGAAATTTCTACAAGTTACCATGTCATTTTAACAGAATGGTTTCAATTAGACGTAGTATTCTTCACTTCCTGGCTAGACAGCAGTGATGACACTGGTAAACAGCTGTGATAACTGTATGCAATGTTGCTGTAGCCATGTTGGTCCCAGAGTATTACAGAGATAAGGTGGGTGAGGAATTTGACCAGTTTCTACTGATAACAGAGACAACCTACTGAGCTTACACACACCTCTGTTGTGATTACTAAACAATTTTCAGCCATCTTTATTATAATGCTTCCATATAGCTATTCTTCTTGGCAAGGATGTGGGTGGTAATATAGGCAGAAATAAAATTTGAACACTAACCTCTGTTTAAAGGCCTTTTCACCCATCTCCCTTGCAGCTCTCTTCACCTCCTCAGGAACAGCATCTTTCTCAGCTTGAGATATCTGGTGAACATTGTGGCCAGCATCCAGTCTATAGGGCCCACCTTTGCCACCAAGTCCTGCAGTATCCCTCCCACCTAGAACAGTTGAGATGAAAATCAAAAATAAGTCAAAACTATGACATAAACCCTCCTCTTTTAAAACATCCATTATCTCCCATTCCATGTCATTTGTAAAAAAATCCCACAAGTCATATGGAAAGTACTTTATTTACACATGGGAACAACTGAACTTCCGAAGTGAAGAAATACCACAGTAAAGCAGAGTTCTGACTTCAGTTTTAAACTTTTTAATTACACTGTTTTGTGATCAAAACAGACCCTTTTAGTCTTCAGGGGTGAAATTCAACCCTGTGCACAGAGCTTACATTCTATTTAAGTCCTACATTAAGTTCTCAAAGCTATTAGTTCTTACAGCTATTAATTTTGGTTATTGTAAGCTGACAATACAACTCAAGAATTTGTTAACTGACTGCATGCCTGTGGTTTTCACTACTGTGTATAATGTGATTGCTGTCATGTCATTCAGAATTTATAATTAGGAGACACCAAAGTATTTGTTTGGATGGAATCAGATATTAACAACCGTAAGCAAGTGTAAGAAATCAAGACTTCAAATGTCTATTTGGCCGGTCCTGGTCCATATGATTAGGAAGAACTTTTCTCTCTCAGAAAATTCATTCAGGATGGATTAAAAATTACTAACAGGAAAGTAATTTAATGGTAAAAGAATTTGAAATCTCTAACTGCCACCAAACTTACCTGGGGTGTCCTTCAAAGACTCATTCAAATCATGAGAAGACAACAAATACATACCTGTTCCACCAGCCCACGTGTTTCCACCAACATGGGGCATGTTGTCTGGATCTATCTTTCCATGCTTAGGGGAGCTCACATCCAGACCACTGTCTCTCTCAATGGTTATCTGTTACAGTAAAAAGAAAGTAATTTGCAAATATCTCTTATTACTACACCCAGCACGAATTTTTAAGACCATCCTGATGGCACAGTAATACATTGTGTCCTACTTAGAAGCCATAGGCCTGGAATGAATTCAGAAATGTTACTTAATAGACTAATAAACATAAAACACTTACAATGACATGCAGGAAGAAGAAAGTCAGAGATGCACAGGCTATTAGAATACTGCAATCCCACTAAACCATGGGACAGTCTTAGGACTTGTACACACTAGATAAAAAGATATTTACTTAAAATGTGATAATCAAAACTTTAAAAATCCTAACACGGACACGATAAATCATAGTTTTAACATGTTAGCAGGCTAAGTTGAAGATGAGGGGTCACCTCAACTACCTTATCTGTTTAATTATAACTCAGGCCTAGTCTACACTATTAATGGCAGTCAGTGGGAGATACACAAGCTATGTAAGGTATATCCCATTTATGTATCTATGTTCACATAATGCAGCCTTACCACTTTCAGGGAGTTAGATTACTGGTGTCAGCCAGAGACCCTATCTAGGATCAATTGAGTTGGTTCACATGATCCAGTGAATTGATCCCACTGCATTGACTGCCGCAGAGCTGGCAATGTAAACATATCCTTAATGACATCTTTCAAGATGTTGGCTTTGGAGACCTGAAGGCAGAACTCCTCTCTTTACTAATGAAATACGGAAAACAGGAAACAGCAATGTACATTTCTGGTATCTCTCTACCAACGGCTACGTCTATGCTGGAGACTTAAGTTGACTTAAGCAACTCTATGGCCATATTTGGAATTCATCAAGTCGACTTAAGCACTTGACTCATTAATGACAAATAAAGAACAAATCATATTTCAGTAATTTAATATTTGCATAATAAAAATAGACCTTCTAAAGCACAACAGTGTTGTGACCTTATTTCAACAGGCTGCATAGTTTATGTTTTTCTACATGAGTGCCTTCAAGGATAAAATAAACAGTACCTTTCAGTATAACTGCTTGAGTAGCATTCCAACCATATCGAAGTCACTAGCTATAGCAACATTGCTATTTATTTAAAAAAAAAAAAAAAAAGGAATGTAGGCCGTACAAGATGTAACCAAAATATTTATTCTTTAAAAAGAAACTAAAAACATGGGAAATTCTCTGAACTTTGGCCCTCTTCATCCCTTTCTCTATTGAAAAATAAACAAAAATCTTATAAAGGGAAGCCTTCTGAAACTTATTTTGCTGTATTTTGTGGCATGCATGGTGTACTTTATTTTTGCATTCAGTACAGTTCATGAAGTGCTGATTATCCTGAAATACAGCCATTTTTGATGCATTACTATGGGAAAGTTACAGTTTAAGACAAAATGGTTTACTAGTTAATATTTACAATCTTAACATTAAAATAAAATTATAAAGTCACTTTTTGCCAGCATAAGCTGCATCTACCCATGTTTTCTGGTGTATACCTAGTACACTCTGTGTTAATTTAATTAATACATCAGATTTTCTTAATGATTTGGCACCACTGATACTCTTATTTTGAATACCAATATGTCTGACTACCCTTAACCACAACAAAATATTCAGTATTAACTTAATTTTTGTTAAAAATTAAACAAATGAAACAACACAAAATAAGCGTGAGAGACAGAGTGAGAGAGGTCGGTTTAGAATTAGCCTTAGTTTAGTAATTTGACCTCCTTACTAAGTTCTCTGTATTTAATTAGCTGACCTTTTTGTTTGAATATTTGGAATAGTCAAAGCTCTAGTACAGTATATAACACAAGATACCTATTTCATGTCATTAAACTCAGAGCCAACTAGTTGCATGTGTTATCAACTAGAAATTAATATATACAAAAGAATAGCAACATTTGGTTTCATTTGAATCCTTTTGATCTGAACATTTTTAATGATCCATGAAATTCTCCTGTAGTAATTCACCTACTTTTACTTACAATGCCTTTAGAAAACTTTAGAAAACTGTATTAATTTCACCACCTTGTTGAAGGAAAAAGTATAGCTCAATCTGACTGTATAAATGTGAAGTTCTTTGGAACAGATTGCTTAATTCACTTTTTGTTTTCCAAAAAAATCAGAAATCATGTCTTCTTTTACTGGAACAAACAAGTTGTCTTGTGACTTTTAAAGACTAATACATTTATTTATCACATGAACTTTTGTGGGAGACAGTCCACTTTGTCAGATGCTTGAAAATGGGAAAAAAAAGTACAGGGGGAGGAATAAATGCAGTGAAAAGTGTAATCACAGGACAAGGTAATTACACTTACTTCACTGCATTTGTTCCTTCCCGCTATATTCCCCCTCACCCCATTTTCAAACATCTGACAAAGTGGCATCTTCCGCCTGAAAACTCATGTGATAAATAAATTTGTTAGTCTTTAAAAGTGCCAGAAGACTCCTTGTTTGTTTTGCTGAACCATACTAACATGGATACCCCTTTGGAACTTCTTTTGTTAGAGTAACTTAAAAGAGGGGACACTTTCTAAGTCAAATAAATAAATTTAGTTATTGATTTATCCAAGTTTTAAAAAAAAACAACCTCTTTCAATTCTCATACACTACGTTTAAGTGCAAACTGAGCTTAAAAAGAGTGGAGAATCAGGCAATCAAGGTCGGTATCATTAGTACAGTGAAAGTAATAAAACAATTTTTTGGAAATATAGAGTAGAGTTAAATTATGGAGAACTCTGATAAGGAAAAGCAGGGGCGTTGCTGGTGCTGGGCACAGGGGGGCATAAACTGCCAGTGCCCTGACCCTGGCTGGGCTCAGGGTCAGATCTGGCTGCCACTGCTGTTGCAGCCCAGCCCCACATCCCCAGCCACAGTCTGCTGCTGCGATGGCAGCCAGATCTGGCCTGATCCCAGCTGGTGATGTGGGACTGGGCTGCCGATCCAGCCCCAACCCTGGCTGGGGCCATACGGTCAGGCCACTGCAGTACTATCTGGCCCCAATCGCAGCCATGAATGTGTGGCCTGGTTAGGTTTAGGGTTAGGGGACAACACTGCAGGGGGTAGGAGATTTTTGGGACCAGTGATGCCCCTGAGGAAAAATTGGGAGAAAGAGGTCCTTTGTTGAGGTGAAGGGGACGGGGGGTCACTAGAGTGACCTAAAGAAAGGTATGACAGTGATGAGCCAGGAAGATGATTTTAGTGCCTATATTCTGAATGGAGCCATTCAAGTTGCAGGGAGGGAATGAGGTCAGGCAGAAGTAGATTACAGTAATCAAGATGCAAGATGACAAATTCTTGAGCAAGAGCTTTGACAGTGTAGACACAGAAGGAAAGGTTTGATATTGGAGCTGTTGGGCAGAAAGAAATTACAAGATTTACAAATGGTTTAGACTTGAATGATTTGGAATATTAAGGTATGACAGACACAGCAAAGAAAAAGAGGGCTGTGAGGGAAGATGAAAAGCTCAGTTTTGGTCATATTAATTGTCAGCTAATGGCTGGACACCCACAAGAAGCAGCAAAAAAGGTCAAGAATTTTGTTTGGATGAAAGAAGACAGCTGCAGAATTTATTTGTGGGTCAGTCATCAGTATAAAGATAACAGTCAAAATCATGTTTGTGAATTACACAGTTCAGAGATAAGGAGAAGTGAGCAATGACAACTTTGAGAGACTAGAGTGGAAAGAGACCCCCCCAACCTAAGTTATAAAGTTCAATCTAGAAATCATGCAGTCATTGTACTGGCCCTCGAAATAATGGAAACCACTTCTAGTCAGGACATATTGCACTTGCAGCACCCTTAGTTCCAGCACTCACAAATTATATTTAAAAAAAAAAGTTGTGAAACCATACACTATCAAAAAGATTCCAAACCCTTTTTAAAAGGTGATGTATCTAATTGAAAATTGTTCTAGATTTAGACCAGGATCCTGTGCAGTGTTTAAAACAAGCAGTGGAGCACTTATTAGGACACAAAGTGAAATTAATTACAAGAATTGATTTGCCCCCATTATCTATACTTAGAGAAATGCAGAATGTAAAGCACATAAATAGTTACCAACTGAATTAAACTTTTCAATTTTGTTTCATTTATACTGGCCTAAATCAGGGTTATCATTTATGTGCTAGTCAAATTTGAGATTGGGAATCTTTTGCTGCATTCTCTTCTAATTGTTCTAAATTCACAAAAACTTAAAATACGGCTTAATTGAGTTTATTTTTTCTTTATATAGGGATTAAGCACAGTTCTCATATCAGCTAAATTTCTAATTAGTACTTTGGGGGGAAATAAACCCTAGAGGTTTCAGGTGCCTAAGTAGTCCCTGGAATCATGATTAAATTTGCCCAATACTAGGGTTCTGTAGGTGCCCCTTTGGAATTGGAATAGCTGTTTTCCTTATTTCCAGCTGGGTTGCCCAGGCTAGCCCAGGGCTGGTGTGAGTTGGTGAGCTGTCTGACTATAGGCTAACTGAGGGAAGCAGGGCACATGCTCCATGGCAGGGGTGGTAGAAGGCCCTGGTGTGGATCAGAGAAGGGGAAGCAAAGGGGGGGGAAGAGGGGGCGCATCCTTTACTTTTGCCTGAGGCTCCAGAATCACTAAGATCACTCTTGTGGCTCAGGAACCGTATCTGGAGTCAGGAAAACTGAAATATGAAATTAGAGGAAGGATTTGGTTGGGCTTGTTAGAAATACACAGATAATTTGCCATTTGAAGTGCTAACTATGCCTTCCAAGTATATTCTTTTCAAATTTATGGCATGCTGTCTATCAAACTGATTAAATAATTTGGCTGTTTTAGTGTGGTTTAAACTAAAGCTGCATTTCAGTTAGTCTTGAAAAGAAACTTGTAACTTTTAAAATATGTGTATAGCTATTACATAAGTGAGCCTTTTTATTTGTTACTGTTATGCTATTGTATACTAGGCAAACAAAGATATTTAAGAACTCATACATACAATAATTGATTCTTTGACTGATACATATTGTGTGTTCTATTAAATAAATAAATGGCTGTCTACCTGATAAATTCAGAAGCACTCTATGCATTTTTAGATATTTGTGTGTTTTACTAATGGTATAAGCTCATTAAAGTTTCACAGTATTCCAAGCACTGTTATAGGCCCTTAATAAAACCAAGGCACTTAAATTACCCCCTACTTTTCTTTTTTTACCCAAAAAGAACGCTATCAGTGATTATTACGGAAACTGCATTTTCTTTTTGATCTTTTAATTCCTCATTATTCACTGCCTCTTCTGTTGCAGAGAGAAACTGTAGTGGAGGGCAGGGGCTCTTTACAACTGTACTGAATAACTTACTATAGATTTTATGCTCTGTAATATTAAATGGCTCATAAAGCAAAAGGTACAACAGGCACTCTAAGCTTTGAACAGGTCCTAATTATCCACGACAGAAATAAAATGAACTGACTTTTCAACAAAAGCAGAACATCTAGTTAGATTTTAAAATAAGTAAAAGCAGCTCTTGGTAATTGGTTGGGAAATCTTCATTCAGAGAGGCAGTAATAGGTCAAACCTCACTGGTGAAGGTCACACCAGAATGAAGGTACACCTAACTTTGGGTGGAAAGTAACAGATGAGGATTTCCTTTCATGATCAACAAGGAGAGTCATTAATTAAGTGCGGAGGCTTTTTATATTATCCCTTCATGTAGGCTCGAGGGCACTTGATGTAGACTGATTTATCTATCATATGCAGTGTTGTAGGCATGTTGGTCCCAGCTTATTGGACAGACAAAGTTGGTATGGTAGATCTTTACTTGGATCAACTTCTGTAAGGGCTTGAAAGCTTGTCTATCACCAACAGAAGCAGGTTCAATAAAAGATGTGATCTCATCTACCTTATCTATTATAGACATTTCTATTACTCCTGTCACACACTGTACAGATGACATATTTTTCTTCAGCAAGTGAGTACTTGTAGTGGCTTGTGTTGGTTTTCTTATTTCAGTGAACTTCATTGCAGCTCCTGAAGGGAATGAGATGATTCAGGGCCTTTCCTTGGCTGCTGGTGCCAGTGCTGTTCCTTTCAAACACTCATATGAATTAAAAGCCAGTTCCCTAAGGAAGATGCCAAAGGAAATGCTGGCTTACAACAGTGCTGAATCCTCAGAAGCACAAGGAGACATAACCTCACTGTGTGAATGTACTCATGCAAATGCTGGCACTCGTGTATACTCCCTGTTGTTTTAACGTACACTTTGCATAATTTTAAGAAACTACATCATTCTAAATGAATTATTCTTAAGAGGAAAAAGAAAGGAGAAAACTAAAAGGAACTAGCAGTATATTCAGCTTTTTACTCTTCAGGCTCACCTCCACCAGAGTGAAGGAGTCTTGTACACTTTTTTTTTTTTTTTTAAATAAATTACTCATTTCAAGCTTCCTAGAATTACATCCCCCCCACCCCTTTTCTGGGGAATTAAAGCAGACGTGGATTTCTTACAGGATTTCCTTGGTATACATCTACAGGATGTAAGTGGTGTGAACCTCTCTTTATTGTATATGATGGCAAATGATTAACAAAAAATTTCCTTAAGCCTTTACTCAGCACCCTATGGAACATCCAAAGGCATGCCAGGTGTAGCACATTTGCCAAATGATTGGAAATAACATGAGTACATGCCTCTCAACTTGAAATACACAGACCACAGTGTTAAATGATATCTTACGTGAACAAGACCAAGGCTACTGTATATATAGTGGTTGGAATGATTTACACCTAGTTTATTAGATATGAAAACCTGAGGTACCAGAGTTTTGTTTCATTCCACTAAGACTCATTCAAACTGTTAATAGGCAAATACCTGCTCTCAGTGCTGGCAGTAACAGGGTTGGGAAAAACAAACAAGGAGTCCTGTGGCACTTGAAGACTAACAAATTTATAAATTTGTCTTTTGTCTTGGACTGTCCTTGCATAACAGGATAAATGGACACAAACTGGACATCAAAAATGGCAACATCCATAAACCAATAGGAGAACACTTCAATCTCCATGGACGCTCAGCAGCAGACTTGAAAGTTGCCCTACTTCAACAAAGGAACTTCAAAATCAGACTTCTGCGTGAAACGCAGAGTTGGCGCTAATCTGCAAGTTTGACACAATCAGACTGGGTCTGAACAGGGACTTGGAATGGCTAACACATTACAAAAAGTGATTGATCTGTTCACACATCCTCTTCCTTTGATCAACTGGTATGAATGGGCTCCATCTGCTCTCTGAACTGACTTTGCTAACACTTGCCCTCCTCCACCCTGGCATGTGTATATATACACCTCTCAACTGTAGTTTTCACTTCATGCATCTGACAAAGTGGGTTGGAGTCCACAAAAGTTTATGCCCAAAGTAATCTGTTAGTCTATAAGGTGCCACAGGACTCTCATTGTTTTTGTTTGTTTTGCTGAACAAGACTACCATGGCTATCCCTTTGGAATGAGGGTTGGGAAAGTGCAGGTAGAGCTTGGCAATTGCATATTCAGTTAGAGCCTTTTTTCTGACACAGGGCTGAAGTTCAGGCTAAAAAAAGGTGGAGGGACCACTAGCCACTTCTTATTGCTGCTTGCAAAGCAAGAATGTACATGCTCCTTTCTAACACTCAGTTTCCTAGACCTGTCTTGACCACAAAGCAGGAATCCTGCTAAGGTGCAAATAGAAGGCTCATTTTTCCCTTCTCTCTCCTAACACAGTTGCACACCACATGGAAAGAATTATCCAATATTTAGCCCTTTTATTAATATATAGTGCAAGTAAATGGGACAATTTATAATCACAGTCAAAGAAGAATGCTTCCATTCTATAAAATGTTATGTTCCAGTACCAAAGTATTAACAAAATCCAGATTGTACTTGAATATCAGTAATTTATAATGAAAGGGGGTTTTCTTATATATCATTTTGGAGATAAATATTCTTCATATGAAAGAACTAAACAATCAAAGGACTCAAAGGACTAGAGATTATGTATTGCATAGAATGAAGCATCTCTTTCAGTGTATAAGACTATGGATTTTCTTGAATCTAAACTGTTTAAACTGCAAAAAGGATTTATTTTTAAAAAAATCAGGAAATCAGTGTTGCCCTAGGCTACATTAACAGTTCATATGACCATCTTTTCCCAGAACACTCTATATATCAACACTATAGTGAATACATATTTAAGAATATATCAAAATGCCTACTCAGACTAAATTGATATTAAAAGGCACGTCTGCATGTTGCTATTTAAGTACAAAATGCTGCTCTTTCTCTTCAATGTAAAACAGTTTCTGGCAAAGGATAGGAACAAAATATTTTATAACTAGAATGAGAACAGAAAACTGAAGTGTGAGAGGGGGACTCATGGACAAAAAAGTCCTCTAACTGCTATTACTGTGATAATTACAGGGTTTTATACTGCTTTTATGAAAAGTAATATGGAGAAACACATAGCATTGTCATTCCCTCAATCATCAAGCTCAAACTGAAGCACTGAAAAGACAAAAATTCAAGAATCATGTTCTATTTTAGCACATTCAGCATTTTATTAACACCTGTGTAAATTCTTCACATTACTTCACATTAGAGTTACAGAACTAACTTAGTTTCTAAGTACACTGTTTTGGCAATTCATTTTACTATATGCAAAGAAGTTATGCAAAATTAATGCTGAGTCTTTAAATTATAGGCTGCATCTGTTACATGCAAAAATGAAAGACTAACTACTGCTTAAAGAGACAAAGGGCAAACTTTTCAAAAGTGCCTAAGTGACTTAGGAACTAAATCTCATTTAATTTAGATTTGTTATTTATGACTTAGGCACTCTTGAAAATTTGAACCACTATTGCTATGTCTACACCTAAAATCTTAGTTTGGACTTGGTTAGTCTGAACTCAGTAGTTCAAAAGTTAGTTCAAACTAAGCACATTTTTTAAGTTCAAACTTACTTTTAATTTGAACTAGTTGTGCTTTTTAGTTCAAACTAATTGCTAATTTGAACTTACTTAGTTTGAACTAGTATATCTACGCTGTGCTAGTTTGAACTAAATATGCAAATTTTTTAGTTCGAACTAGGCAGAGCCTCACATAGACAGGGGTCCTTAATTCAACCTAACTTGCTAGTGCAGACGTAGCTTAAGTGGGGTAGTATTATGTGAAGCCATATCGATCTCCCAATTTGCATAAATTCTTGGACACAATATCTGTGCTATTCCAGCTCTGGTTATCTTCAGTGTGCAGATAATAAACTATAGTGTGACTTTTAGCAATATGAAGACATATCTGGGACAAGAATGAGTCCCATCCACTGATGTTGTTTTCATTTGGGATCTAACCAGAATTCAAATTCAGGCTTTCAGAGTGCAATGTTAAATCAGATTCAAGATTGATGTTTCACCACTTTAATACTCCTGATTTCACCAAGGTGAAATGAGGACGGGCTTACTTAAAAAATGAGTATCTCATGCACTAACTTGTAACTTCAGAACAAAACTTCTTTAAATTAATCCAAAAAGTCAACAATGGGAATAGCTGAAGTGAAGGTAAAGTTTCTGATTTGAAAACAAGAGGGCAATTTTATTTGCTGAAGAAAACCTGAACAGCATATGAACGCAGAAAGACATAATATTCCACAGTCTGGGGTCCCACAAGAAAGATCAAACATCAGATTTTCCTTTCGAAAGTACAGACTTGAACTATTATAACTCAGCTTTGTGGAAGAGAATGAATTGATGGCTCTGTCTCACAGCGGAGACACCTCTATCTACTATTACTATAAAAACAATACTTGCAGTAGCATTTTGATATCTTGTGTCTTTACAATGATTACAGAATAAGTTTAATAATGGTAGAACCATTACTTTTGTTTGATAACAATGTCAACACCCATGTTATGGTTTCTAGCCTTTAAGCCCACAGTATTAACTGGTGCAGACACTTTGAGCAACAGCACTGAAGGATGATTTGTTTGGACAACAGCTTATTTTTGAAAGCTATGGTCTCCCACATTTTTAGAGCAAAGGAAGAAACACTTTGTACCAGGGAGTCTGCTCTAGCAGAAAGCTGGCATTACTGTTGTGATTCGTTCTTTGCTTATCTCCTCTAATTAGCTTGTAAGATCTTCAGGGCAGGGACTGTCTTTACAATGTGTTTGTACAGTGTCTACAGTGGGGCCCTGATCTCAATGGGCAGCACTGATGTGGAAGTCACTATTTCAGGGTAACCACCCCACATTCCCCTTTCTATGATCCACTCCAGAAGTACAAGTCAGGTGTCAGGTTGTCTGCCATCACCTGTCTCCGGACTAGAATCCTTTGACCCACTCTCTTCTGACCACAGTTGCTTTCTCAGAGGACAATGACAGTGTTTTTACAACTGGCTACACAGCTCTTCCAAGCAAACACATTAATTTGCAGGGCAAACAGCTTTACAGACAAAACACATAAAAAACAATAAACAGATTTAAATCCACACTCTCAACATACCAGAAATACAACACAGCAGAAAGCTCATGCGATAAATGAATTTGTTAGTCTTTAAAAGTGCCACAGGACTCCACAAGAATCATTAGTGTTTTTAGCTCGCTGACACCCTCATGTGGTCAGAATATACAATTATACCAGAAAACAGAAACACATAGAAAATATCACCCTTTTGTTAATGTATAAAAGTTTAGTAGCTACTAATGATGTAGCTTTGGAGTTTGCCAGAAGCTGAGAATCACTAATAGGATGGATCACTTGATGATTACATGTTCTATTATTCCATCTGAAATACCTGGCACTGGGCACTGTCAGCAGACAGAATATTGGGCTAGATAGACCATGGTCTACTATGGGTGTTCTTATGTTTTTAATATTTACCTTTTTATCAGATATGAAAGACTGTAGCCATACTCTGCTCCCACTTCATGGCAAATATGGCATTTAACATCACAGGAAGGCTAACTTTTCCAGGCAGTGTTTCAGAGTAAAACTCCTCACAGTCTCTATCAGAGATAGTTTTTGGGATAGGCAAAGCAGGTGCCTGCATAGGGCCCTAAGCAGTAAGGGCCTCCATCCCCAACTCAGTTGACACCAGGGGAAGTCTCTGCTTTACCTACCCCAAAAACCACATCTGTCTTGGTGAATAGCAGGACTGCTCTGAGCCACGGCAGGTGCAGACAACTTGGGAGGTGGTAGTTAGGGGTGGGGTGGGGCAATGGGGCAGGGGCTGAGCTGGCTGCAGGGAGCTGAGGCTGTGTGGGGGGTGGATTTGGGGTCTTTGGTGGGGAGCTGGGATGAGCAGCAGGAGCCTATGGGGGTCCCCCAATGGGTTTTTACCTAGGGTCCCAAAGCCTAAGGACACCTCTGGTCTCTATCAATTATCCCTGAAAAATATTTCAGACAAAAGATAAGATTTTCAAAATCACTTAAGTGACTCAGGACCCCAACTCTCCTTTTCAAACTGATTTAGACTTTTAGGGCCCTAAGTCTCACCGAAAATGGGACTTTAGCTTCTAAATGCCAAAGTCACTTCTGAAAGGATTTGGGACCTTTCAAAAATTTTGCCCCAAATCAACGATCTGGCTTCCAAATTGAGCTGCTGCATGTGAACACAAGACTGATCTGATGTCTGTTCTGGGTGCTGAACATCTACAAGTTGCAATCTTACCAACCTTAATTTTTGTTTAAAAATAACAATCTGAACTAATCTGGACCTACAAATGCCATTATACACTAATTATAATTGC
The DNA here is from genome assembly GCA_007922195.1 of Podocnemis expansa. NCBI lineage: Eukaryota > Metazoa > Chordata > Testudines > Podocnemididae > Podocnemis > Podocnemis expansa. The sequence goes on from ML681992.1 coordinate 4,793,143, forward strand.
CTGGTTGTTTCACAGCATTGTTTAATGGCAGAGTTAAGGTTGTTTGGGTGCCTGACCTGTACATTTCCATCTCTTAACATGTCAGGATTTCTTGTCAATTTAACCCTAACTCTGAATTTTCTGGGTTTATAATGCATATTTTTGGGATAATTACAACATCTCTGAAATGCTTTTACCCTTAAATTACTGATATTTACTCAGGAAGGCTAATGGCCTATTGGGCTGCATTAATAGCAGCATTGTCAGCAGATTGAGGAATTATTCCACTTCGCATTGGTGAAGCCATATCTGGAGTATTGTGCCCAGTTTTCATCACCTACCAGTAGATGACAATGAAAATTATAAGTGGCTGGAGCATATGACTTATGAGGAGAGGTTGCGGGAACTATCATTGTTTATTCTACACAAGAGAAGAGTGAGGGAGGATTTGATAGTGGCCTTCCGTTATCTGAAGGGGAGTTCCAGGGAGGATGGAGTTAGGCTCTTCTTGCTGGTAATATATGACAGAACAACAAACAATGGTGTCAAGTTGCGGCATGAGAGATCTAGTTTGGCTGTTAGGACAAACTTTTCCACCAAAAGGGTGGTGACACCCTGTAAAGGACTGACCGGGGAGGTGGTGGAATCTCCATTCTTAGAAGTTTTTAAGGCCTGACTTGACAAAGCCAATAATTTTATTTATTTATTTGAATGATTTAGTTGGCGTTGGTCTTGCTTTGGGCAGGGGGTTTGACTACATGACTTCCTGAGGTCCCTTCAACCCTAATTGTCTATGATTTTGTGACCTTTAACACCAGTTCTCTCTCTCAAATGTTTCTAAATAAACAACTTACAACCACAATTCACAGCTGTATTTCTTTATTTACAGCGTCCTCAAATCTAATAAACATTAACAAGCTGATTGCAAAAGAAAGCTTGAATCTTGGGAACTATAATCTCAATACAAAACGCTGTCAAACTCACTCAAATGCTGTCCAACCGATAGATGCTCTCATTATTAGCAAAACAAACAAGGAATCCTGTGGCACTTAAAGACTAATACATTTATTTATTCTATGAACTTTCATGGGAGAAAATCCCATGTTCTCAGACACTTTGAAGTTCTGACAAAGTGGGATTTTCTCCCACAAAAGCTTGGGCAATAAATACATTTGTTGGTCTTTAAGTGCCACAGGACTCCTTGTTTATTTTGCTGAACTAGACTAACAACATTGCCCTGTTGGAAAATCTCATTATTACATGATTTCTCATTCAGGGTACATCTACATTTCAATAAAAAATTCATGGACCAGCTGCAGCTGGTTCAGGTTACTTGGCTCATGGTGCAGATGTCTGGGCTTCGGCTGGAGCCTGGACTCTGAAACCACACAAGAGTGGACAGCCTCAGAATCTAGGTTCCAGCCTGACTCTGAACAGCTACACAGCAATTTTTAAGGCTGCAGTCTGAGCCCTGCAGCACTGAGTTAATTGACTTGGGCTCTGAGATTCTCTGACATGAGATTTTTATTGAAGTGTAGATGTACCCCCAGTATGTAGGAGAAGAGTAGATTAAATTGTTTAGTTATTGCTCGAGATTGTTAATTATAGTGAACAAGACCACATTGTCCTTTTCGTTTGAGGTGGACAATTTGATAAAAGTAATTGATGTTTTATGCGGCTATGTTTAAAAGACGTAATGTGCTCTCTGGTTCTTGTTCTTTTATAGAATCATAGAATCCAAGGGTTGGAAGGGACCTCATAGGTCATCTAGTCCAACCCCCTGCCAGAGGCAGGACCACTCCCACTAAACCATCCCAGTCATGGTTTTATCCAGCCGGGCCTTAAACACCTCCAAAGATGGTGACTCCACCACCTCCCTTGGCAGCTCATTCCAATGTTTCACCACTCGCCTAGTAAAAAAGTTCTCTCTAATATCCAGCCTCGACCTCCCTAACCGCAACTTGAGACCATTGCTCCTCGTCCTGTCCTCCTTTACTACAGAGAATAGTCGAGCTCCATCTTCCTTGGAGCACCCCTTCAAGTAGTTGAAGGTTGCTATCAAATCCCCCCTCAATCTTCTCTTCTGCAGACTAAATAAGCCTAGTGCTTTCAGTCTTTCCTCATAGGGCTTGTGCTCCAGCCCTTTAATCATTTTGGTTGCCCTCCTCTGAACTCTCTCTAGCATGTCCCTGTCCTTTTTGTAGTGGGGAGCCCAAAACTGAACACAGTATTCCAGATGTGGCCTCACCAGTGCAGAATAGAGGGGAATGATCACATCCCTTGATCTGCTGGTAATACTTCTTTTGATGCAGCCCAGTATGCCATTGGCCTTTTTGGCAGCAAGAGCACACTTCTGACTCATATTTAACTTCCCATCCACCATGACCCCCAGGTCCTTTTCTACACTGCTGCTACTCAGCTGAATGTTTCCCAGCCTGTAGCAGTGCATGGGGTTTTTCTGTCCCACATGCAGGACTTTACACTTGTCCTTACTGAACTTCATAAGATTTTTATTGGCCCACTGTTCCAATTTATCTAGGTCTTCCTGAATCCTGTCCTTGCCCTCCAACGTGTGTACTGTTCCCCCTAGCTTGGTGTCATCCACAAACTTACTGAGAGTGCAGTCTATTCCATCATCAAGATCATTGATGAAAATGTTGAACAGAACCGGCCCCAGGACCGACCCCTGGGGCACACCACTCGTGGCTGGTTGCCAGCTAGACATGGAACCATTGATTCCTACACGCTGAAACCGTTGATCTAGCCAGTTTTCTATCCACCTTACAGTCCACCTATCCAACCCATACTTCCTTAATTTGCCAATGAGAATGCTGTGGGAAACTGTATCAAAAGCCTTGCTAAAATCAAGGTATATCACATCAACGGTTCTTCCTGCATCCAGAAAACCAGTCATCTGATCATAGAAGGAAATGAGATTGGTCAGGCATGATTTACCCTTGGTAAATCCATGCTGACTGTTCCTGATCACTTTATTTTCCTCTAAGTGTGTGAGGATGGATTCTTTGAGAATCTGCTCCATAATTTTGCCAGGGATTGAGGTGAGGCTGACTGGTCTGTAGTTCCCTGGATCCTCCTTTTTCCCTTTCTTGAAAATACGCACTACATTTGCTTTTTTCCAGTACTCTGGCACCTCCCCCGTTCTCCATGAGTTTTGAAAGATAACAGCCACAGGTGCTGCTATCTCATCGGCCAATTCCCTTAGCACCCTTGGATGCAGTTCGTCCGGTCCCATGGACTTGTGCACATCCAGCTTCTTTAAGCAGTCCCTAACCTGACCTTCCATCACCAAGGGCCTCTCTTCTTCTCTCCCATCTGCCACACCCGTGGTAGTGGGCTGGGAGCTGACCCTACCTGTGAAAACTGAAGCAAAAAAAGCATTGAGCACTTCAGCTTTTCCCTCATCCTCCGTCACGAGGATGCCTGCCCCATTCAGCAAGGGACCTACACCATCCCTGATCCTCTTCTTGTTATTAACATACTTGTAGAACCCCTTCTTGTTATCCTTTACATCCCTAGCTAGCCGCAGCTCCATTTGCCCTTTGGCCTTTCTGATTTTATCCCTGCAGTCCCTAGCAATATCTTTATATGCCTCCTTGGTCATCTGACCAAGCTTCCACTTCCTGTAAGCTTCCTTTTTATGTTTAAGCTCAGAGCAGAGTTCTCTGCTAAGCCATTCTGGCTGCCTCACATGTTTGTTCTTTCTTCTAACTGGAATGGCAACTTCCTGTGCCCTTAGCAGGGTTTTTTTTAAAATATAACCAACTCTCGGACTCCTTTCCCCTTCAGATTAGCTTCCCAAGGGATCCTGCCCATCAGTTCCCTGAGGGAGCCAAAATCTGCTCTTTTGAAGTCCAGGGTTTTTGTTTTGCTTCTTTCCTTCCTTCCTTTAATCAGCATCCTGAACTCAACCATGTCATGGTCACTACTTCCTAGCCTGCCGTTTACCTCTACATCCCTGATCAATTCTTCCCTGTTTGTGAGCAGCAGGTCAAGAGGTGCAAGGCCCCTAGTTGGTTCCTCCAGCATTTGTACTAGAAAGTTGTCCCCGGCACTCTCTAAAAATCTCCTGGATTGCCCATGCACTGCTGTATTGGCCTCCCAGCAGATGTCAGGGTAATTGAAGTCCCGCACCAGGGCCTGTGATCTAGAAGCTTCCGCTAGTTGTCCATAGAACACCTCATCCACCTCCTGCTTCTGGTCTGGTGGTCTATAGCAGACCCCCACCACAACATCCCCCTTGTTGCTTTCCCCTCTCAGTGTAACCCACAGACTTTCTACTGGCAAGCTTCCACTTCCATAATGGAGCTCTGAGCAGTCATAGAGCTCTTTTACATATAACGCTACTCCTCCCCCTCTTCTTCCCTGCCTGTCTTTCCTGAACAGTTTATATCCATCTATGGCAGAGCTCCAGTCATGCACGCTATCCCACCACGTCTCTGTTATTCCTATAATATCATAGTTCCTTGTCTGCGCTAGTACTTCCAATTCTTCCTGTTTATTTCCCAGGCTCCTCGCATTAATGTATAGGCACCTAAGGTACCCGCTCAATTGCCCTACTTTGTCAGTTTGGTTTTCAATTCTATTACATGAACCTCCTTGCATTTTTTCTTGGAGTCCTCCTCCCTCACTCTCCTCATGTGTTGGCGCTTCAGTGGAACATTTAAGACAATTATTTGATTCCCCCCTCATGTTCCAACTACCTTCTCCTTTATTTCTCATACTAGAGTCCCAGCACCTCCCAAGTTCCATCCCTTCCCCCAGATCTCCCACATTGCCACTTACCTGTGGGCTTTGGTCCCCCTCCCCCTCGAACCTAGTTTAAAGCCCTCCTCACTAGGTCAGCCAGTCTGTGCCCAAATACGCTCTTCCCCTTCCTGGACAGGTGAAGGCCATCTCTGCCTATCAATCCTCTGTCCTGAAACAGTACTCCATGGTCAAGGAAGCCAAATCCCTCCTGACCACACCATCTTCGCAGCCAGGCATTCACCTCTAGGATGCATCTGTCTCTCCTCAGGCCTCTAGCCTTGACTGGAAGGATTGATGAGACCACCACCTGTGCTCCAAACTCCTTCACCTTCGCTCCCAGAGCCCTGAAGTCAGCTTTGATCTGCTGAGGATCACCTCTCGCAGTATCATTGGTACCCACATGGATAAGAAGCATGGGGTTTTGAGTGCTTCAAGGAAAATTGTGAAGAAAGCCATTTTGCTTTGCAGTACTTTAACTGAAGAAAAATAAATTTATTTGGACCGGTCTACATTGCTGAAAAATATTGTTGACAGTAGTTACACAACTCCTGTTAAGTTTGTAGGTCCACTTTAGTGTACTGTCTTCACTGTGCTACGCTGGTGGTAAATGCACTCCGTTGACGCAGTGCAATGCCACTTGAAGGGATGGTTTTATTAAGTTCATTTCTGGATCAACTGAGCGTATCTTGCCTAACCGCTCAGTGAATCTGGAAAAATTGATCTGACAACAGCGACTTTGCTGCCATCAGTGTAGACCCGTGTTCTCAACCAGTGTTCCATGGGGCACTGATGCTCTGTGGACAGAGTGAAGGTGTTCCATGACTGACCCTGACCTCAACCCCTCTCCATTGGGGGCTGAAGTGGGGGGTAGAGGGTGGAAAGGACTAACAAGGTGAACCAACAGTGCCTGGAAGATTTTAAATGACCCAAATACAGCAAAACTTGCAGGCACGCATCAGCATCCACCACAGCCTTGCTCCTTTGCTGTGGCATTTTAAATTTGCTGCTGCTGTTACCACTGGCATCAAAATCACTTGGACATAACTTCCATGGTAAGACTTCCTTTGACAAACCTTACTTCAAGAATAGATTAGCTTTGTTCAAAGATACAGCCCCAAAATTCCCATTAAAACCTGAGCAACATCATTTTCAGTTTTAAGTTGTCTGCATAATCATTACATATATTTTTAGAAATAAATAAATGGTATCTTCATAAAATTGTACTTAATTCAGTTTCCTGAACTGTTCTCACAGGAACGTGTAATACGCAGTTATTACAAACATTACAGCAAGTATATACAGCCTTTTTCAAAAAGGTTTTTATCATGCATTCCTTATAAAGTAATTAATAGGTTTTCGTGGTCCACAGTCCACTAAAGGTTGAGAAACCCTGGTGTAGACATATCCTTGGTTACCTTGAATTTTGCTCAGTCTGTCTCTTTGTCTCTACTGTGCTCTTCACCACAGTAAGTATGTTCTTTACACTCTAGCTCTGAGTTAAATGGACTTTATATTCCAGATCTGGACACATTTCATTTTAGACGATCTTTTGAAAGCACTTTCAGGGTCTTAAGTGTGAAAATGTCAGGACTCCTAGATTTTATTTCCAACTTTCCTTCTGGCAGTGTGAACTTGAGCAAGGCATCTGATTTCCCTTTGTCTTTGGGTCCCCTAATGAAATGTGGTGATAATACTTATCTCACATGGAACTTGTGAAGATTAGCTACGTCTGTAAAGTTCTCTGAGATATGAGGAGTGTTATATAAGGACAAAGTATTAACTTCCCTAGTTCCATGGTTCAATGCACTGCCTTAGTGCTTTCTGCTGGCTACGTCGGGAATCAGCTCTTGGTCAGGCAGATGATTCTCTCTGTGGTATCTCTGTCCTTTGTCTTGTATCTGCTGGATCCTCTTTCTCATGATCTGGCTCTCCAGATGTTACTTGGTAGCTCTTTGTTCTTGGAGAATCAGGGCATAGTATCCAGCCACTAAGACTCACTCCCCCCCCCCCACCATCACCTTCAGCCTCTGCTTGAACCAGAAACCAGAAACAATGAAAGGCAGTAGGAGACACACCTAAAACCCCTTTGAACAAGGGTGCTGAAATTAGGCCAACTCCTCTAGCTTCATCTACATGGAAGCTGTGAACCATTAGCACATTGAATGGACAGCAGAAACTTCATTTGCATCAAGGATGGAACCAGAATTAGCATACTGAATGGAAAACCAAGCTCCAAGGCAGGAGTCGCACTGAACTCCGGGACTGGCAAAGCAGAGAAGCACTGCATGATGGGGTATCTCTGCTCCTGAGGCAAATGAATTCATGCCTGTACACACCCAGCCTAGCAGTTATCAGACGAATTCTAGTCAATAGGTCTTCATCTGATATCCAACATACTCAATCTGCCTGACTGCACTGTAAGCTCCCTCAAAGAAATGCCACCCACCACCAGGAATGATCAACTCCTATTGTCCACCTAATCAAAACACTTCTGGTATACACCCTTAAGTCATTATTTACCTCAAAACAAACCTAGTGTTCTTCCTTGAACCACGGTTTCTTCCCTACAAAAACCCCTATGCAAGTTCCACATGAGAGTTAGTTAGTTCTGAATCTGTTCTGATGCCTGATCTGTTGCATGGACCTACAAGCTGCATCAGGTCCACTGGGACTTCACCTTCTCCTTGCTGATCATGGTGGAAGTTCTGCCTGTCTCCAGCACTCCAGACCCTAAGCTGAACAGCCTGGTTCCTGGGTACCTTTGAGCTGCACTGAGTGGTGAGACATTCTCCCCCTTTTCTCTTTGTTTTTCCCTAGTCCAACTATAACTCTCTAAACCAGATCTTTTGTAATCCACTTGGGCTAGCTTTCCCCAATACCATAATTGAAACTGGGTAATATTGTAACTGTTTGATCATTTTCCTCTTTTATATGGTTATCAATATTGTAACTGTTTGGGCATTTTTCTTTCCTTTTATAATTATTCATAAGCTTTATGTACCTGGCAATAAAGTAACTTTCCTAATCAAGCTGATTGCCAGACTTTCTCTGTGTTCTTGGCTTCCCTATATTGCTCTGCAGCGATGCTCCTTTTACCTAGCCAAAGATCCCTGCGATGCACAACTCCTTGTAAGGTTTGCTCATTAAGGGGTTACCAGTGTGCTGAACCTGTGGCATATAAAGAAGAAAGCTGAAAGTGCTGCTTTGACCCAGCCAGTAGAGTCCAGGGGCATATAAGGGTGACAGCTGAAAGTGCTGTTTTAACCCAGCCTGCTCAAATGCATACTCCAGTCTAGTCTGGTGCAGGACCGGGGCACATAAGGGTAGCAGCAGACAAGGGCTGTGTAACTCGGCCTAATGAGTTCAGGGACACACAAAGGGTCAGCTGAGAGTGCTGATAGACCCAGTCCGCTCAGTTGCACTTAGAAACCCAGTCTTGGGAAATTTAGGTCCTGCAAGGGTGGTTCCATTGGGAGGGATCTGCAGAAGGGAGAAGTAAGCTCCACACAGACACAAGTGACACAAGCAGTACTCTAATAGAATTGCAAGCCCCCCTCCAGAGGAAGTGACCCTAATAAATGAGCAGACCCCAAATTAATGGGCAAAGGTGGTAACACAGATGAGCAATTATGTATGTTCTGCTCCTTTCGGGGGAATTCTGCAGTCCATTCTAGCTACTCCCATTGTGGCCACCACAGTATTGCCACCACTCTAATAGCAACTGGGGGCAGAGGAAGCCCAGGCCTGTCTCACAGATGCTGTATATGTGGAAGTCTTCTGTCGAGTCTACCCCCAGTTCCTTTGTGGATTTTCATGAACCACTTCCTCAAAGCCCCAGTACCATCTCTGCCCTTGCTTCACGGCATTCAGCTCTGTTGAATCCCAGCAGCCAGCCACTGCTCTGTCTGAAGCACCGACAATCCTCTCTCTTTGAAGTCCCAGGAGTCACTCTCTTTGCTCTGCTTTGCAGCATTCTTTTATAACAGCCTCCTGAGGCCTGAGTGGCAGCCCCTTTCCAATGTCTACCTTTCATGCAGTCTCTCCAAGATCCCTCTTAATCCCTTCTAGAGCAATAAGAAATAGGTGTCCACCACACCTGGGTAAGGGCACCATCAAATTAATGTTTTCTGGGAACACTGGTTGAATGTCAAAGTTAATGAAGTGCCAAAAGAAAAATTCCTTGTGTGATGCTTCTCTTTCCTTAAGTAAGTATATCAATCAACCATCATTCTTGAGAGGGCTGAGTTCACTGTGAGATGTGGTTGTTGGTCCAAAGCACCTTGCCTTGCTGTACAACAGGATGCCCAATAGTTGTCTTCTTCCTATCATTCCTCCCCCTTTATTTTTTTGAATGTCCAATTTGAAGGGAATGTGAAGACAAAGATTTCTTCATAAAGCTGTTTGTCAAAACAGTTTTAAAATCTCCCTGAAGAGCAGATACTTGAAGGTTGTCTGCTTTGGTCTTTCTGCCATGGACAGTAAAAGGGAACTCATGGAGGATCATGGCTGCTTTGCACTTATGCCATCTAAGAAATGCTTTTCCAAAGACTGTGATCTTGAGTGCATGAGATGCATATGAACCCACAGAGAGATCCACACTGACACATACCTGACAAAAAAGAAATCTATTCTCAAACTACCACTCTTTTTAAAGGAAAGGGTGCTGGTTTGGAATAGAGCAGCTCACTTCTGCGACCGCTCAAAGAACAGAAACTGCCTTGAATCTAATGGAAAATTTTTCAGGGTGGTATTGTCTAGACCAAGACTGAATTTGGCTACATTTCACAATAGACCATTTAGCAGCACAGCTAGAAAGAGGAAAGTACCATGTGGCTATGACAGTATATTGGCTGGAGAGCTTCCACAGGTCTTCCTTCACCTCTGAGTGCGGTTTTGGAGTTTTGGGCTGTGCATATGTGACACTTTGTCTCTCAGAGCAACACCGCAGAAACTCCATATTCACCAGTATCACATAATTATGACAAGTCCTGTAGAAATGATGCCTTGTTTGGTATTATTTTTGAGTATTGATCTGCTAAATATTAATATCTTATCAATTTGCATGTGGTACCATGGCATGGGAAAGCATAAAATATTTTTGTAAATTCAGCTAGACTGTGTTGTGAGGTGAGAAGTCCTTAAACCAGCTTTTCAGGTAGAAAACAATGAAGCAGCTGCATATGCTAATGGTCCATAAAGGAAAGAATTCACCACTAGGGATCACTTACAGTGAAGGGTTCATTGTAGGGAGCATGTTCACACTGTGGTCCTGATTGACCAATAAAGAACAGCACCTGATCACATGCATGGACTATTCTAGCAAGCTATCCTAGGAGTAGCTACAAGAGGAACAATTACATCATCATTTGTCTTTATTTCTCCACTGCTGAACAACCGGAGAAATGGCTGAAAGACAATGAACTATGGACTTGGGGAGGGGAGTCCCACATGGGGAAAGCAGGCTCTGCCCTTGTGTTTTGAAAACCTGTAGCCTACTTGTTCCTTCTCTCATGGTGAGATATTTCACATTGAAATCCTGCTAGTGTGTAGAACCTAACACATTTATTTGTTTGCATTTATTTTGTTTGGTAGCCACTTCTATTCTCTTTACACCTACCACTCAATGATTTAAAATCTATTTTTCAATAGTTAACACACATTTTTTGTTTTATCTTAACCAGTGTGTTTTTGAGTGAAGTACTTGGGCAACTCAGCTCAGTAATAAAAGCAGTTACATGTCTCTTCCACTTCAAGAGAAGAGGGGGCTGGATTACAAACTTCATTGGTTAGGCTTTTGACCAGAGCAAGACAGTATAATTCCAGGCTGGTGACTTTAGCTGAACTTCTCTGTTGGCTCATGAGTGTCTGGGAAAAACATTCACTGAACTAAGCTGGGTGTGTGGCACCACCTGCTGTCATGTTGGGTAACAGGGCCTTTAGCAACTGCTTGTCACTAGACAGCTCAAGATGGAGTGCCCCTCTTGAGCAAAACAGTTTATAAGGGTACCCAGCAGTTTTACAGTTGCCAGGCTGTACCCCAGGGGTTCTTCATACTGTCACAGTATGTGTGGGGAATATATTAAACATCTTTTGTAATTTTTTAACCCAAGCACTTCATTTGCATTTGTATTCATCAAGGCCTGGTGTTTCAGATATTTTATTTAGATTTCTGAAAGCATTAAGATTTTGACTATTATTTCTTACACATGGAATTTTCATACTGAATCTAAGTAAAGCAGGTTTTACTGACAGCAATTTACAAAAAGTAAAGTGTTGAGTACTCATCCTAGGGAATGTTTCTAGATGGCCATATATCAGATTTACTTTTATTTGATTTATTTTAATTTAATTATGAACTTGGAGATAGAAATTTAGCTCTAAATGATCCATGAATATAAAGTAGAGTATAACTACAGATTGTTAAACTCTACACAAGTTCTAAAAGTTTGTTTTTATATAAATATTGTGCTGTAAGCAAAGGAACACTCAATTTAGAAAGTACTGAAAATTAGATAGGACACAAGATTCAACAATGAGCTGTAGAAAACATACAGGCACTGAAAGAATCTAACAGGTCTTTTTTATTGCTAATATCTTTGAATTTGCCATCCAACAGCAACTAACTAAACTTTTTAGGTTCTGTATACATTGCCCTAAAAAAATTAAGGCAAGCTTTTTTCTTTTAAAAATGAATGCCTAAAGTTAGACGTTTAAATTCATAATTAGGCACCTAACAAAGTAGACAAATTTCCAAAAGTGCTGGACACTCAGAACAACTCCACTGACATAAATGGGTGTCCAGTGCTTTTGAAAATCTTGCCACTTTACTTGGTGCTTAAATCAGGGATGGACAAAATTGGATCACAGCTAGGAGCTAGCAAGTTTACTTCTGGTCACCAGAAGGTGTGCCTCCATTACATTTCTGCAGTGGAGCTAGGTGACAGGCTACTAGAACTGGTTGCCATTGGGACCAGAAACAAATTTGTCAAGGTCTGGCTTAAATATGATTTTAGAAGCTTAACTTCAGAAACTCAGATTTAAATATTGTGGTATAACACATAAAAATCTGTTACACACAGACTCCACATTCTATGAAACAAGGAAAATTTATAACAATTCCACTTCAACAAGTAATTTTATTTTTAGAAACTATTTTCTCTAGCCTCATGATTTCTGAAGTTTGAATGCTGTTGAGTGTATCTGCAATACAAAACAAATATTGACTAATTTGAGGGCTAACGTACGATTACATCACTGGATCTCAACTGATGAATATAAAAGTACAGTGGAAAAGCTGTGTTTTTACCTAAAACCACTCCATATTTCTTTAGCCTCATGGATTACTATAGCTCAGGCATAGCCAAACTGTGTCTTGCAAGCTGCATGAGGCTCTTGAAAGAAAAAGTGCAGCTTCTGGAAGAGCATGGCAGGGGAGGGTGGAATAGTCGGAGACGTGGGAAGAACTGCGGCATGGTCAGGCACAGCCGAGCAGCAGAGGCATAGTCAGAGATGTGGGGAAAGCGCGGCATGGTTGGAGCTGCCAGGGAAGCGACAGCATGGTCGGGGACTACAGGGAAGTGTGGCATAGTCAGACGCAGTGGGAGGGAGGGAGTGCAGCATGGTCGGAGCCACCAGGGAAGTGGTGGCATGGTCGGAGATGGTGGGGAGAACTGCGGCATGGTTGGGGACAGCAGAGAAGTGGCTGCAAGCTCGGAGCTGGCAGGGAAGCAGCATCATGGTCAGAGACATGGGGAAAGTGCACATGGGCAGGGGTGGCAGAGATGCGTGGCATAATCAGAAATGTGGGGAGGGCAGCATGGTCAGAGCTGGTAGGGAAGTGGCAGAATGGTCAGGGATGGTGGGGGGAGAACTGCAGCATGGTTGGGGACAGCAGAGAAGTGGCAGCACGGTTAGAGACTGGGGGGGAGGAGTGCGGCATGGTTGGGGAAGCTGTGGTATGCTTAGATTTTCTCATAGGCCCTACTGCATTTTACTTGTTAAAATAAAATTGTGTTTTACAAGTCCTAAACATGACGTGGAATAACAAGAAATGAAAATACAAAGGCAAAAAGTTTAAAACTGAATGTAGATTACTTTCAATTTTTGGCACAACTTACTGCTGTGAAGCACTGTATTCCACAATGAAATTTGTTAAATCGAAACATTGTACAATACTTAGAGATCAGCACCTGAGAGAGCTTTTATGCACTGCATTGACAAGTTACTGTCCAGATTTTAAAAAAACTTGTCATTAGCCTGCTGTGTTCTACATCCAGTGACAGCTAAGTTTTTACTGCACAGGCCTAGTTTTCATGGTAACCTTAAGTAATTATTAGAATCTGACATTAGTAGGATCAATATTTGCCCTGTTTTTACAATAAAATTAAAGTGCACACTGAATTTTAAGCTTAGTAGTTTTGGAGTAGGTAAAAGCATGTGGTTATGTCCCTCAGTGTGGCTCTTAAAGGTTTAATAATCAACTTGTGCGGCTCTTGAATACTATAAATTTGGCCACCCTTGCAGTATAGCTAAAGAAAGTACAGAGCTCGTACTTGTTGACACTTTATCTAAATACATTTCCTTTTTATTTGTTTGCATGCTTATGTGCATTCTGCTTCCAAGGTCTAATGCCTGCTTGCCTAAACCAAAGTACAAATCTAGAAGCTAAAACTATAACTTGTTTGGAGGCCTGTTCACAGCTATCAGAACGTATTTCTGTTTCTACAGAACTCAAACCCTTTTGCTTCAAATGACAGAAGCCTTTTAGACATGTGGTATTTGGTGGCAGTTAGAAATGTCTCATCAAATTCCTGGGAAATGTCCAACAAACCTGAACAAACATAACTGCAAGACAGTTCTGATCCTTCAAAGTTGGTGTATGGAGACAGTGTGGCCGCTTCCCTCTAACCCAGAGGAGGCAGAGTGACCATTCCTGCTATCAGTGGAGATAAACCAGCTGTGCCTCTCCCACTGCATGTAGGTGGGTGGGACAAGAAGTATAAAAGACTGAGCCCCCAGCTCAGTAGGGGCTGACACAGCAAGGGAGGAAGACGCATCTGGCTTGCCCCAGGCTACTGCCTTTGCTGACACATGCAGAGATGTCTTGTCTGTTGAGCTGTCCGTGACTATAACTTTCAGAATTGCTGCTGGCCACTTATCCAGGGTCACTAAAGACACCTCATGGACCCAGGTACACAACAGGGAAGGAACAGGAACTAGTCCACTGACTTAGTGGTGGACCACACCCCTGTTCTGAGTGCCCTGGACTGGGATGAAGTGGAGCTGGGCAGGCTTGTGTTCCCCTAGGCATCCTGCCACTTCTTTGGGGTGGCAGTCAAAGCCAACTGTGATCTCAGCCTCTGACTTTGAGATGCACAAACTTCTGCTGTAGCTATTTGCTTGTCCCACCCTCTCTGTGGACCCGGGTTGCAAACTGCTTGTTGGAGTGACCCAGCTTAAGGGTCTGGACTATAGACCATTTGCCTGCCCTGACCTACCAGGGGTCTGGGCTATAGACTATTTGCCCCACCTTGCCTGACAGCAAGGGCTACAGACAGCTTCACTTGCCCTACCTTGCCCGAGAGCCAGGACTACAATTTGCTTACCCACCCCACCCTTCCTGAAGGGCAGGTATATTGATGGTGTCCCTTAGGTGCCTACACATTACCCTGTTGGAAGGCAAAGAGCAATTAATGCTTTATTAGCTAATTTCCCCTGCCAACAGACTGAGTGAAGTGGTGAGCCTCCTTCCAATCCAGATGGGGAGGAGTGCCCGACACCCCTCTTCACTTAGGTGTCAGGCAATATTCATATGCAACTTTTTAGCAGTGCAGCTTGTCAATACCTCCTGAGGCCACAGTTAAACTTCTTGTTAAGCTTACCTTCAGAAAGGGTCATAATTTTAATTTTTGATAGCACAAAACTTGAGAACAAATTTATGCACTGGAACATCATCTCTCAGTCTATGAAAATAAAATGTCATATATAAAACAAAACTATTATGTCCATGTCCTTTAAAAGGCTTCTCTCATGTTGAAAAAGGGCCTTCTCATGTCTCCCCTACAAAGTGAACTTATATCTCACAATCCACAGTGTTGACTTACCAAAAAAAAAACAAAAAAAACCAACCAACCAAACAAAAAAAAAGATAAATGCTAAACAATAAACTATTTACCTGCTGCTCTATTAGATGTATGCTGAAAATAATGCATTTTGAAGCAAGCTTGATTTGTAATATCTCAAAATCTTGACATTTTTAAAGCTGAAAATCATGCAGAAAAGAAGATGGTATGAGCTTGCAGGCCAAAATGTGGGGTTTCTTCTCAGCCTTGCAATTTAAATCAAGTGTTTTGTCATTTTAAAATCTGGCAGTGCCCTGATAGGAGATATATATTCTACTTTATCAGAAGGAAGAGGCTGATGTGTTATGAGAACTTTTCTACTTCTAACTTCTAGAATCTTACAGCCAACAAAAAAGTAGCAACACGTCTGTGAGTTAGACCGGAGGATGTGGTGTCAAGAGAACTATGGACTATGATTAACCTTTGCCACTGAATTACTCTGTGACCTTGGGAAAGTCCTGTAAACTTTCTGTAATCATTATTACTCAGTGCTGTAATCCACTTTGACATTTTCAGATGAAGTGTATGTCTCAAGCACAATGCAGATTTTTTTTTTAAACATTCAGCTGAATTAAGCAACTATGGCTGAAATTACAGCAACTCTATGAGGCTGAATTAAGAGAGATTTATAGAACAAACTAGTTAATGTCAGTAATCCTAACACTGTTCTCCGAAGAATACTTCTGATGTTTTGCTATTAACCACATCAGCTAAAATGCCCTGGTCCAAACTGACTATATTTGGCCATTAGATGGTGCTGGCACTACTTTACTGACAGTGAAAATGTCTGGCATTAGTAAAACAATAAATAACATCACAAATGTGCTACTAGAAGAGTGCTTTCTTTTCTCATGACTTCTATGAAAGGTATTTGCTGAGCTTCAGTAACAAGAACATGTCAGTGGTTGCACAAGATTCTATAAATGCAGAACATTTTGTGGAAAGAGAGTTTGGGGAAGAAAGAGAATGAAAGGGGAATTATACTTTCTGCCTAGTAAATCCAATTTCTGCTTTGGGTTATGGTTCCTCCTGAAAATAACATGGAAACATTTAACTTAGAAAAGATTATATCTACTTTCACATTTGAAAGTGCTGAAAAAGGGGTTGTAAAGATTGATTTAAAAATACAACCCTGAAATATCTACAATTACAAATAACGAAAGATTACTATTCATTTTTGTGTGAAGACATAAAAAGGAAGTATCATACTTATGTCCATATAGGGCTATATAGAGGCTGATATCCTGCACAGTGGGGCCACTTGAAAATTCATGGCAAAACTGGGTCAGAACTCAAATCCTCCAAAGCCTACTGATATCCTACTAATTTAAGAAAAAGAAAACCTCTTCTGGTAAGATTATGCGACACTGTTGAGTAACACTGATTCTGTCTACTACATTGCAGTAGTGTACACTCTACAGTAGCTGATACATATGGGTGTGTGTGTGTAAACACATCCACACACGTATACACACAGTACACACAAATACCTACATATTTTTACTTACACATTGTATATTGTCGTTACCTACAAATCTATCCAACATGTGAAAATGTAAATTTTTCAGATATTTAAAATTAAGTTCAACCTGGCTAGATAATCATAGAGACAGCAAAAGACATCACTCTCACCACTGAAAAGTTTCCTGCAAAGTTTCAAGTCCCCTTTCCAAAGTATGGAGTTTTCCTGCCCATATTGGCTAACAGCCATTGATGGACCTATTCTTCATAAACTTATCTAATTCTTTTTGCATTCAGTTATACTTTTGGCCTTCACACCATCCCCAAACAATGAGTTCCACAGGTTTACTGTGTATTGTGTGAAGAAATACTTCCTTATGTTTGTCTTCAACCTGCTATGTGTCACCAGCTTTGAAGACAATAATATCTTAAAGGACCAAATGATTTGTCAGCAAAACAAGCAAACAAACCAGCACTATTTGATCTTTGCTGCTGGTCTGTACCTAATTCTACTTTATGATTTTCTATTTTTATTGAACCACCTATAAATTACAATTCACAGGCAACATTCTGTTAATATTTTAACATAAGATTTTTTGAAAGTCCTACCTGTATAGGTCTACCATCCTCTTGTCCAATCATATTTCTCCAGTCCTGCAAAGAGCGCTGTAGGCTGTCCAGTCCTGTCTCCCAAAGCCTGACACTGCCTCCCATATCCACTGTGACCAAGCCTACTTTTCCGAGTGGCGCCAACAGAACATCTGTGTCCGAGATCTTTGAAAGCCAAGATGTATATGGAGAGAGAAAGACTGATCTGAAAAATAAAGCCATATCAGAATTAACACTAGAGAGAATATTTCTGTAGCCATGATGTCAATTTTAAAAAGCACCCCTGAAATTTGAGCAAGGCCACAGAAGGCTGTATACTAGTGAACATGGTTCATCAACAATCCAAATGAGTTCAAGACTGGACTTGACAGCAATGTTTGCTCTAAGCTGCACAGCCATGGATGTTGCACAACTGTGCAGGCATCCCAGACTCTCGCACAGGAAGGAGCTGTGGCCAGGCTGGGGGAGTTTTCAAATCTCCCACCCCGAGCATGCTCAGATGTGTGCTCAAGGTGGGAGCAGCCTGGCCAAGGAGAAGCTCTGGCCAGGTAATGTGAAGCAGTCTGGGGATTGGGGATGGGGAGCCAGTGAGGAAGATCAGTGGGGCAAGGGGATCAGGGGAGACGGCAGGCAGCAGGGAAGGGTCCTGGGGGGAACAGGGAGCCGACAGGTAGGTGGGAAAGGCGCCCGGGGTCACAGACTCAGGGAGTTGGTGGGCAGCAGGCAAGGAGCCTGGGCGTGGGGGTGCTGACCCTGAGCAAACCCAGGTTAGCTTAGTGTTCTTGATAGACTCAAGAGTGCCCAAAGGAATGTATCTATAAGCTACAATAGTTTTTGTAGAGTTACTTATTTTCTTACAGTGTTGCCTTCTATGGACCTTTGGATGTTTTGGGCCACACATACTGCTTCTGTAACTGAAATATTTTTTAAGCTTATGATCCAGTCTTCCTTTCTCATACTCCATATTGACTGAGGATGAACGCTTTTAAAGGTTCAGCAGAGCAGAGATTCTGCTTGTCAAAATAATCGTTTGACATTTCCCTCTAAAAGAAAAATTCTGTTTATTCTGAGAAGCCTCGAGTATCTTGGTTTTTGTTCACATTTTAGTCACAGCAGATCTCGACAGTTCTGACATTCTAGACACTGCGTTTTCCCATAATTCTATCTATCTGGAATTTACCAGGCCCCTGCCTATTCTTCTGATTTATCCATGGCTGCTACTCTTTACGTTGGTGTTTATAACGAGAGGCCACCACTAAGGTAGATGAGCGTTTAACATGGCAGAGCTGTCTGTTGCAATTTGAGTCTATCACCTAATCTGATTCCTTTTGATTAGCACTGAAACCTTCACACTATTAATGAAATGAAGCACTTTGAAAAGCTGCAGAACTGAAGAGGCATGAGCCAAGTTTATATCATGCTTTTGCGACTAAATAAGGCAGCATCATCTGGACTTCAAAAGTCAATTCATAGCTTCATTAGAAGCTGAAGTAATTCCTCCTAATATTTTAAATCACTTGAAAGTACAATGTTTGCAGTGTTTCCTGGAAAACTGGCTGTGACTAGACACTTCAGAAATGTTTCAATCTGTAGTGATTCCTGAAGGCCATAGGAGGATAAAAAGGTTGAATTCTTTTCCCTCTAATACAAGAGAATGACACAAACATTTCTTTTTAATTTAAAACATAAAAAGGGAAGTCTGGACCATTGTTTTCCAATGCCATCATTCCCCACTGGATATAGCAGTAGTGCCCAATATTTGGAAAGACTGTGAAGAGAGATTTTTCCATGATTTTCAATTTCCCTCTAAGCTAATGATGCAGCTGAGCAAGTTATAGATGGACTTGGAGAGCTGGTGGGCATCAGGGAAGGGGCCTGGGGGGAGTGTGGGAGAGGAACCAGTGAGGAGCTTGCTCAGCTGCATCAACAGCTTAGAGGGAACTTTGGTTGGCAGTCCCACTACATCACCCAAAACACAATACACACTGGGAATAGATATTTGAGACTGATGCCACTGTAATACTGATAGCTGAATAAAAGATAGCTCAGATAAATGTTACATGGAATGTTCTATCTAAGTAACTTCTGTTAATACAGAGTTTCTTTAAAGAAATTGTAAACTTTTAAAAACATGCAAACATTACAAAGGATGCAAATGAATAGTAAGGGCACCTAGTCTGTTCTTTACTACTATATTATCATGCACTGTTCACCATCAGCCCACCTGATTGACAGTGCCAGGTTGACAATTTTTGCCCCCTTAGATTGTTCTGTAAGACAAATGTACTCTTCAATGTACATCTTTGATCTTATGTATTGTTTATTAAATGTATAGTAAAAATTTCAAGAGGGGTATAGTCCCAGGGTATGTAAAGCAATCTCAGACATCTATAATTCTTTTTTATTGTGTAATGTATTGAAGCAAGCAAACTTTTCCCTGACGTCTGTTGGGAGGGCAATACAGCAGTGCACAGACAATCCAGAAAGTTTTTGGAAAGCACTGAAGACAATTTCCCAGTACAAATGCTAGAGAAACCAACTAGGTGCCTTGCACCTCTTGACTTATTGCTCACAAACAGAGAAGTGATTGGGAAAGTAGAAGTGAATGGGAACCTGGGCAGCAGTGACCTCAAGATGGTAGACCTCAGGATCCTAATCAAGGGAAGAAAGAAAAAGAAGCAGAACACAGACCCTGGGCTTCAGAAAAGCAGATTTTGGCTCCCTCAGGGAACTGATGGGCAGGATCCCATGGAAGGCTACTCTGAAGGCGAAAGGCATCCAAGAGAGATGGCTGTATTTTAAAGAAAACCTACTGATGGCACAGGAAGATACCATTCCAATGTCCAGTGTAAGCGATCGAGGCCGCTGGCTGGTTGGGAGGGCGCCTCCTGCTGATGGGGCATGGGAGAGTTACCTGGCGGGGTGTCCCTCCCGGTTGTGAACCCAGGTCTCTGTCTTGGCCCCCTAGCCGCGTAAGCCTGTCCCAAGTCTATGCGCCCCGGCACCCAGGCGGGCCAGGCAAGCACAAATTCTGGAGCCCTGGCCCCCATGCGGGACAGGCAAGCACAAAATCTGGAGCCCCGGCCCCCAGGCGGGGCAGGCA
>ML681992.1:4813192-5069734 GCA_007922195.1 Podocnemis expansa
CCGGCCCCCGGCAGGATGGGCAAGCACAAAGTCTGGAGCCCCGGCCCGCATGCGGGGCAGGCAAGCACCACTCGGGTGCATAGGGATTACTGTAGGGTTTTCTCTTGTGAGGGCAAACAGGCAAGGGGTTGGGAAGGGAGATGCAGGCCCACCTGCTCCACTGCGTCTCAGCCCAGGGCCCTACCAGTGACTGTCAGGGGAGTCACTGGGCCAGCGGGGTCCTCAACTGCAACACGCTGGCACAGGGCATCCCTAACTCACAGCCCTCCCTGGGCCACATCCTCTCTCTCTGAGGTCCGGGTACCTACTTCCAGAGGGGGTAGCCATCCTCTGTATCCCCTTCGTAGCAGGCCTGGGGTATCCCCACTGATCCCCTCTGCACCCGGTGGGGTAGATCCAGGTATGTCTCAGCCTCCTCGGTGAGAGGCAATTCCTCGAGGTCCTGGGGTCCGCAGCCGTCAGTCTCCTCAGCGAGGGGTAGCTCCTCAAGGTCCTGGGGTCCACACACTGCAGGAGTTTTTTCCTCTGCAGAGGGGAGCTCCTCCAGGTCACATGGACCGTAAGTTAGGGGGTCCTCAGCCTCACTGGGGACTGGCCCTGGCTCCGGGGCCGGTCGCTGCCTCTGGGATCTGCAGGCCTTGAAATGGCCTCCCCAGCCTGCTGCCTCCAGGTTCCCTTCCCAGTCGCCCAGCCCAGGGAGGCTAGGTGGGCCGTAAGACTGGCGGGTGGAAAGGTCAGCAGCCCCTTGGCGAGCTTGGGTCTGCCTTCCCTGGTTCGGCTCCCTGCAGGCCGGTCCCTCCTTCCCAACTGAGCTTCTGGTCTGGGCTTCCCCTTCCTGTTCCAGCCCTGCCCTTCCGCTTCCGGAGCCTAAGGCTTGCAGTTCCCCATTCTGGCCAGGGAGGGTGCTCAGGTCAGTCCTTTGGCTCAGGCTCAGAGGGCACCCATAGCTCCCTGCTACATGCAGAAAGAACAGCAAGTATGGAAGGTGCCCAGCATGGCTTAGCAGAGAACTCTACCGTGATCTAAAACACAAAAGGAAACTTACAAAAAGTGGAAGCTTAGCCAGATGAGTAGGGAGGCGTATAAAAATACTGCTCAAGCCTGCAGGGATAAAATCAGAAAGGCCACAGGGCAACTGGAGTTGCAACTAGCAAGGGATGTGAAGGATAACAGGAAGGGATTCTATAAGTATGTAGTAACAAGAAGACAACCAGGGATGGTGTAGGTCCCTTATACTGAATGTGGCAGGTATCCTTGAGGTAGATGATGCAGAAAAGGTTGAAGTACTTAATGCTTTTTTTTACCTCAGTCTTCATAGGCAGGGTCAGGCTACTACACTGGGTAACAGAATGGAGAGAAGGAGAGCAACCCTCGGTGATGGAAGATCAGGCTAGGGATTACTTACAGAATTTGGATGTACATAAATCTATGCAGCCGGATGAACTGCATCCAAGAGTGCTTGAGGGAGTTGGGTGACGCTATCGCACAGCCGCTAGCCACTATCTTTGAAAACTCATGGCTAGTGGGGGAGGTCCTGGATGACTGGAAAAAGGCCAATATAGTGCCTATCTTCAAGAAAGGGAAGAAGGAGGACCTGGGGAACTAGAGCCCAATCAGCTTCACCTCAATCCCTGGCAAAGTCATGGAGCAGGTCTGCAAAGAATCCATTCTGAAAAACTTGGGAGGAAAACAGAGAGAGTGATCAGGATCAGCCATCATGGATTCACCAAAGGCAAATTGTGCTGGACCAATCTGATTGCCTTCTATGACGAGATGACAGGATACGTGGATGTGGGAATAGCCACTGATGTGATATACCTCGACTTTAGCAAAGCTTTTGATACGGTTTCCCATAGGATTCTTGTCAGCATGCTAAGGAAGTATGGTTTGGATGAATGGAATGTAAGGTGGATAGAAAGCTGGCTAGAACATTGAGCTCAGTGGGTAGGAATCAATGGTTCAACGTCTAGCTGGCAACCAGTAATGAGTGGAGTGCCCCAGGGGTTGGTCCTGGGGTCAGTTCTGTTCAACATCTTCATTAATGAGTTGGACAATGGGATAGATTGTACTCTCAGTAAATTTGCAGATAACATCAAGCTGGGATGGAATGGTAAACATGCTGGAGGGCAGGGATGGTATTCAGGGAGTCTGTGATGAGGTGCACGCACCCTGCACTAGGCAAGCCCTTTATAGGCTATGGAAGGAGGAATCCCCACTCCTTAGGCCCTGCTGGGCATGCTCAGGCTGCTGCCCCAGTATAAAAGGGTGCAGTTCAGCTCAGTTGGGGCTGACCAGTGAAGAGGGAGGATGCATGCTGGAAGCTCCAGCCCTGGTGCTGCATCAGCCACAACCTGCGGGATACTCCGCCTCCAGAAGAAGCCTGGAGGAAGAGCTACCCCATGATGAGCACCAAGAGGCTATCACCCAGGCACCTGCTGCAGCAAGTTGACCCTGAGGACCTGCAGGGAACCACCCGTGACTACCCCAACTGGGAAGGAACCACACCTCACAGGAAGCTATCCTCCGACACCCAGGTAGGAAGTAGCCTAGGGGGCCTGAAGCAGTGAGCTGAGGGTGGAGTGGAGAACAGCTCAGCACATTTTGGTCTGGATCCCCACTGAGTTGGTACTCTAACCTTGGAACCACTAGGGCCCTGGGCTGGGGATCAGTGGAGTGGGAGGGCCTAAGGGCCCCACCTGGGCACTGTGTCCAACAGGGGACGCTTTTAATTGACTCTAGTACCACTAAACCATGCTGCCCTGACCCTAGGGCTGCTTACAGACTTGATATATTGACTCTAGTGCCACTAGGCTGAGCTGCCTTGATTCAAGGTCTGCTTATACACTCTGCCTAGTAACTTTGTAGCCACTAGGTCATGTTGCTCTGGCACAGGACGTTAAAAAGGATCACGGAGGCGCTCTCCCTTCACATGCCCCTGGCACCTTCCCCACCAGGGGGCTTGCCACTTGACAGAGATGTAGACAAATTAGAGCATTGGGCCAAATGAAATCTCGTAAGGTTCAACAAGGACAAGTGCAAACTCCTGCGCTTAGGACAGAAAAATCCCATGTAGGCTACAGACACTGATCAGCTAAGCAGCAGCACTGGAGAAAAGGACCTAGGGGTAATGGTGGATGGGAAGCTGGATTTGAGTCATCAATGTGCTCTTGTTGCCAAAATGGACAATGGCATTTTGGGCTGCATCAGTAGGAGTGTTGCCAGCAGAATGAGGGATGTGATTACTCCCCTCTGTTCCACACTGGTGAGGCCACATCTGGAATACTGTGTCCAGTTTTGGGCTCTGCACTACAAAGAGGATGTGGACAAATTAGAGTCTGGTGGAAGGCACTGAAAATGACTGGGGGTTGGGGCACATGACTTACAAGGAGAGACTGAAGGAAGCAGGCCTATTTAGTCTGCAGAAGAGAAGACTGAGGGGGGATTTGATAGCAACCTTCAACTACTTGAAGGGGTGCTCCACAGAGGAGAGAGCTAGGCTGCTCTCAGTAGTAATAGAGGACAGAACAAGGAGCAATGGTTTCAAGTGGCAACTGGGTTGGTCAAAGTTGGATATTGGGAAAACTTTCTCACTGGAAGGCTGGTGAAGCATCAGAATAGGATACCTAGGGAGGTGGTGGAATCTCCATCTTTGGAAACATTTAAGGCCTAGTTAGACAAAACCCTGGCTGGGATGACTTAGTGGAAATAGTCCCGCTTTTACAAGGCGGTTGGTCTAGACCTCATGAGGTCCCTTCCAGCCCTCAGATTCTATGATTTTCATGAACAGAATTGGAATGATTGATGTGTTTGGTGTTCTGAAATGTGCTAAACACATGGTGGTGTAATAATGTTACATAGCAATATATAGACCCTGAAAGTTTGTTATTTCAACTATATAAACTACATTGTGCAGCAAGTTTTGCATGGTTTTCTGTAGTCAGAAATATTTTAATACAGGTATATGTTTATACTGCAGGGTACTAAAAATGAGCCCTTACAAAGGAAAGGAAATTTATAATCTATTTTCATCTTTGTACATATTTTTGAAAATGTTAAGTAGCAAAATTAATGACGACATGACATGGCAGTGACTTCAGGCAGAATGTTACCTTCCTGCGTACATTTTGGGAGTTTGAAGCACCTCTAGAGTCAAAAAGCTTCTCAATAATTTGGATAAGAGAGCCAACCACAGGACTTTAATCTATATTACTATGAATTTATACCTTTTAACCTTGTGCTGCAGCACTGAGAATGCAGCATTTTCCTGCCAAATGTTCTTTCTGAGAGGTGAGAGGACAAAAGATCTAGCGGCAGAATTGTTCTTTGGCTGAACATATTCAGAACCTTTAGGTGGCACAAACCATGAGAAACATGAATGAACAATAACTTCTAGATGAAACTACACAGTAGATAGTACTATGCATAGAAATGTAGCTTTGATCTCTCATCTCCTTTGCCTACAGCAAGGCCCATGTACTGGTCTTTTAGCCATGGCATTCCAACTGAGCCCTTACACAGAGGCTCCCTTCTGCAGCTAACATGAGAAGAGCTGCAGGCCACTCTGAAAGCCCTTGCAGGCCACTTTTCGCCCCCCAGACCACAGACTGGGAACCACTGCAATATGTCATTTTTGTTATGCACACACATACTAAGTACCAATCAAAAGTTGGAAGATTTTTTTTTTAAGAAAATCTTTACCATTGTGTAAAAAAATGACAATTCATAAACAAAGTGTGTTTTTTAAAATCATACTTTGCACTTGTTGAATATGAATTCATTGATACAAGCAATAGGGGACTGGATCACAAAGATAAAATATCAGCACACATGGGGATGGGTGGCGGTGAACTCACAGCTCCTGGCCACCATGGCAGGGAGAAGCATGCCACCTACCCATTGTCCCCGCCAGGCAGCTAGGAACTGAATTTTTATCTGAATGTCAGGACAAATGGCACCCCAATTATACATCGAATGCGATGAGGGACAAAGAGTTAAGTATCAGGACAGTACTGATTTTACTGGGTTGTCTGGTTACCCTAGTAGGCAGTTACTATGGTGATAGAGCCTATACAAGCTATCTAATGTACTCATATGGCCTCTCATCTCTGTAAGGCAAGAAATGGCATTGTACAGATTAGGAACTGAGGTACAGACAGAATAAGTAGTTTGAACAACGTCACATAGAAAGCCTGGTATAGCATGAATTTGGAACCCTATTACTGGATTATCTTTCCTTTCTATGCAAGACTAGAGAGATAGAAAAATGAAGAACAGAAGGGACAGGTGAAAAGGGAGAATGCAGAAACAGAGGTGAGGAAGGAAAGACAGCAGAAGAGAAGAAATGTAAGGGAAGGAAAAGAAGCGTAGCTATCTCTAATGTCAATAGTTAACACCTGAATTACTTTCACAATAATAGGTAATCTCGTAAGTAATAAGGACACAGTACTCCAAAAACCCAGCCATATTTCACATAAAAAAATAAGAAAAGCTAATAGGTCTTCTGAGTAATAGAGCTTAATGAATCTGTTTGCTATGGCTATGAGATGAGAGTGTTTTACTGTTGGAAAAGAGATACCTGGGAATAGGGATATATTTGAGTTTCTTTGTATTGAGGTCTGTTACTTCCAGATATCCAGCTGTTTCTGGAGGAGTGATATCTGCAGGCAAATAAATTTGTTTAAAAAAAGTATTTCATCTGCATCATTAATCAAATACTACATTTCTATTTATCAGGTTAAAGGTAAACATCCATTTTACAGTTCATATCAGAAAAAGATAAACATTAAAATTAAATGTAGGTCTATACATTGCAGCCATTGAATTTTATTACTGATGATAGTCAGCAATTAGGAGGCTACAACAAAAAAAGAATAATGCCATGTAGAGTAGTGAATGTCAAAACAGTATACAAATAAAATTCTGTCCACAAAAATGACAGTCAAGCATTATTGCAACCTCTAAACTCATTTCTGTTATCTATTACTGAAGACAATTCAAATTATTCATCAGACTGACAAAGTGTACTTTCTGTGGCATTTCAAAACGCAGTTCTTTAAAAATCACGAAAATCACTAGGTACACACTGTATGCTTTTTTTTTTTTCTCAAGTCAACTGTTTTTTTTTGAGGGCGCCGAAAATATTAGAAGATCCCCATCCACCACTACACACTTAGCTTTTTATTTCCACAGCAGCCAGTCATAAGCACATTGCTTAGAAATGTGTAAATACTTCAGTGAGATATAATCCAACTTTTGCTCATATCAGACATTTCTGTTGTTCATCTCTGTATGAATTCTGTGGCTACTGAGACTTCATGGTTGTCAAATAAAAAATGGCTAAAACAGAGCTAGAATGTGCATTATATTTATAAAATGCCACTGTCATCAGTTTATGTTTATATTTTGAAGGCACAGATCTATTTGGTATTTTGTGGAAAATTAACTATTTGCCTCCCTGTCTGTCTGTCTTTCTTTCTTTCTTACCAGCGCCAATAAAATATAAAAGAATAACTTCTTTGCTTGGTGCTGCTGGAGCAACCTTGACAAAATGTTTTGTGCTTTGCTAGAACCTAGTTGAAGTATTTTAAATTCTTGATAGAAACAGAAAGCTGTATGTCAAAATAACCAGTTACTGTGGAGGATGGAAAAAGTAAGGCTATACATCAAATTCTAGTTACCCCAATTTAGCTTGATACATAGAGCAAACTTTTTGTTATTGTTTATTATAAAAAATAGAAACAGTTGCTGCATTAGCATTTTACAGCATTTGATCATACATGAGGCCAAACTTAAAGTGACTTTTAATGACTGCTTTATATGCAACTTTCTTCTGTTTCACACAACTCCATTTCACAGAACAAATGGTGTGAATAAGCAACCTTCTGTTACATATACACATTCAAGAAGGCAAAAGGGCATGTATTAAATTCCTGAAATCAAAGTATATTTCACACAACACAATGAGTGAGTCAACCATAATAAAAGCATTAATCATTTATGAGTGGTTTAAAAATATAACATACTTAACAACTTAAAATAAAATACTAAACAATTTACAAAATAAATTGTTTCTATATACTCTGTTTTATTAGGGATACAATATATAACCAATATTAATCTTTTGAATGCCCTCATCCATCCACAAAACAGAATAGAGACATTAAATGAGTTCCCAAGGCAACATGGCTAATAAGTGGAAGAAAAGCAGTTAGATTCAGGAACTGAACAAGATCAGTATATTTTCATCTAGTATGCCACCTTCCATCCAAGGATATGAAGACACTTTACAAACATGTATGGATTAGATTTTACAAGGCCCCTATGATGTACTGGTATAGAGAAATGAAGTGACTTGCCAAAGGCTACGTAAAGAATTTGTAGCAGATTCACCAGTGCCTTAACCTCAAGATCTCCATTGCCATCTTAGAACATGCACTTACTTGCCCAGATGTTCACAGACATCTTAATCGAGACACAACTAAGTTTAATTATAGTAGGATTCATAAATCCACACACTGGAACTGTGATTTAGGTAAAAAACATTAATGATGACTTTACATAGTGCCTTCATCTACAAAGGTCTTTACAACTTTATATTATACTTCACCTACAACTTAAAAGCAGTTTTCAGGTCAACAGTGCACCACACGACAGTTCAGTTCAGGAAGTTAAGACTATCATGTTCAAATGAAATTAAAGGAAGCTATCTTAGGTAGTTGGAATGCAGCTTTCCAGAAGGGAACTTGGTTAGGTCACTGGAGTTAATGCCTAATCCCTTGTGAAAAATGCCATGTGATTTTTTAATAACACTAATACAATTATCAATTAAGCAATTACCTACACTAACAACCCTAATCTTAAATACCTTTATACTCCTCAGTGCCCACATCTCATCTGGAAGAATCTCATTTAGAATTTAATTGGAAGAATGTACTTCCAACTATATAATGCTCCTGAACGATGAACTGATTAAATACTGACTCAGGAGACAATGTTACTTCCTGAATCATTAGCATAATTTCCCCCAGGGTCTGTTTTCCACCTAGGAGCTACCACTCAATGGTCTACCCAGCCTGACTCTTTATGAATTACGAGATCTGACAGGATCATAGCCTAAGGTGGCAAAGCTACAAGCAATCCAACGCAGCCATAACTTTGTCTTGTTTAACTTAAACAGTTTAAAAGCTAGCCTCTTCACAATATAGCTATTTTTATATTGCTTAACTTTTGTAATTCCTTAACATGGATTCTTTTTTCATGTAAAATATTTTCAACCAGGAACTGTCATAACAAAACATACAACTACTTTTGCATCCTGTCTCTTGACAGTGACCTTACACTGGATGCCTTCAGAAGCATAGAGCATGAAACTCCCTGGTACCACCATCTAACATTAACTGGCATCCTTGTTGGAAATCTCAGTAGAGAAGCTAAGGACTAAATGTTTATGGAGTGTGTGACGTGGCAGTGTGGAGAACTTGGAAGGGCTGCTGCCCGTGTCATACCTCTGTGAGCAGACAGACGATTTAATTCTCTAATCTTGTAATTTAGGATCTTTAATGAGCAAAATTCTAAAATTGGCAAAATATGTGCGACTGCTCTCTTTTTCCCCAAATCCAGTTAGGATTTTAAATGTGTGCTTTCTGATTCTAAAACCACTTTATAATCATATATCATGATTAATTTCCAGTTAAAACAAAGCCTTCATCTATAGCTGAAATAGGTTCTTACCTTTTGGATAAAGTTCTTTCAAAGGTACGTCTCCAGGTGCCAGAATTCTAACTATCTGATTGGTAGCTAATAAAGTTACACAATTGACCTGTTTTGCAACTCCAGCTTTACTGCGTCTTCCATAGTATAACGGATCAGAAGGAGACGCACGTCTGTTGCTGAGTGAGGAGTTTCTCCTCCAACTGTACACTTCATTGGGTGACTGAAAGAGAGAGAAGGAAACTTTAGGACTTCAGTGAGCAAAAACTTGTGCAACATGCCTTTAAACAAATGGTCTTGATAACCTCCCATTTCAAATCAAACGTAAACATTATGAACAATTCTCCGTTCATGCCATGACAGGAGGAAGAGCTTGCTGCCTCTGTCTTTAGAGGGAGCTTCTACTGACAAGAAGCATGAGTTTCTGCTAACATAAAAATATAAGAGCTCCCATACTGGATCACACCAAGGCCCATCTTGTCCAATATCCTTTTTTTGCCAGTGGCCCTGTAACAGACTTTCAGACTACAAAACAGGGCAGTTATAAAGTAATTCACCCTGTCTTCCACTCCTAGCTTCTGGCAGTCAGTGGTTTAGAGTCAACCTGAGAATGGGGCTGCATTACTAACCAGATTGGTTAACAGCCACTGAGGACTTACCCTTCATGAAGCTGTTGGTTCTTTTTTTGAAGGCAGTTGTACTTTTGGCCTGTATGACATCCAAAGGCAATGACTTCCACTGGTTAGTTGTGCATTTTGTGAATAAGTACTTCCCTTTACTTTTATGAAACCTGCTCCCTATTACTTTAATCAGGTCACTCTGGGTTTTGTGTTGTGGGAAAGGGTAAATAACATTTTCTATTAACTTTTCCCATGCCATTCATGATGTTATAAACCTCTATTTTATCTCTTCTTTGTTGCATCTTTTCTAAAATGAAACAGCCCTAATCCTTTTAGTCTCTCGTTGTATGGAAGCCATTGCCTACTCTTAACCATCTCTTTGCCCTTCTCTGAACCTCTTCCAGTTCCACTATATCCTTTTTGATACAGGGCAAACAGAAGTGGACAAAATATTCAAGGTATGGGTATGCCAGGGATTTGTAAAATGGCATTATGATATTTCCTGTCTAATGTTCTATCCCTTTTCAAATAGTTCCTACCACATTGTTAGACTTTTTGACTGCTGCTAGAGGCACTTAGCAGAAGCTTTCAGACAACTACCCAAGGTCATTCCAAAATCTTTCTTAGATGGCAACAGCCAATTTAGAACTCATCACTGTATGTGTATGTGTAGCTGGGATTATGATTTTCAAAGTTCATTGCTTTCCAGTTATCAACACTGAATTTTACCTGCCATTTTCTTCTCTACTCACCTAGTTTTGTGAGATGCCTCTGTAATGCCTCTATCTGGCTTTTGACTCAACTATCTTGAAAAATTTTGTAACTTCTGCAGATCTTACCACTTCACTTTTCATCCTCTTTCCCAAATAAAAATGAATATCTTAAACAGTGTAGATTACAATATAGATATCTGGGGTCTCCACTTTTACTCCTTTCCCTATAGCAGGGGTGTCAAACTCATTGTCTAGGGTGGGCCAGATTTGACTTAAATGTACTTCAAATGGGCTGTACAAACCATAAATCAAAATACTATGGCACTCTTACAGCATCACAGTCTGACGTGTATTCAAGACTGCGCTCGGTGATACCACTCTTTCTCTCTCTGTTGGGAAAAGAATGTGCTCTTGTGAAACGTAGTCTTGCATACCCAGAACTCCGTGATGTTGTCAGACCTGATGCTATCATAGCATCTAAAGATAAACAAATTTGTTTATTGCATCAGCTTTCGTGGGAGAAAAAAAAAAATCACACTTTGCTTCAAAATGCCTGACAAAGTGGAATTTCCCCCACGAAAGCTCATGAAAAAATAAATCTATTAGTCTTTCAGGTGCCACAGGACTCCTTGTTTGTTTTACTGAACTGAACTAATGTGGCTGCTCCTTCGGAATTCGGTATCATAGCATTGTGGCAACTCTCTCTCCATTAGGTGGAGAGCGTTGTCCCGCGGAGCACACTCATGGTCTGGATGGAAGAGGTTTGGAGGCTGCATCCGGCTCGCGGACTGCATGTTTGACACCACTGCCCTATAGTGAAAACTGACAATTTATTCCTCCCCTTCCCAACACCAGACTGAGCACAAAGCCAGCTCAGTCCACCCCCCCAACTCCCACACAGCAACTTGCTGGCTCAGCTTTCCCTTCCTTCACCTCTCAGTCCCCAGCAGGATCCAGCTTTGCTCTCCTTCCTTGGGTCAGCTCTCTTTCTCCCACCCAACCAAGCCTGCTGCTGCTGGCCACAGGCTCAGAGCTTCCTCTTCTTCTCCCCCTCCCATTCCTGAAGGAACTCACTGCCACTGCTGCTGGCTGGCTCAGTTCTTCCCCTACCACCAAACCAAGAAGGCTGCTGGCTCCCTTGGCACAGCTCCCTTCTCCCCCATTAGATCCCAGACAGAGCACGCTGCTGCTGCCTCAATAATACTGTTACTCCCAAGCGAGCTGCTGGCTTGCCCAGCTCTGGACCCCCACTCCACAGTTCCAGAACAGAGCACAGAAGCACATGCTCCTGCCTGGGCTGGCTGAGTTTAGTCAGCTCTTGACCCGACCCTGCTGGATCTGCTATCCTCACCCCTGCCCAGCACACTACAAGCTCACGTTCCTTCCCCCAAACACCCCACCAGCTCTGCTATCCCTCCCGCCTCTCATCACCTTTCATTCCCCTGCTACTTTCTCTTTCCCAAGGATCTCAAACAGAGAATTCAGCCGCTAGAATCCTTTGGTAATCAACCAGGTCTATCACCTAAACTCCCAGGTGATTCACTTGAACTCGTGGATAGTGCAAACAATGGGTCAGAGCTTTTTAAACTGTCCAGTGCACTCCCAGTTTACCCACCCCTTGCTCACTGGAAGGGGGCAGAATCCAACCCCTAAAAAGCTTTCCACCCAGGCCACGCCCCCCCTGCAGCTGTGTGCAGGGCAAGAAATTAACAAGAGCCTCGGACAGCCACAGCTCCCAGACTCTCACAGCAGCACTTGGTGGGCCGGATGAAAACTGTTGGCAGGCTCGATTCTGGCCCCTGGACCGCATGTTGGACAAGCCTGCTGTAAAAGTATAGGGGGAGATTTACGTGCTATTTTCCTAATTTACTTTGGGTTTCAGAATACTACCTTTTTTCTAATGCCAGATAATGGTCAAAGTCTCTTATTTACCCTAACATATTATATGACCATAAAAACATTAGACTGATGGTCCTTATAGTCATTTATCCAGTCTCCAATCTTGACCAGCATGGAGTTGCTTAATCAAATGTGCTAAACCCCAAGCTCTTCAAAACATTAACTAACATTTCTTTCTAATGCAAGGCAAGTCATGGTTGGGTTGTGCAATGAAACATCAGGTCCACCCTAATGTATATATGGCTGCTATGGTATTAATTTTTATAAATGTTTAAATCCTTGTTTCAATTCTAGTAAGCTCTGTTGTCTCCATGTACTATGGCAACAAGTTCAATGGGTTAATGATGTTATGTGATACGTCAAAGTATTTCCTTTTATCTATTTTAAATCTAAGGCTTTTTGATTCCAACAGGTATCCCTTTCTCCATTCATTAAATAGAACTACCCTAAAATCCTTCTTAATACCAAACACACCATCACATCCTCTCTTGTTCATCTTCATCTTATGGTACCTCTACTCAATTTACTCTCTCCTTTATATGCCTTTATTCATTTTCATTTCCCTTCCTGGATCTCTTCCATTTCTGCTGTAAGATTTCTGGAGCAGGATGATCAAAACCAAACATAGTACTCATAGTCAGGCACACCATCAATTTAGCCACTGGCATTATAATAGGTTCCTTTAGTAGTTTCCAGTTTTTTTTGTTTTTTTTTTTTAAATACAGCCTGCCGTTTCCTTTGCTGTACTGATTGCTGTTGCATACTGAGCAGATGTTTATGCTGAACTGTCCTCCAATTATACTTCTCTCTTTTTCTTGAATAGTTATATTTAATTAAAAACATTTGAATGTGTATGAAGACTCAGACTGCTCCTTCCATGGGTAGAGCATGAAACAGCTCCACTAAATTTAATCTGCGTAATGTCAATATTATTTTTACAATTCAATAACATTGTTTTTACCATAAGTTCTGGGAAGCCAACAACAACAGTAGCATAATTATGCACATCAGAGAGAATCCTGTTTGGAGAGCTGATCTTCTGTCCCAAAGCTGCACTTAAGTTCTCTGAAGATAGTTGGTCACTTGACACTGTGTGTGGTACACACAAATCAGATGCTAGAGTAGGGAATCAAGTGATAAGCATTAAATACAGATAAGCAAAAGGAACTAATTATTTCAACAAATTTGGCACCTTAATTACTACCATTCTTTATCATAATTCAACAAAAAGAAAAAAGTAAAGACCTGTTTGTGCTATGTTGCATTACATATAAAAAACAATGTTCAAAGAACGTTATTTAGATTGCAAAGTCAAGCCCTTAAAAGTTAGGAGAGCCTTAATTCTGCCAACTTGTGTCCATCATATGCAAATGAGGCAACGACTCTGTGGAAACAATATGGTGATCATGTAATTAAAGACTAGCATAAGGTATATGCACAAGGGAACAAAATTAAAGTTGTCTGTGGTGGGGCAGGGAGCCCACTCTTGCAGAGAATGGGGTCAGTGAAGTCCTGAAGAGGCTGCAGGGATAGAAGCCAATCATAAGGGCATAAGGGGAAGCAGTCAATGGGGCCAGGCACGCCCATATAAGAAGGGCTGTCAGGCAGAGGAAGAAGTCAGACACTCTCAGGAGCTCATAGGCAGAAGGCAGGGTGTCCTACAGGGTTAGGCAGGCCAGAACCCCTGCTACAGCAATGACTGGACCCTTGGAAGGAGCAGCCAAGAGTTCTGAAGCAAGGCCTGGGCTAGACTGCAAGAATGGCTTCCAGGGTGAAGCAATCACTGAGTACCAGTGTAAGGGATAGACGGAGATGGTAGGGCTGTCTCCACAAAGGGAGTAGCAGGGCCCTGAAGTAAGGGCCCGACTTTCGATTGCTGTAGCCACTGATACAAGTGGCTAAGGACTGCTGGATTGGCAGCTGGACAGAGGAAG
This sequence comes from Podocnemis expansa, assembly GCA_007922195.1. Classification (NCBI taxonomy): domain Eukaryota; kingdom Metazoa; phylum Chordata; order Testudines; family Podocnemididae; genus Podocnemis; species Podocnemis expansa. The sequence continues at coordinate 4,827,068 of ML681992.1, forward strand.
AACAGGGACTGAGCCACAGCCAGAATTCTGTGCTGCAAAGTGGATGGCGTGACTACAGGGAAATGTGGATCCAGGAGTGGTGAAAGGGTAGATGACACACCACCAGAAATGGTACAACTCCCTGGGACAGCCAGCAAGAGATGCCACAGTAGGGAGCAAGGACTGATAACACTGTCATTTCCATTTTTTACTGGTTTTTTCAACCTAAACAACTTTCCTTTAACAAAGTATTTTTATGTATAACTTCCTAAATTTTTGTCAGATTTTTTCTTTTCAGGAAAAAGCAAAATCTGATTCTATTATGTACACCTGTAACAATACACCCCTCTCTCATGAATCATCAGCAGGGATCAAAGCTGGAACCTTTAGACTACATCGTGAGCTAATGCTACCAGAACTTCAGGACTCACCACATTAGCTGGCAGCAGAAGCCTTTCTTCTGATGTGGGGATTGATGAACGCAGGTGCTAGGTCTGGGGATTGGTGAGCCTAACGTGGCTCTCTCTCACCCCATTTCCAGACTGGGAGATCTCTGGCCTCAAGTATTGCCCCAGGCATGGGGATGGGCTGTGGTATCATGTTACGGTTCTGGTGAGTTAGTGGAAGAGGTTGTGTGTGTGTGTGGGGGGGGGACGGACACGGGACGGGACAGTTTGGCCAGTGTCTCTCTCCCTGACCCATGAGCTGGGAGAGCACCTTTCATGTGGGGTAAATGGACTACTAGTGCTATATATTAGATCAAGAGTTTAATAAGGAAGAGGTTGGAGGGCAGGATGGCAGCACCATAGTATTCTTACTGTAGTGTGTGCTGCCCAGCATTACTGCAACCTTGGAATAAGAATGGATATACTAGTTTAGACCAATGGTCCATCTAGCCCAGCATCCTATTTTCCAACAGTGGTCAGTGCTAGATGCTGCAGAGGGAATGAACAGAACAGGTAAATGTACTAAGTGTTCCATCCCTTGTCATCCATCCACTGATGGCCTCTAGCAGTCACAGACTTAGGGGCATCCAGAGCATGGGCCTGTCTTTCTTACCATCCTGGCTAATAGCCATTGATGGAGCCCTCCAGGAAAGGAAGGTTACTCACTCTGTGCAATAACTGGAGTTCTTTGAGATGAGCGTCCCTGTGGTGCCCCACAGTTGGCATCAGTGTATTCATGCACATGCAGGACTGGAGACTCTGAGCAGTGTTTGTCGTGCCGCGCGTGCCTGGCTCAGCTGTCTCACGGCAGTCATTTCACACCCCTTGTTAGTGTGCACAGCTTAGAATCCTGAGTTCCCTCTCTAACCCAAAAATGACTCTGAAGTAGAAGGTGAGGAGGGAGGGTTGTGGGGCACCCATAGGGACACTCATCTTGAAGAACTCCAGTTCCTGCACAGTATGAGCTACCTTCCTTTCTCCTTCAAAAAGTGTCCCTATGGGTGCCCCACAGTTGGTGATTCCAAGCAGTGACCTCAAAGGGTAGGAGGGATTTTCGGATCTATGGTGACTAAGGTAGAGAGCAAGGAGTGACCTACCACTGTGCCTCTATTCGTTAGTTGGTTAATGGCATAATGTTTAACGAATGTGTGCATGGACGACCATGTTGCAGCCTTGCATGTTTCTGTGATAGACACATTCTTGAGAAAGGCCATAGTGGTAGACATGGCTCTGGTAGAATGTGTTCGTCTATGTTCTGGTGGTGGAATATTAGATAGTCTGTAGCATTCATAAATGCAGCCTGACATCCATTTAGAAAGTCATTGATTTGAGATGGTTTGTCCTTTACATCTGCCACCTATTGCTACGAATAGTTTATTAGTGAATCTAAACGGTTTTGTTCTTTGCAGGTAGAAAAGAAGAGCCCGTTGGACATCTAACATGGGGAGGATCACTTTGTTCAGAGTGCAGTGTTGCTTTGGTGAGAAGACAGATAAGTTTATCAGTTTGTTAACATGAAAAGATGACTGCACCTTTGGTATAAACTTAGGGTGGGCTTGTATAGTAACTTTGTCCCTGTGGAAAATCATGAAAGTAGAGTCAGCCATCAGTGCTCCTAATTCACTCACTCTTCTTTCGGATGTTATGGCAACAAGGAACGATACTTTCATAGAAAGATATAAAAGCAAGCATGTAGTGAGGGGTTGAAAAGGAGATCTGGTAATCAATTTTAGGACAAGCATTAGATCCCAAGGTGCGGTAGGTTGATGTATTTCTGGGTATAGATTCCATATACCAGGAAGAAATATTTTTACCATTGGATTGGCGAATATAGAAGTGTTATCAAAGCCTTCATGAAAGGCACTAATTGCAGCAAGGTGGACCTTCAAGGGTGGTAATGATAGGCCTGTTTCCTTTAGATGTAAGAGATAATCCAGAAGGTTGTGGAGAAGCGCCTTTGTTGGTGTAACATTGGAGTTTATGCACCAGCGGACAAACCCGTGCCACTTTTGGAGGTAAAGATGGTTACCTGCCTTTCTATAACCATCGTTCTTCGAGATGTGTGCTCATACCTACTCCAGTTAGGTGTATGCACGGCTTATGCACAACTGTCAGCAAATTTTTCCCCTAGCAACACCTGCAGCTGGACAGAGTTCCCTGAATAAAACGGCTCACCGACCACCTCTCTCAGTTCCTTCTAACAAAACCAACAGAGGGGAAGAGGGTGGGTTTGGAGTAGACGTGAGCACACATCTCGAGGAATGAGAGTTACAGGAAGGCAGGTAACCGTCTATCTCCTTTGAGTGATGCTCATGTCAACTCCAATTAGGTGATTCCCAAGCACTCACCAGAGGTGGACTCAGAATTCACGACAGCAGTACTCAGCACAGCCCTCGCCACAGCAGCTTCCTCCATCGTTTGATGAATAATCACATAATGAGCTGCAAAGATCTGGATGGAAGACCACATTGCTGCCTTGCAGGTATCCACAATAGACACTCTAGCGTTGAACGCCCCGGAGGCAGCATGTGCTCTTGTGGAGTGTGCCGTGATGTCAGGAGTGGCTCTACGAGCAAGTGAGTAGCATGCCTTGATACAAAAAATGATCCATGAAGAAACAGTTTGAAAGGATACGGGGTAGTCCCTCACCCTGGTCGCAACTCCAACGAACAGCTGAGTGGTTTTCCTAAATGGATTAGTTCTGGATAGGTAAAACGCCAAGGCCTAACACATGTTGAATATGTAAGATCCTCTGGGGATCAGAGGAGTGTGGCTCTGGGTAAAAAGCCACGAGGAAGACGTCCTGGGCTGTGTGGAAGTGGGAGACAACCTTAGGGAGAAAGGATGGGTGACGGCGGAGGCAGACCTTGTCCTTGAAGAACACCAGATATGGAGGGTCCACTGAAAGGGTGCAGAGCTCACACACCCTCCTAGTGGAGGTGATTGCAACCTAGAAAGCTATCTTCCATGATAAATACAAGTCAGAACAGGTAGCTAATGGCTCAAATGGATGTTTGGTCAAGGTGGTGAGGACCAGGTTAAGATCCCACTGGGAAACTGGCTTCATTGTCTGCAGAAATTTCCTAATGAGACCTTTAAGGAAATGGCTCACAATGGGGTCAGAGAAGACAGAACAACCAACAGCCCTATCGTGGAATGCTGAAATTGCTGCTAAGTGGACCTTAAGCGATGAAACAGAAAGGCCCTCCTGTTTCAAATGCAAAAGGTAGCCCAGGATGAGAGGAATACTAGCAGAGGCTGGGGGCAAGACTTCCAAAGGCACCAGAAGGAAAAATGCTTCCATTTTGCCAGGTAAGTGGATCTCTTAGAGGGCTTCCTGCTTTTCAGTAGAATTTCTCTGACTTGTGTGGAGAGCATCCCCTGTCACTTTGGTGCTTCTTCTTTGGCACTGGCGAACGTGATCAGTGCCATGGGGTTGACAACGACAATCTCTGGTGCCAGGTGTCTTCGGTGCCAACTCTCTAGCCGATGCTGGCACACTTTTAGCAGCTCTCATGCTTGCAGGCATTTACAATGTTGAAGGTGACCGCAAAGCTTCTTGCATGAGGTAGATTTTCTGCCTCTGGGACCTGTCCTTTATAGTTTGGGGGCAAAAGCTCTTACAGAGCTTACACTTAACTTTTTGATGAGCCTCACCCAGGCAGTTCAAGCAGGTTGAGTAAGGGTTGCTTTTTGGCATTGGTCTCTTGCAAGTGTCGCAAGGCTTAAAGCCTGGAAACCTATGCTTGCCCCACATCTGGGGAACAAAAGAAGAAAGCCCCTCAGCGGATCTTTAAGACTACTCTAACTCACTCTAAACTAACTAATTAAAATGGCAAAGAACTAGCCTAGATTATTCATTACTGGTAGGGAAGAAGGTCTCTTTAGAGAGGGGACTGCAAGAACCAACCCACTGCCATGGCAGCAAGAAGGAACTGACAGAGGTGGTCGGCAAGCCCTTTTGTTTAGTGCTGCAGTGGCGCAACTCCAGGGGGCTCTGTTGGACTGTGGGTCTTGCTGAGGGAAAAATATGCTGACAGCAGTGCACAAGCTGCGCACTCACCTAATTGGAGTTGATGTGAGCATCAATCGAAAGAGAAGCAGTCCTTGTAGAAGCATTTCTTCTATTTAGTAGGATACGTTTTACTCTTTCAGAATACTGTAGTTCTTTTTGGAACCACTCAGGAACCATGCCGTCAGGGTGAAGCTTGTGTAGGTTGGGGTGAAGTGTTTGTCTCCTCCATCAGAAAGGCCAGTGGTGGAGGGGCAGGGCTATTGCTGATTTTTTGGACATGGTAGTCAGAAGTGTGAACCATGGTTGTCTCGGCTATGCTGGAGCGATTATGACGACAGTCGCTCCATCTCTGTGTATTTTCAAAAGTGCCTTCATTATTAGAGGTTATTAGAGAAGCATATAGTAGCGATCTGTTCCACAGGAGGAGAAAAGCATCTCCCAGGGAATGTTACCCTTTCCTGGCTTGAGCACTAAAGATGTTGCATTTCCAATTGTGAGGAGCTGCAAATATATCTATTGCAGGATACCTCCATTGGTGAAAGATGTTGTCTATTATGTTGGAACAGATCTCCCATTCAAGAAGGGTGTGGGGTGGGAGGATCTGCTGGGTCACTCTGCCACAGTGTTTTGCTTAGCTGGTAGGTATGCAGCAGAGATCATGACGTGATTGCTTATGTACCCCTCCCCAAGTTTCATGGCTTCTTGGCAGAGAGAATTTGATCTTACTCCACCCTGCCTGTTTAAATAAAACATACAGGAAATGTTGTCCGTGAGAATTTTTGTGTGTTGGTAAGCAAGGTATCTCTTAAAATGGTAGCAGGCATTTTGGACTACGTGGGGTTCAAGCAGGTTTATGTGTAGGATAGTCTCATGAGACCATTGTCCCTGTGCAGACAACCCTTGTAGATGGGCTCCCCCATCCCAAAAGGGATGCATCTGTTGACACTATTAGAGAAGGTTCCTGTTGAACAAAAGGGATGCCTTGCAAGAGGTTGGCCTGAGCCGTCCACCATGTGAGTGACTTTTTGACTATTGGTGATATAGAAATTATTTTGTGTATGGAGGGTTTGTGTGGTTTGTACGCTCTTGCCAGCCATATTTGAAAAGGGCACATATACAATTTCACATTTTGCATGACCTATGTTGTGGCGGCCATGTGGCCTAGAAGCTGGAGACACTGTGGTGCCTGAGCCTTGGGTGATTTTGAAATGGGTTTCCATGAGCTGTGCTACTGTATCAAATCTGGTTGTTGGAAGGAAGGGTCTTGCCTGAAGAGCATCTAATCATGCTCTGATGAAGTCTATTGTCTGTGTGGGTGTTGTGGTGGACTTCTTGATGTTTACAAAGAGCCCAAGGTCTTGGAATAGCTTCATCGTGAAAGATAGGTCCCAAGGTACACTGGGTTTTGGAGTAGGATTTTATCAGCCAGTCGTCTAAATATGGGAAAAAGGTAATTCTGTTTCTGCGCTGCTACAGCTGCTAGAACTTTGGAGAAGACTCTTTGAGCCGTTGATCAGCCAAATGGGAGGACTGTATATTCGAAGTGCTCTTGAGCAATGACAAATCAGAGAAAATGTGTGTGTGCCCAGTATATTGAAACATGGAAATATGCGTCTTGCAGCTAGACACCCGTAAACTAGTCACTGGATTCCACAGAGGGAATGACGGAGGAAAGGGTAACCATGCACAACTTTTGCAATTTTAGGAACTTGTTTAATTTCCTTAGATCGAGTATGGGTCTCAAATCACGTGACTTCTTTCGGGTCAGAAAGTAGGGGGAGTAGAATCCTTTTCCCTTGTGTTGCTCGGGGACCCTTTGTACAGCTCTAATGTTGGGAGATGGGTAACCTCTTGTCAGAGGAGATGTTTGTGAGCTGTCTCCCTGAAAAGGGATTAGGAAAGGTGATTTGGGAAAAATTTTATGATGAACGGGATGGTGTATCCTATGTTTACTATGGACAGGACCCATTTGTCTGATGTTACTGCAGGCCAGGAGTGGTAAAAAGGCTGTAGTCTACATAGGTGAAGAGAAGATTTTACACGCTCTGGAGATCTAAGGAGGTTTGACAGGCTCTCAACCAAATTTTCAAAATTGTGACTTGTCTGATTGAGGTGGTTGCACAGCAGACTTATGGTTGTTGATGTTCCTGCAGTGTTATCGTCATTGTCTTCCTTTTTGTTGGTCTTCTTGCTTATATGCTGTCTGAACTGATACTGATATTGGTATTGAGAATTATATAGTTGTTATCTATAAGGTCATCTTTGGAAAATTTGAGGGTAAATTCTGAACATTCGCAGGTTGGCCCTAGCGTCTTTTGATGCATGCATCATGCCAGCATTTTTTTCTGAGAACAGTTTCTTTTTATCAAATGGCAAGTCCTCAATAATAGATTGCAACAATTTAAATAGGTTGGCTAAGTGCAGCAGGAGGAACAGTGCATGACAATGCCCAGGGCTATGGTGCAGGTAGTAGTATCAGCAGCATCTAGGGCTGTTTGCAGTGCTGTGTGGGAGATGAGCTGACTGGTATAGGGGATCTATGAACTCTGCAAATTTTATATAATTAGAGTAGTCGTAGTTAACTAATAAGATGCTGTAATTAGCCACCCTAAACTGTAGGGTGGAAAACGTATACGCCTTTTGTCCCAATAGGTCCATTTTCTTGTCATCTTTATTGTGAGAAAGTGTATTTATTATAAAATGCTGTTTAGACCTATGGTTAGCAGCTTCCACCACAAGGGAATTTGGTGATGGATGTGTAAATAAAAACTCTGAATGAGTAGGTGAAATATAGTACTTTTTATCAGCCTTCTTAAGGTAGGCTGTATGGATGCTGGTGTCTGCCATATATTGTTTGCCAGTTCTAGTAGGACGTCATTCATAGGAAGCGCTACTCTATTCGATGAAGATGTCTGAAGGATTTTCAGTAATTTGTGTTCAGATTGAGGCAAGTCTTCTTTGGGAAGCTTGAGGGAATCAGTGACTCTCTTAAAAAGTTCCTGAAAACATCTAAAATCATCCTTAGTTGTGGAAGTGGTGGGAGCTATTATTTCATCCACGAGGGATGATGGATCATGGGGAGGAGAAGCAGGGTCAAGTACTTCACCCTCTTTAATTCCATCTTGCTTGTCCAGGTGTGGTTCTGATGGTACAGTCATGACTGTGGGTTTATTTAGTTTCTTATGCTCCTTTGAAGGGGTAGGCTATAGTGACGAACAGAATATGGGGACGATGGTTTATGTCTGTGCCAGTGATGGTGGCAGTAGTGTGATGATGGTCCATAGTATGGGGACCCCATCCAATTACGGTGTGGTTGGTCTTGATAGTAATAATATTATCGGGAGCTGGATTGAGTAGATCGTGAGTGAGGCGAGAGCATAATAGCCTGATCTGTTAAATCATCATCTGATGAAAAGGGAATAGGTGAGATTGTGCCTTCCCTCATGAAAAGGGAAGGAGATGTTTCAGGACCAGAGTAAAAGGATGCTGGTGAAAGTGTGGCACTGATTTCCTGAGACAAGTTTCTGGTTTTGTGAGTATGTTCAGAATGTATTTGAGTGGAAGGTGCCATCATGGTTATGGACTTCAGTGCCAGTGTTGTTGGCTGCTGTGGAACTGTGGGTAACGTTGGTTCCATAGCCGGTGCCATGTGTGGGGTGGCAGATGGTTCGGATTCTGGTGCCTGCTCCAATGATTGCGCCAGGGCTGGAGAATCAGAGAAGGCCATAAGCTCTGACAGCGTTGTAACCAGCTTCTAATGAGATGTTCTGTGCCGGTGCTCATTAGCAGATAACGGCTGTTTAAGAGATCAAGCCATAGAAATATCTGAGGGACCATCAGCCTCTTTGGTACAAGGTAATGTCAGCAAAGAGGCAGGAAATTTTCTTTTTTCTCCCAAGTGATTAGAAGGGGTTAATTGCCTCTTACTCTGTTCAGCAGGCTTTCCATGGCTTGAGACAGATTGTGGCTATAGGGATTTTTCCATTAAGAGCAGTTTTCTGCAGAGCTCTTCATCTCCTCTTGCTCTGGTACTTCAGGTTTTACAATAGGAGCACTTCTCAGGTACATGCTCTTCCCCAAGGCATTTTATGCAAGAGACTTGAGTGTCAGATGCCAGCACTGCTTCATGACAGGAGTTGCAGAGTTTAAAGCCAGGAGGAGCAGACATGTCCATTTTAACAAAGGGCTTTTTTTTCCAGGTCTGGGTAGAGACGAAGAGACAAAGATGAATTACAGACAGGTAAATCTCAGCAAGAAACAGAGAGTTGTGAGGGAAAGACTTGAGCTGAGGAGAAGGTTTTGCTCCATCCGTTACTGTGGATGGTTAGAAGGGAACTGGAGCTTCTAAGCCACGTGTGCTGACAAGGGGCATGAAATGACCGCTGCGAGACAGCTGAGCCAGGCCTGCACAGCATGACGAACACTGCTAGGAGTCTCCGATCCGGTGTGCATGCAGACGCACCACAATGGTGGAGCATCCACAGGGACACTTCTCGAAGGAGAGTTTAAATAATTTTTTTTTCACGCCAGCTATATTTTTGCCCTTCACAACATCCCTGGCAATGAGATTCACGAACTGACTGTATTCCATGAAGAAGTACTTCCTTATGTTTGTTTTAAAACTGTAGCATCTGGATTTCACTGGGTGACCACTCTGGTTCTCTGAAGAATGTAACTAACACTTCCTTAATCACTTTCTGCACACCATTCGTAACTCTATGGACTTCTATCATATCACCTTGAGTCATCTCTTTTCCAAGATGAATCATCTCCAGGTTATTAATCTCTCCTAACCTGTAAAATGTTCCATAACCCTCCTTTTTTTTTTTTTAAAGCAGTTATTGATCCAGGAGAGGACTTTTAATCTTATCCCATGACTCTTTAGTTTGCTTTAGAGACTTTGATAAGGGACCTTACCAAACGTTTTCTGAAAGTCCCAGCACTGGACCACTGTCCCAGACTGGACCACTGTTCTTCACACATTAGTTGACTTCCACAAAGAATTCAAATAGCTTGGTAGGCATGATTTCCTTACACAAAAGCCATATTGACTCTTCCCCAACATACTATGTTCATATGTGTGTGTGGTAATTCTGTCCTTCACTACAGTTTCAACCAATTTGCTTGTTACTGAAACTAGACTTACTATTCTGTAATTGCCAGGGTCATCTCTGAAGCTTTTTTTTTTAAAATTAGTGTTATGTTACATACCCTCCCATCATCTGGTGCAGAGTCTGATTAAAGTGATAGGTTACATATAGAGTTATTAATTCTGCATTTTCATATTTGAGTTCTTCTAGAACTCTTGGGTGAATAACATCTGACTCTGATGCCTTATTATTGTTTAATTTATCAATTTATTCCAAAACCTCCTTTACTGGTAAAGTTCAGTGACTGTGTGATGCTGCCAACATTCTTCTGAGGACCACAAATAAGAGCAGGAAAACTGCACATTTTAAGTCTTAATATCTCAGCCAAATCTCCATGGAATAAAGAAAAGACATTTCCGATGCTCAAGGAGATTCTTCCTGAATATTGAAGTCCGTTACAAACACTGGAGGTCTGAGAGCTCCTCAAATGTCAGGTTGCAAAAATAATTTATAATGGAAAGTATGAGGCACTCTGAATAAAGGGGTTGTTACCAGCACCTGAGAGAGAATGTGTCTGCGTGTGTGAGAGCATGAGAAGGACAGAGAAACAATTCCAAGGCCATGTATGGAATTCTGCCATCTTTTTTGAAACAATGTTATGAACAATGTACAAAATTATGCAAGCATATAAATTACAAGAATTTTGTTTGCACAGGAGCAATCACATATACAATATTAAAAAAAAAAAAAGAAAGAGAGAGAGAGAGAGATAGGTCTACTCTGAGTACCTGTTGATAAACCAAACCCCTTGTCAACTGGGTCTTCATTTAATGCATGCAGCTGACATACTCCACTCTCCTCAGGTACCATATGCACTGGTTTGGTTAAAAGAAATTTCCTGTAAGCAGTACAGACTTATTAAAAAGAGGTGTAACACTAAACAAGAATATTTGTTAACTAGTAAAAAAAAAAAAAATAAATCTATATTTCTATAAGAAGGATATCAACATGCTTTACTTAAACTAATTAAGCATCAAAACCTATGAGGTAGGTAAACATTTATTTTATCTAGTTTATAGATAGAGGCAGTAAACCACAGAAAGGTACATTTGCTCATGGTAATTGTTTATACACTTTCATTTACTATGAAGTTAAATGGAAATTGGAAAACAGACTATTGTTTATTTCATTAAATTATAAAGCAAAATAGCTATGAAAATAAACTGAGTTAGATTTTCTGTTAGTTATACTAATATTTCAGACCTAATCTATACAAGCATAAATACCAGCTTTATAAAATGTGATTATCAGCGAGGACACTGACAAATTTGGTCTAGATTTCCAGCAGAGCAAATATATATAGGTTCGTCTTGTGCACTCACAACCCTGTATTCACAAGCGCAGTTAACGCATGAACAAATCCGCACCTCTATGAAAGGTGACAGTAGATACCTAACCACAGACTCAAATGAAATCAGTAAATGTCTGAGTGCACATCAGGCCTTTGTGTAGGCATGTTAGGTCTGCACAAACATTGGTGTGCAGCTGCAAATATGATTTTCTCCCCCAAAAGCTCATGCAATAAATAAATTTGTTAGTCTTTAAGTGCCACAGGATCCTTTGTTTGTTTCATCTGTTCTGTTTTAGTATATCATTTACCATGGAGGATCATGATCCGTGACTTGGGCTGTTAGACACTGTCAAGCAAATAATGAATTTGGTTATCTTACTGATTTGTTTTGCTTTCCACCAAGAGCCAACGGTCTTCAGCCACCAGGAAAACGGATTTGAGATTGATAGGTAGTGAGATAGTATGAGTTCGACCTTCTAGTACATCTAGCACAGTTAGTTGGTTTCTGTGAAACGTAAACCCAGAAAACAATTATTAGGCAGAGAATGTATATAATAATGTCTTTTCTTTTTTAAATAAAAACATGTGATTTACAGTTAACTCTCACCCTTCCTCTTTGTAGAACACCAGCCAGTTTTTGTGTGAAAACTCTCTGCACATTTTGTGACTGATCTAAAAAATAATAATAATAAAAAAATGCATTACACATCAATTACAATCCATCTGGTTAGTCCCCAGCAGTTTACCCTGATGCCTTGTGTTTATATGTATGCTTTTTGCTAGTTACAAAAGTCAGAAATTAAAATATTTGGCTAAGATTATCAAAAAAGTGGGTCTAAAGTTAGGGTCCTAACCCCAAATTTAGGCACTTAAATAGGTGACTTGATTTTCAAGAGTGCTGAGAACTGAGCAGCTCCCATTGAAGTCAGGTGAAATTTGCTAGTTTTCTTTGAACTAAGTAATTCACCATGCTAACCACATCTTATTGCATCTCTTCTTCCAGTCCAAAATCGTAAAACTGCATCATATTAAGATGAATTACAGCTTGTTCTGTTCTGGGCTTAACAGAACCACAACAGCTTGTAACAAAATGGTCTTGTAACTCTTGGCCAAATATCTGAAAGAATTTTGTAGACAGAGTCCCTTGTTTACTGCTCTCCTATTCTGTAATGATCAGATATTCTGTATGTATAAAACTGAGAATTCAAATATACACAGTAGCACAAAAATAATACAGAAAGGTTTTTTTTTTTGAGAACTGACGACCTTAAAACCAATGCACTAAAACAGAGAAAACAAGTACAGAGGTAATTCAGAGTCGTCAGACTTCTTTTAAGAAGCATTTTAAGCACCATGAACACATTTGTTTGCAAAAAGTCGGCTGGTCAGCGTAGCATGTACAGTGGCCAGGCAACTGTTTGCAAATAAATGCATTCATGATGCTTAAAATGCCCCATAAAACAAGTCTGACTACTCTGAATTACTTCTGTACTTGTTTTCTCTGTTTTAGTGAATTGGTTTTAAGGTGGTCTGTTCTAAAAAACTTGTTTTTCTATTATTTTTCAATCAAAACTAAAAGTAGATCACATCAAAACCTATGAACAGCACTTGCCATTGAAACCTATAACCACTGTGCTATCTGCCGGAGAAAAGTGAGAAAGCACAGGGAATAGACAGACAAAGATGGAGCAAAGTTAATGTAAAGGCTGTCAAACAATATGCTGCTTGGTCCATAAAGGAAAGAAAGGAAACTATCTTGCTATCACGGCTTTAAAATTGAGCTCTTATAAGTCTGGTACAGTATTGCCAGAAAGTCGCTACTCCTCACCAGCTCTTCCTTGCTACCCCACCAGGATGCTCTCTTTGGAACCTCTTGGGTATCTGGTGAGAGTAAAAGTCGATGAATGGCACCATTGTTTGTATTCAGCAGCAAGACAATATTATCCTGCAAACAAAACGGAAAATATTCTTAAAGCCCACAGCAGCAAGTCTACCTGAAGTGTCTTAGTTCTTTGCAACTGAAGCTTTTTAGTGTCACAATGAAATAATATTTGGAAAGTATAAATTGGATTTTACTTCACTGGAAAATTGCAGTCTGGATCTGTTGTTCTAACCAAACTGATTTCAGTGCAGGACTGACACAGAAAGGCAAAGGTGAAATTTATAATGTTTGGTTCAGATTAATGGAATCCTATTTTAAATTTCTAAAATGTTTTATTCATACTGAAAAAAATCAGATTTGTTTGTTGATAGGTTTGCATCAATATTTATATAGACTTGTGGAAATCTAATGTTAATTTACAGTGGCCTAAATGACTATCCACTTAACGATTTTTCAGTCAACTACAGGGAAAAGTTCTACCAGCTTTGCTACTTCTGTATTATGAAAAGATTTGGCTGCAACTCTGATGTGTTTCTTTAATGTTACTTTAGAGCAATAGACACCCTGTCAGAATATTTAAGTCACGTAGAAACTGAAAAACATTATATGGAAAAAAGATAAGCTAAAATTTGATCTTACTGTGTGTCCACTGTAGAGTTACTTCAAATATTTCCTTTCAAAAGATTCTTTAATTTTTCCTCATGCATTAAACTTTCAAGGACTCAAGAAAATGAACATACAGAGCAACCTTAACTGTTCTAAATTAAATGCTAAAAGCTACCAAAAAAAAAAAAAAAAAAAAAAAGCTAATCAAGTTTTGTATTTCATAGCTTCATTAATGTCTTAGAACTAAATCTTGGTCTGTCAGTGAAATGCTAGGTTCTTCAAGATTTTTTAAAGGACATATTAAAAGTCAACTGTACGCGTGTCAGTGAAAGAAAAAGGATTAAAAAGGTGAAGTCCACAAGATTCCCCAAAATAAAATCTGCACTAAGACAATCTGAGTCACAGTTTTTTCTGATTGTGGGTAAATGTCATATTTTCTCTGGGGCTGCTCTTTTAGAGGAATGAACTTTTTAATGAGAGCCTATTGCAGCTAAATATGGTAAAACATTTAAAAATGTTATCATGACATGTGGAGCATTTGGGAAATGCAGTTGTAACTCAAATCTTCTAATAAAAGAAGAATTTGTCAAATGTTCCTGTATTCCAACCCAAATCATAAAAATATGGCTCAGCAAGAAAAAGAGAGGGTTTGGTATGGACTTTGATTTTCAGCCATTTTGTATTTATAAACTTTTGCAGCAACATAGCTAACTGAAAACATGCACTGGTCTTTCAAGACACAAACAATAGATATGAATCAGTTATATCTTTCCACTTAGCATTAAGGTTATGCATTAAGCTGGCAATATAAAAAGCCTCTCCGTTCTACCCCCTTTGATGTTAATGATTTCCTTCTGTGCTAAGTGACCGATAGCATATTCTGTCTGTGTTTAATAATAGAATTTTGCATCACTTGTGAAGAATCCAGCTGCAGTTCTGGCAATCCATCAAGTTGAATGGGAAAAGATGCTGATGTGCAGTTCCGTTATGTTTGCTCTCTACTGGGAGAAAAGTAACCTTTGGGTAACCTCATGACCTCTATGTCTGGAATTCCAAACTTTGGACAGATGCAATAACCAGTCTTATGAGGTGGCGTTGTTATACTTTTAGAGACTGCAAAGTTTGCCTTTCCTTACTGCTGCTTTTATTCTCATTCCGATTTTCCTCTTAAAAGTCCTTAAACCAAACAGAGCTGCAATTTCACTCGTGGATGGAGAAGTTGCCTCAGTGCTCTTGTAGGCATGGTGGGGAACAATAGGGAGTGGCCACAGATAAAAGTAATAATTTAAATAATATTTAACTCTGGCTTATATCCTCTTCTTTAGCCATCTTACTTGCCCACAACAAAATCTTCTGTCTGTTGGTCCTTAATCCCATTCCCAGATAACCTCTCTTACATATGCCTTTCCCCAGACACAACCATGCTCACACACACACTTTCTTCTTTGCTTGTCATTTAAGCACCACCCTTAAGAGAGACATTTATGCAACAAATCTAGATATTTCTCCTCCTTCAATTATAAATAAGACTTGCTTTCTGGCTCTTGGGCCACACGAAGTAAACCTCTCCATACAGTGCATGCTCCTAATATCTCCTTTACACAGACAGCTTCTAGCACTGGTATCTGCAGACCTGTGCATCTCAGGTGACACAGACACATTCCGCAATCCTGTCCCTGTATACAAGGTAAAAAAGAGATATTGAGAGAGCACTGCTCTTTTAGTTCACATGCTAGAAGTCTGTGTAATCCAGGGTTTCAACTCTGCTCATCTCTTAGCTGGGAAAAAAATAGTATATGAATATGTAACTCTCACAATGCATACCCAAAAGCAGGCAGAAGCAAAATTTGCTGAAGCAAACTGAAAACTGTGTTGTTCCCAAATTGTGAGAGTGTTTGTACTTATAAATTTAGAGTTTGTCAACATGCTGAGGTAATGAACTCCAAAGGAATTTTTAGTTCCTACCAGCAGGATCTGCGTGGTCCAATTAATGTGCAACCTATTAGTGTGCTTTAGAAATCACATCCCTGTAGAGTGCATTACCCACTATGTAGACAAGTCCATAATGGGCTTTAAAAAAAAACAAAACACTTTTATTGTTTGTAAAATATTGTGTGGGAATCTTGAAATATTTATAGCCATTGAAATGATTTTAGATTGCAAATGATGTATTTACAAATAAATTATTATGATGGGTTAATACCAGCTTCATTGTTGTCTTTTTACAGTTTGCATTACAATTAATAGGAGCTCTCCCTTTTAGAACAAGATGGGGCATTCGACCATACAGTGTGATTTTAGGAAGTTGAGAGCAACACATGGGAGATTTTGTCTCTGTGCCAGCAAAGCTGAAGTCTCACCTTCTGTAAAATCTAGTCAGATCAGAACTTGATTTAATCAATTTCCTTTTTCAAGAAAACAAAGTCATTCATGAAGATGGAGCTCAGATCTTATCTGGGATTCTAGATGCCTCAGAGGATTGCTAATGGACTGCAGACTTTCTTGTAGGTTGCCAATTTTAATCCAGGCCAGATTACTACAGATTAAAAACTGTTCCCATCTAATGGGTGTTTTGTGGCTCCAGTTATGTGATGAGTTTTGTGGGCTTCAATGTCAGCTCCACTGCCACAAAAATCACACTGTACTCTGCACTAAATGGAAGACTGAGCAGAGGGGGGTCAGGAACCCTCATGGGTCGCAAAGACTTCACTACCTCTACCATTTACCAAGCAAGTTTCTTCCCCAGCATCCAGCAGATAAAGATCAAAGTATCCTGGCACGTCTATGTGCAAAGAAAGCTTTTCTTGATAATAAAAGAAACTTCATTTACTAGGGCTGTTAAATCAATACTTATTACAAACACTAAAACCATATAATTTTTTCTAAAACTGAAGTTTGTTGTTACAAATCAAACAATTTGAATAAACATATGATTTGCTTCACACACTAAACTCCACAAAACTGGTCCACTATTTATCTATTCAGACTGGCCAGTAGCGTTTGGTGCACACAAAGGTGAAAGCATTTATTCTTTGAGGAAAAGGTCTTCACAAAATCATAGAAGATTAGGGGGAAGGGACATCAAGACATCATCTAGTTCAGTGGTTCCCAACCAATGTGCCACGGCAACACCCAAAGTGTGCCGCGAGCATCCCCGAGAGTTGGAGTTAAAGTTCCTTCCCTGCTCAGTCCAGCCATGTGGGCTGTGCAGGGCTTGGAAAAGGCAGGGGTTAAAGTAAGGGGGAAGGCACTGGAACAAATTTCCAGGGCCCCCTATTTTTAGGCAGGCAGCATTCTGGCCCCCCTAAAAATAGAGGAAGGCACTGGATCGCGGAGTTCCAGGGGCCCCACCTAAAAATAGCTACAGCAGCGGGAACGCAGTGTTCCAGTGGCTCCACCTTAATCCCCGCTCCACCTTAAGCCCAGCCAGAAGAGAGCTGCGGGAGGCCTGGAGTATGTGAATCTCCCCCTGCAGGGTGGAGCGGACTGCTGGGGGTTGTGTGGGGCAGGTGTGTGTGTGTAGCAAAGGTAGGTGGGAGTGCATGTGTAGCAGAGGGTGTGTAGCTGGGATTGTGGGGTGGCTGTTTGGTTGAGGGTGTATGTAGCTGAGCGGCAGGGTGGCTGTGTGTTGGGGAGGTGTGTACACCTGGGGGTGGGGAGCTGTGTATGGGAGGGTGTAGCTGGGGGCTGGAGGCCTAGATCTGGCCCCTGCAGTAATGGGAGAGCCCATCGCAGGCAGCAGGGAGCCAGGGGAGTGGAGGATGGGACCCACTGCGGTGGGAGGGAGCAGCAGTGGGGTGAGGATTTGCTCTGGGTGGCAGGGAGCCACTGTGGAGAAGGGGGAAGTGGGTGCTGTGCTATGCTCCCCTGCCCTACCTTCCCACTGCCCAGCTTCCCTCCTGCCCCCCCACAAAGCCCCTCATGTTCTCCCTTCCTCTCTTGCAACCCTTATGCTGTTCCCCACATGGCTGCTCTTCTCCTCTTTTGCCACCCCTGCCCTGCTCTGCTCCCCACACTCACTCCTGCCACTGCACACGACTCCTGACCTGCCGTGTTTTGCCACCCCTACTCTGCTACGCCTACTACCCTACCTAGCAGTATTTCCAAAACGGTGTCATGGTTCATGAATATTCATAAGTAATTTAAGTTAATTTGAATATTCATGAGTTTTTAATGGTGGTGTGTCTCGAAAAATTTGAAGGTACCAAGGTGTTCCATGGCAGAGAAAAGGTTGGGAACCACTGATCTAGTCAACTGCTGCTCAAAATGTGATCAACACCAACTAAATAATCCTAACCAGTGCTATGTCACTTCAGTCCCCAGATATTTTTCTGCAGAGCTGCTGTTTACCTAGTTGGTCCCCTGCACTTATCCTTGTTGAAACTCACCAGATTTCTTTTGATCCAATCCTTCAATTTGTCAACGTCATTTTATATCTTATCCCTATCCTTCAATGTATCTACCACTCCTAGCTTCATGTCACCTGCAAACTTCCCGAAGGTGCAATCCACTCCATCTTCCATCCAAGATCATTACTGACTGCAAGCTATCCTGCAATTCAGTCTGGTGGCAAGAAGTATTGCCAACAAGCCATTTTCCTGAAGAGCCCTATGGAGCAATGTGAACTCCTTCCCAACGTAATGGATCTACCGCCAAGATTCAGGTGGGAAAGGTGAAGCTATCATAAACTATCAACTGAAACATTAGAGATGGGAGGGGTTAAAAAAGGTCTGAGGTCCTCAGGACATTCAGTAGAATGTGAATCTCCCCCATCCCTCTCCCAAGGAAATGTTGGGGTAGCTTAAAAGATGGTAATCTCCATGTATATGCAATGAAGTTTAAACCCTAACAAAGTAGGTTTCAGTAAAACTGTATCTAAGACAGGAAAAAGAAGCTAAGGACTCTTATTTTAGTGCAGTGCTTTTGATTCAATCCAGATGGACATTTTCTGAGCAATAATAAATAGTAGCAGTTTGTTTGCATAGCAATGGGTATAGTTGTCTCATCCTTTCCACTATAATTATCTATTTAAGGGTGTTTTGTAATTGAGTCATAAATGCTCATCTAAAAAATGTTTTATTAAAACAGTGATTTGTAAAGTCACTACTCTGTCATACTGTTTGGTTACTGGAGTATTTTTTTTAAATGATTACAACACAATGAGAAGCTGAGATTTCATTTTATTTTTAACATTTTTTTCTATTTGTTTTCCTTCAAGATTTTTAATAGTTTTTGGTCTCTTTTTTGAACGTTTATAATATTAATACTCTTGTTTTTTCAGCAAATGGTGAAGGACTGGGGGCCTAATTTACGTAATGATACTTGGTATTCATTATACCATTTTCTGTCTTCAAATCATGTTATCACTGGTAGCTAATCCTGTGAAGTAGGGTATGTTATTACCCTCCTTATGCAGATACAAGAAAGATGCAAATCAGAAAAGTTAAATGATTTGCTATTGGCCAAAACTACTGAGTGGCAGAGTTCAGATGAGCACTCAGAAGTCCTGTGCTTGGCTCACTCTTTATTTTTCCCTCCACAGTGTTTATCACTTCAAAATCTTCAGTACATTTTGCCTTGTTTAGGCAGGAAAGAGCATCACTTCATTTTACTGATGCACAGATATATTAAATGACTTGCACAGGATCACCTGGGAGCTTTGTTGCAGAACTAGGAATAAAGTCTAGATTGCATGATTTTCATTGCAGTTCTTTAAACTCACACTCATTCTTGTCCACCAACATTTTTGAGGCTAGACTCCCTCTGCAGTCCCTGCAGATCGGCCCTATTTCCAATTCCCTCCCTGAAATGCTCCAGGAGGTCAGGATTGGGAGGGAGTAGTAGATCTTCCACTCAACATTGGGGAACAGTGCTGAGAACAAAGGTGGGCATTTTGAGATCTCTGATGGACAAAACTTCTGTGCTTCCACAGACAAGCAGACTTGGTTTCTCCCCCGCTAATTTTATCACATTGTTTGTCCAAGGTTCAATTATTTTTTTGCTCATTCAGTTTCTTTATATTTCTGCAGTAAAAGTCAATGTTGTGAGAATGAAATATTCTGTTTATTCAAAGCATAAAGATTTTGGGGCTGCGGGAAGAGAAGCAGAAGTAAAACTGATGCACTAGATGGTTTGGGAAGGCACAACATAGACAAGCAGCACATGTCATTGTGGGTCATTACCTGAAATAGGCTTTTAAATCCTCATGGAGACACAGAGCCTCTCATTGGGCTCTTCCTTCTGCCCTAGTATCTGGTTCCTCAAAATCAGCAATCAGTCTTTCCATCTCCATATCCCACCCCTTATGAAACTTCTCTCCCTCTGAATCACTGACATTATGGTACACACAGCAGGGAATAGCAAAAGATATTTTCCTTCCACTGAGGTCTAACTGAGTAAGCAAACTGCACCAGCAAGCCTTCAGACATCTAAAGGCACATTCTACCACCATTCTGCACTTGCTTAGCCTATTATTGAACCCCTGCTGTTCAAGAGGCCAGTGTATAGCTTCATGAGCTATTGGAGCAAGGGGTAGGCTGGATTTCCCAGGATTTCTGTTGGAATTTCATCAACATCAATGGCTGTTTTGTGATCTGGAAATAAAGTCCCTGGCTGCAGCTTTCTGAACAAGACTTGTGTTTGGCTAGTTGCACTGTGGAATACCTATCCACAGTGCATTGCTCTCTGCTAGTGAGGATGCACTCCAATGACATAACAAGTATGGTGTGGGCATACCAATAAACAATGACTGCAGTGACTGCATGTGGACTTAAATTAAATCAACTTTATGGTATAGACATGCCACATGTATCCCCTGCTCATTTGAGACTCCCAAATTCAAATAATTATTTCCTTGTCCCTCTACAATAATTCTTTTGCTGCTAACAGAATAAACAGGCAAATATCAGCATTAACAATGCAAAAGAACACAAAACCATAGGGTAAACCAACCAAAACACTGCAAGAAAAAGTAATGTTGAGCGACCTTCTTTAGCAGTAAAGAGTGCAAGTAGACTAAGTATCCGGAAGTGTGCATATTAACCCAAGCTATCTCAATCCACAGGAGTGGAGGAGTCCCAGGGATCCTACTCTTGTACTACTACTGTCTTTACAATCCAACAGGAAATAGGATATGTTTTTATTTTACCTTCTCCTCATGTAGAATCACTTGCCCTTTGAGTGGATTTCCCAGAGGTGCTACAGTCACAAAAGGTTGCCATATGTTCCCAACATTTCCTGGGAAGATGTCATAAAAATCTACAAAGTATCCTTTTTTACTAGTTACGTTCATGAAGTGTAAGGAAACTGGATTGCATGTAGCCACATAGAGCATATTTTCAGTCTCATCTTCTGTAAGAAGAAAATAGACAAAATTAATCAGTCTCCCATGATACAAAATCATTTTAACTAGCTGATTAACTGAGAACTGAATGATGCTATTGTAGGAATACAGCAACATACTTAAATAAGATTATCCTATTATGGAACATCAATCAATCAACCAATCAATCATGCAGAACCACATACTCTTCTCAATACATAGTACCATTCCCACTGATGGCAAAGAGAGATCTGTACCTAAGTCAAAGATAGGATGTGGCCTATATATAATAATCAAACTTTTAACAAATAAGTTGTGTTACCTGCTTCATAATGACTAGTAATGCCCTGCACAAGTATTCCAAAAGATAGCTGACTAACAGTCCAAGACATGAAACTGGTTTGCCACCAAAATCAATTCCTATAGACTCTACTTATATGGATAGTTGTAACTAGAAACCTATATAGCATATGTATATTTACTTGTAGAAGTTTCTGAGAAAGAAAACTATAGTATAAGCTTTCAGATCCAGACTTTAAAAATGTGTCCCCTTAACAATTCTAGACAACATGAAATGAAGCTTCACGTAGCAAGTGAAATAGTACCAACACTTTTTGACTCGAAACATTTCTCAGCATCAAATTAATGCTGTGTAATTTCTATTACATTGTCATCAAAATTTTTGTGACCACGGTTAGAAAAATGACATCATAATCAGAAAAAAGCAATGCTGTCAGTTTTAGTAATTTTACTACATTCACAATGCACAATGAATTACAGACACAAGATTCCATTTTATAAAATATCATAAAATAAAAGACAGAAATATCCCTACCATGATGTGATTGGAATATCTATACCTATATCTATATCTATATAGGCTAAGTCTACACACACATCGTTATTTCAAAATAAAGTCCTTCTTTCGAAATAAGTTAATTCAAATTAAGAAAATGTTAATTCAAATTAAGGGAAAGCCTGCTATTGAAATGGCTGTTATTTCTAAATGGTTATTTCAAAATAAGGCTGTTTGGACATGTTGTTTCGAAACAACAAGTCCAAACAGGCTTATTTGAAAATAGCCATTTCAAAATAACAGCCATTTAGAAATGAATGGGGTTTAAGCTGTTTCAAAATGACGGTTCTTATTTCGAAAAGACGGATCCAGTCATTTCGAAATAAGAAAACGTCGTGTGGACCTAATCTCTTTTATTTCAAAATAACCAGGGTTATTTCGAAATAAAAGAGATATGTAAACATACCCATAGATATATAATGTAGCTAAATAAAGCAGGGTTCATTCAGTAAAAAAGGACACTGATGAGCGAAAGCACCAAAAAAACAACATAGAACTTTGCACGCTACAGGTCTTGCATTAGAACTGGTTTAATTAGGAAATGGCAAAATTAGAAGAGAAAAAGCAAGGAACATTTTTTTTCTGTTTCTCATACAGGTCTCATAGTACAGGCTCCCAGAAATGCATTCTCTATGTTATTGTGCATGCATCCACCGAAAAAAATGTGATATTGCTCTTGCCTATTCCAAAAATGGGAATAAAACTCCATAGCACTGAATATTAAGAAACAGGCATGATCTCATCTGTCTGATTTCTCATTGCCTCTAGTGTATCTTATATAGTACTTTAAGGCCCTCCCTGGGGGAGGCAGGACCCAGGGCCAGGCAGGCTCCATTTTCCTGCCTTTCTCTTGGGTCAGCTGCTCCACCCCCTGGGGGCCAGCCCAGAGGCTGGGTTCTGGACTCTCGCCCTGTACCTTGCCTTTGGCTTGCTGCTGGGGGTGGGGTGGGGGATGCAACAGCACTGCAGTGTGTGTGTTGGGGTGGGGGGAGGCTGGCAGCAAGGCAGTAGAGGGCCCATGGCAGTTGACCCCCTGCCCCCACGATGTCAGTGAGTTACAAATATTTTACTGTACCTTCTGCTACAGCAACATCACAGACAAAGTTAACCTCATTCAAGGGCAGTGTCCAAAAAGCAAGCTCTTCTGTGAAACTAAGGGACCTTGCTTCATGCCGTTCCAGTGGATATCCCTGAACATTTAAGTATACTGGACCCTAAAAGAAAGTGATGAGCATGAAAACAAGGTATTATTTTTCTCACCAACCTTTAGAAATTCTAGTTTTTGTAAACCTCTGTATCCCATAAAGAATCCTTAAGATCCTGCCACTGTCTTTTGCATAATGTACAAGCCATGCTGTTCCCATCTTGAGGCTACGTACTTCAACTACTGTGTCTATCTAGTCATGGGGTACTGCATGGAACTCAGTCTGGAACCCCAATCCTTAATCCCAGAGTAGAGGGGTCACATTGCCTGGAGTGTTTTTGATCATTAATGAAAGACTGGAGCACAGTACCTATATGCAAGAACTTTAATTCTGAATTTCTTGATTATGGAAGGTTTAAAAATACCAAGTGTAACATTACACTAACAGTTTGTTTCCCCAACTGAATAATTAATAAAAATACGCCAAAAAATTGGTCTTTGGAGGGCTTGTGGTTTAGGTTCAGGCTGGAGGCCAAATCAGGCCAAAGGTTCAGATTCAGACTAATAGATAGAAAATACCAGAAGAATTCAGCTACATGTGAAATGAAACTGGGAACACAGGCTAATTCCAATATTAGATCACATTCAAATGAGTTGTAATCTGGGGGTCGAAAATGGGTGTCCTCATGTCTGTTTCAGGGTTTTGCTAAAAATGGCATCACCACCTTCAAAACAAGACCACTGCGGAACTCACCCTTGCACACTCACAGTATTCCTTTCAGCATATGAGCCAAAAGGGCAGCCCTCTTAGTCTAGATCAGTAAACCAAATAAAAAGTCTGACTTATGGCAATTAAAGACAGGCTTTAAGTGCCACAGGACTCCTTGTTTTCTTTCAGTATATGTCCTGCAGATAGGACCCAACAGCAGCTCATTTTGCAGTGTGGATTCAAAAAGTAGTCTAATTTTTTAACTGTACAATGAATACAGCTTCTATTTCTTTAAAAAAAAATCAATTCAGTTCCCTCTTTCTGCAGAAAATCTTTTATTTATTAGATCATAATCAGAATGATAGTATACACTTGTGAAGAAAAAAATGACTACTCAATATTTTTTTCGCATTTAAAAAAAAAAACCCTCCACAAACCTTTATGTTTAACTGATGAGTTTCTGTCGGACACAATAGTTTCTCCCCTGCATTCCCTGATTGACTGATTCTCCAGTAGCCCATAAATTTATGGTCTGGCAATGGTAGCCTGTGAAATAACATATGAAGAAAGAAACATTTATCACTGTTAATTTGCAATTAGCAAGGAACATGTCATCTAATCATAAAAGAGTTTTTCCAACAGGCCATGTTGATGATTCTCTTGTTGAAAATGCTCCCTTGCTGAAACTTTCGATTTCTTTTAAAAGGCAAAACTTTCAGCTTTCTGAAACTCAAGTCACCTCAGGATCTAAAAGACATCATAAAGGAAGGTACCTTACACACACAATACTCTGAAAAGAAAAGCTTTAGAAGTCAAAACTGTCTGAGCTATACCAAGTGGTCTCTGGGTTAGCTTTATTCAATTCAAACAGGATGACAGACTGAGTGGGATAATTCCTTTAAGTGATACACTTCTCTAAGAAACCTGGATAATGAGTGAATGTTGCATCAGGTTAGTGGTGTAAGCAGCAGGATTAATTGCTTTTGTATGTCCTCCAACACCCAGTGGATCAGTCACACAGTATGGACTATGACCATATGCCCATTGCTTGACTATCTTGCTACAACTGGACTCTATCATAAGGAACTGCAGAAGGGTAGTCCTCTCATACACCCTATTAGGAGTATCTAAATGGAGAATGTATGATCTCATGTATGCTCAGCCACCACTACTTTTCATGGTCTCCTGCCCACAACATAACACCAGCCAATCCTGCAGAAAAGATGGGATAATTTGCCTAAACTGCGAATGTTGTTCTTGAGCTCATTCATTTCCTTCTGGTGGTTTTCACTCAGGAAGAGAACATACTGGCCTCTGTCAAAAATAATTTTGATACTAATTGAAAATATTGGTATATGTTACAGGTTTTCACAGCAAATAATGATAATACACATATTTTTGTTCGTCCTGTACTTTCCCTCAAGTGATTTGCCACTACCAGTACAATGATTTCAAGCTTTGTTAATGTAGAGTAATTAAATTCACACTCAGACCTAGCCTACATTAGCAGTGAAATTTGGCAGCAGTTGATGGGAACTATGCAAGCTACACAGAGTAGCTTCCATAACTCCTGTCGACTTCATAACTTCTTTTTAGTGTGCTGTTAGAAAGTGCATTCCTATCAACACAACAATACACTTTTTGAGGAGGTTTTTAACTGAACTGCTTTCAGGACTTATTGAGCAGGTCTTCAGTTCTGCTTTATTGATTTCACTAGATTGATTTAACAGTAGCGAACTTGCTGCTTTCAATACAGAAATACTTGAATAAACTGATATACTAAGATACAGTACCAGAAAACTTCGTTTTAGTCTTTCTTATTTAGGACTAGTTGTCATGTAGCATATATTTAATTTGCTTTCAGTGTAAGAAAATTAAAAGAGCATGTGCAAGATATTTTTAGACACTATTTAATCTTCCTTCGTTATTGCATAGCTACAAAACTTGGCATGAGAATAAAAGACATCCCCTTCTCCAACCTTCTAAAAATACATCTCTGAAGTCTATTTTAAGTAAGTATTCCAAAACTGTTCGTTACGTCTGTACTTGATCTCTCTTGTTCTATTTCTCTGTGTCTGTTCTTACTGTTAGAATTATTTAAAAAATCATAGGTTCTGCAGTTAAAAAGGTTTGTTTCTTCTAGATATTTTTTTCATCGAAGAAAAAAGATCTGAGCACACCTGAACATTGGAGAAGTTAAAATCTTTTCCTATTCTGACTTCAGGAATGCACAATTATATTTTCTAATCTTTCTGAACAGCAAAAAAATATAAATTAAAATCTTCTGATCACTGGTCCGCCAATGTACCACAATCAACCTGGAGAGGCCACCTCTTGAAGTGAAAGAATAGTTCAAGCTCCAAGACAATTCACCCATTTGCTGAGACCGTCTATAAAGTTGCCAAACACATAGTCTGTGATATCAAAGTAGGAAATGGACTGAAACTGCCAAATTATTTCACGTATGTCAATGATCAGTCATCAAATGGTAATGACTTTTGGCGATGCAACCTGTACTTGTCTGAATTCAAACCAGCTTGGCATTTAATTCCCAAGTCAACCAGGTTCCAGAAGACAGCTCTTATGACCCTACATCTATTAACAATATCAGTCCATATTAAGGTTTGAGAAATATATTTTTGTAGTTGCTTCTTATCTTCAATTTCACCTTGTTTAATTTGAAATATGAGGCCTGTTTTTGACACTGACTGGAAAAAGAAAAATATTTCTGAAAGAAACTTCACGTTTCCACCTCTTTCATGTTTTCTAACCATTCTGGCCAGTTTTCTCCCATACCAAGAGTAGAAATTAAGCCAGGACCAAAAGAAATGCTAGTATCACCCAGGTCAGTTTATGACATTCAACACAATCATTAACCATTATTCAGGGTATATGCTTTAATGTGCATATAATTCCCAAGACAGATCCACAGAGGATCACAGAGAAAGTTATTAGAATGACATGTTGTTTTTTTAATGAATGTGAATTTCACACTAAGTTTTGTTTTGGATCAAATAAAAATGATTCAATGATCTAAATGATCAAAAATATTTGGATCAAATAAAAATATCAAATCAAAATGGTTTCCTGGATTTGATCAAAAATGTTTTTGTTATGAAAGAAGTACATGAATCTGTGTGTGCTAAGACCTTGGTAACCACTGATATAACTTAGAATTAACAGTGTCTTTAGTCTTTTCTAGCCAGCACATAGTCACATTGACTTCACAGGGACT
Organism: Podocnemis expansa; assembly: GCA_007922195.1. Taxonomy (NCBI): domain Eukaryota; kingdom Metazoa; phylum Chordata; order Testudines; family Podocnemididae; genus Podocnemis; species Podocnemis expansa. Next base: position 4,853,702 of record ML681992.1, read on the forward strand.
TAGATTTTAGTTTTGAACTCCATACCTAATATTCCCATGTAGAATGCACCAGAGATCAGGGAGCCTACTAATAATTATGAATATTTATAAAATTTTACAAGAGTTTTTCTCCAGCTTTTGGAAAAGCTACATGTTCCTTTTGAGAGGCAATAAGATCTGGTCAGTTTAGAGAAACACCAAACCTCTTTGACACTGAGTTATTACCTGAAGAGCATGTAAAAGATCAGACCCCTGCTTTAAATCTAAGAGTCAGAAAAACATGAAAATATGGGGAATTTATAAATCTTCTATTTTTACATTTCCTAAAAATCAGTTAAATGAATGTAAATCTGGTAAAAATCATTCCACTTCAAAATTCAAGATTAATTTCTCATAACATGCTAATTTTTTCCATAAATTCCCAGCTCATCTAACTAATTAGGAGACATGCCATCTAGCAGTCTAACAGAATATTTTAAATTTAATACTCATGAATGCTACCTTGACAAATGATCTAAGGCTTATAATAGTTAATAAGCTGTAATACAGTTAATAATGGTAGAACTTGCCAGCATTGTGAAGACTCTATTTGTTTCATGGCAAAAAAAAAAAAAAAAATCCTTTTTCACATAAAATAAAAAATGTCAAGTAGCAACACTGTATTTCAGAAACATTTTAGCCAGCATGAACCAAATAACAGTGCTACAAATGTTTGACTACATCCCTGAAGAGAAAAAGCTTTTGTGCTTGCTTTCTACCTTGTCAGAGCTTTGCAACATTTGTTTATAAACTAAGGGTACTAAATTCACCTTTTTCCTAAATTCTTGAGGTTTTATTCCCACCCACCCCCTACATCCTCACTACTTTAATCTCCTTGACTAGAGCAGACAGCCACTGAGAGTAGCAGGGGAGAAGGGAAAAGAAAACACAAATGCACTTAGGAGAAAGGACCCCATCATCCATTCGCTGAGAAAACAGAATTGTTTTCTTTAGGAGAAAGTGGAGATGATGCTCTTGTGTTTTTTTCTTTTCTCTTCTCCTAGCTGTGCAGTCTGCAGTTTTGAGAAAGTCCAAGAACACGGGAGCTGGCTTAGGCAATGCCTCACAACCACCAGCAGCCTGGGGTCTTCTGCCTCTTTCATCAAGCATATTCATTCAGCCTCATCTCTCAGACTGTTTTCTGTAGAAAGCTGAAAAAAATGACAGAAAATTTAAATTTCACATTTTTTCACTGGAATTTTATTTTGATTGTGATTTCTGAGGCACCCAAAAATTAGCAAGGCACTATGCCAAAACATGATGCCTGCTCTGAAGAGTTTACAAATTAAATTCAGCAAAAAAAATGGGGCATGGGTGAAAAAGGACAAGTGTGACAATAATAAGACCATCTGATTACATGGCAAGGCACATACATATCGTGAGTATTTCAATGAAGCATATCTCTGTGTGGTGGGGAGGTTATTCTCCTTCCTTGCACTTCTTGTAGGTAAACAGCAAATCTGAAGAGTAATTTGAAGAAAGTGAGGGAATTGGGTGGGTGAACATGTCTGGGGAGGGCATTCCTTCCATGATGTAGCATTAGGTCAAAAGTATGGAAAAGTTTGTGAGAGGAAGATGCAAAAGCATTAAGACTGGAGTGGCTGGCAACACTGTAAGAGATACTGGGAACTTGTGAGTTTAAAGATGTAGGCAGAGGCTGAGTGAAAGCTGTACACAAACATCTCCATTCTCTGGGATGAGAATCTCCAGGAACAAACAAGAAATTTTATTCACACCCCTTCATCTAAAACAGTGGTACCCAACCTTTTTGAGTCTGATAATTGTTATCGGGGACTGACTGCAGACAGCTGTGCCGCACAAGAGTAGTGGACAATCTGGGCCCCACCTGCTCCCAAGGCATGGGGATATATCCAGAGTGAGGCTGCTCACAGCAGACAAATACAATTTATTTAGAGCAGAGGGTGTCAAACTCATGCAATGTGAAGGACCACATTGGAGGACAGGATTCTTTTGTTGTGGGCCATGTGGCTGGATGGGCTCACCAAACCTTTCGCCTTCCATGTTCAGAGGGCGTAGGGTCTCCTACACCTTCCCTTTTCCCTGCCCTGTGGGCCGCCCTTCCACATGCTGTCTCCCTGACCCCCCAACTCCTTTCCCACTTCCCCTACCTCCTGGTGTCAGCAAAAAAATCAGCCTCAATCTCAGGCAACTAAGGGGGGCTCCTGCCTCTCCCCCTCCTGCCCATCATTGTCAGTCATTCAGAATACTGCACTTTGGTTGGCTCAGTCCTAGCTGGCCTTTGATTGGCTTGTTTCCATGTGGGCCCCAGCCACTTTTCCATTTTTTATTTGTGATTCATGCAATGTGCTGTCAATCAAATTAGCATGCTGACTGACAGTGAACAGCTGGGATGGGGGGCAGACCAGTGGCTTTCTGGAGCCAGTCTAGCCTGCTGTGACTGAGCCCTAGTCTACACCCAGCCACGTTTTCGGCAGCAGCTGACCAGCATTTGCACAACGCACGTAAAATGTCTTGCGTAAATGTCAGCAACTTCCTAAGCTTCTGAGACACACTTGGGAAAGCTGACTGCAAGTGCCTTGCGGTCATCTTTCCCCTACACCTTCTGGGGGCCAGGGCTTCCGGCACTCACTTCCGGGAGAAAAGCAGCAAGTGAATACTCGCTGCTAAGCGCTCCTGGAATGCCAGGCTGATGATGGCAATTCTGCTGCTGTCAGTATAGACAAAGCCTGAGACTCTGATTGGTTGGCAGACCACAGCAGAGCTGAGCCAGGATTGGCTGGAGTGCTTCCTTTGTTCCCCTGTGTTGTGACTCAGATCAAGTAAGTCAGAAGCACGCCTTGCCCTGCTGTGCCCAAACCTGTCTGTGCAAGTTGCTGCTGCAGACAGCTGCCAGGCACCGCCCAAGCAGCAGCTCCATGGGCCAGATCTGGCCCTGGGGGCCACAAGTTTGGCACCCCTGATTTAGAGCCCTCTCCAACATGGATTGCTGGCTGACAGTGGCTGGATGTATTCACGGACCTCTTGCAACAACTCCATAGACTGCCAGGGTCACCAGACCCCAGATTGGGAACCACTGATCTAAAATAAAACAATTGTTTTTAGGTTTCCACAGACCTTAAATATGATATCATATGGAAGAAGACCCAATATTTAACAGTCAAGCCCATTAAATTATTTCCTATTCAGTTCTTTGATTGTGGCTCAACCTGTCAGATCTTTCAGATTCAGAGTATTTTAAGTTTTTTGTTTAAATTGTTATTTTCCTCTTATTTTACCCTGGGGGCCCCATATCCAGGATTCGCTACTGAGCATAAAGCAGGAGGCTGTGTAAGTCATGTTTTTGTGCAGAGGAGATTGGCCCAAGATCTATAGTTGACATTTAGTTTGATTTTCTTCTTGTACAGTTGTCTAATGGGAGAATCTGTCAGAAGATAATTCTCTATAGCCATCTGCTGCAATGAAGCTCCTTAAATTAATATCTATAGCATGCCATTTCTTTGGTTTCATCCCCTTTTTTATTTAAGAAAATAAATTAGCTTCAGGCTGAATTTAATAACAGCGTTCAAAGAGTCAAGAGATAATTCATCCATTTTGGCATCTAGCCTTCAAAAAAAACATATTGGGAAAACTTAATTGCTATATTTGTTTTATATTAATTCTAAAACATTGATTGTGATGGGAATATGGAGTACACTATAAAGAAAGAGAATAAGCTTATAGGCATTACATCACTTACACGTAATTTGGATCTTCTGAAGGTATTTACATAACTAATATAGCCTCAGGCACAAGTAATGAAAAGTGACTAGCAAATTGTGAAACCAAGTCTTTTGAACCAAAAGTTGGATGGAATGTTTTATTCAGTGGCTTGAAAGAGAGATGTGATCTGAATGAGTGAGGAAACTTTCAGTCCACCTAATTATTCTCCTTAAATAAAACACAACTTGGGATTAGGAAGATTTTTTCCCAACATGATCATGGCACTTCAACCAAACATCTTATGGTAACAGTCTGAGCTGTCTTCAATAGAGAAGAGTAGGGACTGAAGGAAGTCAATGTCACCCTATCTTCCTCCAATTCTGCAAGCTCTCCTTCTTCTTTTCTGATGAAGTGGAATTTTCTCCCACAAAAGCTCATGCAATATATAAACATGTTAGTCTTTAAAAGTGCCACAAGACTCATTTGTTTTGCTGAACTAGACTGACACAACTACCTCTTTGGAACTATTTCCTCACACAGTTCCTACTGCTCATCCCTAGCCAGCTCTGTAAATCCTCACTACCACAGATCAACTTAGCTATACACAAAATAGGGAAGGAGCTGCTGAGCAATGGATCACAGTGACAAGACAAATTAATAACAAAACTGTGACACTGTGTAGAAAGAACAATGAGAATGTGTACACAAAGGCAGTGGTTCTTAACTACTGTGTCACCACACAGTGACAAGTGTGTCAAGGAGAGCCAGGGAGATGGCTGGATTAACCTGTGAAGGATGGTTTTTCTGTCCTATAGGGCTGCAACACATCACCAAATGTGTTGTGACCTGCAAAAGGTTGAGAACCACTGCACTCAGGTATCATCACTGTCACACGATTGTGATAAATCTTGTATAAAGTACACCTTGTAAGGTGTCATTGGAAAAGTTATGAGCTGCTAAGTATTATTATCCTGTTTAAATCCACATATCATCATTGTATCTGAAGGTATGAATATTTGCCACGTTTGTATCTTGAAAATTTTGTGTTCCTGAGCGAAAGTCACATGACAGATTTACATCCAGACTATGTGTTGATGGTCCATTAAGGAGAGTTAACTCTTCAGTAAGCCCTTCCTGAAAAAGTCTTGGAAGGTATGGAGATAATGGAAGTCCCATGACTCAGCAATGGTAGGTAAGGAAATGTGATCCAAGACTCTATGTTTGTGCCACTAACTTTCTACACACACAAGCTGAGGATATAAAAGAAGAGGCTGTGACATCACTTCTTTGCTTCTTTCCTGCTCTAACTCTCTGGACTATGATACATAACAAAAGAAGAGCTTTGAAAACTATAGTGAGGATCCCAATATTTGCAATAAACCAGAGAAACTTATTACAAACTGGCACATTTAATACCACTGCTATTATCCTGATTTACAAACTCTGAAATCAGCTCTAATGCATATAATTATTTTTGATTTCTAAATAACTTTTTCATATTAAATTTTTAGTTACTGAAGATTGAATACCATGATTTTAGGGTAAGATACAAAATATGTTTTGACTGGAGTGTGTGCCTGGTTCTTTGGAACCAGACGAACCTAATATATGTGATTTCTGGCTTTAATATTCATTTATCACAGTAGTCTGTCTTCCTGGGTGGTACATGAGGGGCTGGAGGGCCAAACGGGACTACTCACTAGTACTATATTTTGGAAGTACACATTTGTTACTGGCTTGGTAAAAACATAAGAGTATACTACCAGTTTGGGATACACTCCCTGTTCATGGCATTCTGAGCTGAGACTGGTGCTCTTAGCTATATCCTTGTACCAGACAGTGTGACAAAAAGAAGCATCTTTATCAGCTGAAGACCCACTCGTGACACCATCACAAACAGCAGGAGAGAGAAGAAATGGGGAGCAAGATATGCAAAAGGAAGGAAGAAGTGCAAGATGTCTTCCAAAGACCAACTTACTTGTATTATTTCAGGCCTGTATCCAGAGGGTATCACTTTTTATTCAGTCCAATTTCAGGTAAACATCACAGAGCTCGATGTAGTAATCTACCAGAGTTAGGACTGACAACAGAGTAACTTTTCAACAGGAGTAGGGTTAAATATTATATTTAAATTCCTACCAATTGCTCTCCCCCAATTTTAGGAGTAGTAATACAGAGGACAAGGTGTTCCTAAGAAGTCAATGTGTACACAGGTACTCTCCTGCTGCATGAGCCTCAGCGTGACCAAGGTGTGTGGAGACCTGATGAACAGTGCACATGTTGATATGTATTATTGCATACACAGCCTCCAACAGCATTAGATATCAATGAAAAGGACAACTATCAGGTGAAAAAAACCAAATAGCTTTCCAGCGGTGTCTGACTGAGTGGGGACCAAAGAGAATCATTGCCTTCCATGAACGGGATAGGTACCGTATATACTCAGGTATAAGCTGATCCGGGCACAAGCTGACCCCCCAATTCTGAGCCCAAAAAAGAAGCTAAAATTGGTCGTCCAGGTATAAGCTGAGGTCTCCTTTTGGCCTTGGCTCCTGACCCCCCCCCCACACTGCTGCTGGCTTCCTCTGGAGTTTCTGACAGCTTCCCTGCCCCCAAATCTCTGCTGCTGCTTTTCCCTTGCCCCCTGCTGTCCATTCCTCACTTCTGTCCTCCTGCTCTGCCCTTTCCTCACTTCCGTCACCCCTGCTGCCCCCTGCTCTGCCCTTTCCTCACTGCTACCCCCCTGCTCGCTTCTGTTTCCTGCTGCTGCCCCCTGCTCCTCCTGCTGCCCCCTGCTCTGACCTTCCCTCACTGCTCACTGCTCTTCCTACTGCCCCCTCCTCATTGCCACCCCTACTCCACCCTTCCCTCACTGCTACCTGCTGCCCCCCCTGCTCTGCCTCTTCCCTCACTGCTGCCACCCTGCTCCTCCTGCTGCCCCCCTGCTCTGCCCTTTCCTCACTGTTGCCCCCCTGGCTCTTCACTGCTGTCCCCCTTCTCTGCCCCTTCCCCACTGCTGCCCCCCTGCTCCTCTTACTGTTCCCCTACTGCCTTCTCAGTTCCCTGCTGTTGCTCCCCTGTTCCTCAACACCCTTTCCACCCCTTTCCCCATCACCCTCCAACCCCTGCCGCTGCTCTGTCCAGCCTGCCAGGCCCCCACCCCCAAATCCCCGGTCCCTGTCGCTGCTTCCCTGGGCTCCCCAAAAACCCTGGGTCCTCCTGCTGCTTTCCCCGGACTCCTTGACCCCCCCCCCCCAAATGCCTGAGCCCTCCACCCCTTCCCCAGTCTCCCTGAACCCTCCCCCAAACCCTCCCGGCTGTCCCATCACTTTCCCCAACTCCCCGACCCCTCCCCAACCTCCGGTCCCTGCCACCGCTTCCCTGGCCTCCCTGAGTCCTCCCTGAATCAATGTCCAGGCCGACTCCCCCCCTTACTTGGCCGCTCCAGATGCCGGGGTCCCTTCCTTACTCCAGCCCCCGCCGACTGCCCAAGGTGTCTGCCCGGCAACACTGGGGCTCCGGCCTGCCGCATGGTCAGAGAAAGGGCTGGCTGGGGCTGTCTACCGTATTCTCCTGAGTATAAGCCAAGAGCCTGTTTTGAAGCCAATTTTCAGGCACAAAATTCTCGGCTTATATGCGATGATATATGTTAGGTATCTATCTTACTATTATAAGCATCTGGTCTACAACTCTTAGTTTATAAATAGATAACTGTAAAATTCATAAAGATATTCTGACTTAAATATAGGAGACTATAGTATGGGGAACAGAGTTATAATCTCACTCTCTTTACTATACAGACAATGTCAAAAGAACAGCATCAACTGACAGGATTATAGGTGACAGGTCCTGCTCCTAACCTATTATCTGGCCAGAGATAAACCTTAAGGAGATAGTCTCAAGCCAAGTCATACTTTCAAAGACAAAAGCAAAAAATCATTCAGAAAAAAGGTCGGATCATTCTAAAATGGGAAAGATATGGAGGTTACTCACCTTCATGCAGCAGCCGAAGTTCTTCGAAATGCGTGCTCCCAACATGCTCCACTTTAGGTGTCTCGGCCCTGTGGCACCCCAGACCGGAGATTTTGATAGCAGTGGCTCAGGCAGCGGGCAGTTGAGAGCGGCTTTCATGTTTCCCACCACTGATGACGTCAGCCGCTCACCCTTCCCACTGTGAATCCTCCTCAGATCCTTTCTAACCCGGAGATTGCCTGTAACAAGAGAAAAAACTCTGAAGTAGAGGGGAGGAGGATGGGTAGTGGAGCATGTTGGAAGCACGCATCTCGAAGAACTTTGGCTACTGCACGAAGGTGAGTAACCTCCATTTCTTCTTTGAGCAGTGCTCCCAACTGCTCCACTTTAGGTGATTTCATAGCAGTCAGCAGGATGTGGTGGTGGGAACTTTGGATTGTGTACTGTCAATTGTGTGGAGTACTGCTTGTCCCAGAGCAGTATCCATAGCTGTAAAACGTTCCAACGCATAGTGTTTAGCGAAGGTATCAGTAGAAGCCCAGGTAGCTGCTTGACAGATAACATGAAGTGGAACTTTGGTAAGGAACGCTATGGACGACACCATGGATCTCAGGTGGAGTTGTCTGACGTAGAGAATATGCCATGCATATGCAGGATGCAATCCATGTTGAGAGTCTTTGTTTGGAAATCGGTTGTCCTTGTGAACTTTCTGTGGTAGAAACAAACAACCGTGATGACTTTCTAAAATCTTTGGTTCTCTCCAGGTAGTATGCTAATGTGCATCTCACATCCAGAGTGTGCAATGCTCTTTCCTGCAGGTTGGTGTGCGGTTTCGGATAAACGACAGATAAGTGTCTTACTTGGTTAAGATGGAAAGATGTTGTTTTAGGCAGGAATTTGGGATGTAAGCGTAGCGAGACTTTATCTTTGTAAAAGATGGTATAAGGCGGGTATGCCATTAGTGCTGCCAACTCACTGACTCCCCTGGCCGATGTAATTGCTATGAGAAACGCCACTTTCATGGATAAGTGCAACAATGAGGCAGTGGCCAGGGGTTCAAATGGTGGCCTCATCAGTGTTTTCAACACTAGTGTAAGGTCCCGGGGTGTTGTGTTGTAAGGTCCCGGGGTATTGCCGGTGGTTGCATCTGGGGAAATAAATTATGTAACCCCAACATGAACCTTTTAATGATTTGGTGCGCAAATACTGATGTGCCATCTATGTGGTCATGGAAGGTTGAAATAGCTGCCAAGTGTACTCTAATTGTATTGGTTGTAATGTTTGTGTTTTGCAGGTATAGAAGATACTCCAGAATCGCTGGAATAGGAGCCTCGGCGGGAGTTAACGCACGCTGAGAACACCAGGAGGAGAAATTGAGTCCATTTCTGGAGGTAAGTAGTCCTCGTGGCTGGCTTTCTGCTATTCAACAAGATGTTACGGAGTTGATCGGAACATTGTAGTTCTGTGTCCTCGAACCATCAAGGTTCCACGCTGTTAGATGGAGTCTGTCCAGGCAAGTATGGGTGCGAGCTCCGTGGTTCTCGGACAGCAGGTCCGGTAGCAGAAGTAAGGTAACTGGAGTTGTTGTGGACATCATGATAAGTAGCGAGTACCACGTCTGGTGCGGCCAAGCTGGAGCTATCATGATTACAGTCGCCCTGTCTTGACGAATTTTGTTGAGTGTATGGAAGATCATGGGAATTGGCAGGAAGGCATAAAGGAGTGAGCCGCCCCAGTGGATAAGAAATGCATCTCCAGTGGAATGTGGGCCGATACCCACTCTGGAGCAATAGCGGCTGCATTTCTTATTGTCTGCCGTAGCAAATAAGTCCATTGTTGGGAAGCCCCATCTCGCAAAAATGGCCTGGATAATATCGTCTCGGATTTCCCATTCGTGATGATCTGAGAATGAACGGCTCAATGAGTCCGCTAGTGTGTTCTCCATGCCCAGGAGATATTCTGCATGCAGAGAAATCCCGTGGTTGATGCACCAGTCCCAAAGAGACATTGCTTCTAGGCATAGAGAATGCGATCTGGTGCCACCCTGTCGGCTGATGTAGAACATGCATGATCTGTTGTCGGTGTGGATGGTTACAACCCTCCCTATTATCAGGGGGAGGAAATGAGAACACACCCTGCGAACAGCACGTAGCTTGAGGAGATTGATATGCAACGTCTTTTCCTGGGGGGACCATTTGCCTTGGGTGGTTTGGTCCTGACAGTGTGCTCCCCAGCCCAGGAGTGAAGCGTCTGTCGTGATCACAACTTGTGATTGGGGTGGGATGAGGGGAAACCCCTTGCGTAAGATTGGTGCAGTCCAGCCACCATGACAGGGAATTCCTGATCATGGGAGGAATGACCAAGAGGGTTCTGGTCAGATGATGTATATGTCTGAAGCGAGCAAGGAACCACAGTTGTAATGGGCACATGCATAACTTCACGTTGATCATGAGCAAAGTCGTTGCTGCCATGTGCCTGAGCATTCTCATCACCATGTGAGCTGAGACGATGGGTGAACTCTGGATATTGGATGCTATATGATGCAGATTGCAGAGCCTGTCAGTAGGTAGAAAGGCTTTTATCTGCACTGAATCGATTTGTGCTCCGATGAAGTGGATTTGTTGTGTTGGAGACAGATTTGATTTGTTGTAGTTTACGTTTAGACCTAATGTGGAGCTTGGTCGTGCTTTGCAGTGCCTGGATTGCTAGTGTTTATGTGGGGCCTTTGATTAAGAAGTCATCGAGATATGGAAATATCTGTATGTGTCTCCTGCGTAAGAATGCTATTACTGGGGCCATGAGTTTAGAGAAGACCAGGGTACTGCACATAACCCGAATGGGACGACTGTGTATTGATAATGATTTGGGAAGAACTGAAATCGTAGAAACCTCCTGTGTGGTGGTCAGATGGTCACATGAAAATATGCGTCTTTTAGGTCAAGGGAGACAAACCAATCGGAGTGCTGAAGGACAGAGAGTATACTGCTTAAAGTTACCATTCTGAACTTTTTTACTTGGATGTATTTGTTGAGTCGCCTGAGATCGAGTATTGGCCTCCAACCCCCTGTCTTCTTCTGTGTTAGAAAATACTGTGAGTAAAACCCTTTTCTTTCTTGACCCACTGGGACCTGTTCGACGGCCCCTATCTGTAGTAGATGTTGGCTCTCCGCTCGGAGGTGTTGTACGCGAGCGGGGTCCCTGAAGAGGGACGGGTGGCGGGGTGGGTTTTGGGTTTGGAGATAAATGGGATGGAGTAACCATGTTGTATAATTGTGGCGACCCATTTGTCTGATGTTATATGCTTCCAGTATTGGAGGAAAGGTTGTAACTTGTCCCTGCAAGTTAAGCTGAGTGGGGTTTGTATATAGTGGAAAGGCTCTGAACTGGTTGTTCCCCTGACATGACCATCAAAACTGGTACTTCATACTCGATGGTTGAGAGTGCTGGAGTTGTGGCCCTTGTCCGCCCCTTCTTGGCTGTCTAGACCTATTCCTGTATGAGTCTCCTTTGCGGATGGATTGACTCTGTGGATATCTATAGTTAGCAGATTGGGTCTTATAAAATCTGCATCTATGCTGTGGGGTATAGATCCCCAGTGTCCTCAATGTTGCTCTCTAATCCTTAAGACCATGCATAACCTGGTCTGTTGTTTTCTCAAACAGATTGTCCTTGTCAAAGGGGAGGTCTTCAATGGTACGTTGCATTTGTCTGGGAAGGTCTGCCGCCTGGAGCCATGACAAACGTCGCATCACCACAGCAGTTCCAAGTGTCCTGGCAGCGACATCCGCAGCGTCCCGTGAAGCTTGAAGAGCTACCCTGGCTGCTGCTAACCCTTCTGTAATTAAAGTATTAAACTGCTCTTGTTTGTCTTGTGTAATAAAGTTAAAGCATTCATTAGGCTTGGTATAGATGTCGTGATCGTAGTTGGCTAGCAAAGCCGTATAATTGGCAATTCTCAGCTGCAGTTCTGCAGATGTATAGACCTTCTTTCCAAGGAAATCCAATTTCTTGCCCTCTCTGTTATTGAAGGTAAGTTTAGAACTCATTTGCCTGTTCCTGTGATGTGCCGCTTCGACTACCAGGGAGTTTGGCTGGGGATGTGTAAATAAGAATTCATTCCCCTTTGGTGCAATAAAATATTTTTTGTCGGCCCGTTTGTTAGAAGGAGGTGCTGACGCATACGTTTGCCATATTTCATTAGCAGGCTCCATAAAGTCCGCGTCCATTGGAAGAGCTAACTTATTGGAACCTGATGTCTGTAGAATCTTGTGTAGCTTGTGGTGTATGGGCTGAGTGTCTTGGACTGAAATTTCCAACACTTCAGCCGCCCGTTTGAATAATTCATAAAATTGTCTATCATCATCAGTTTTGGCTTGAGGAGAAGCCTCAGTCCCAAATTCAAGGGTATTTGCTGTTGTGGAGGGTGGAGGCTGAAGTTGAGCAGTTGGCAGAACTGCTGGAGGAGCATTAGGTGGCAATGAGAAGTTGAATGGTTGCCAGGGAACACAGTTGATGCCCTGCTGAGGGTAGATCACCCATTGGGGATATGGCCAAGGCAGCGTGACATTTGAATTGTAGGGTGCTGCTTGGGGCAGTTGTTGTGGAGGTGGCTGACTCGGGCCAGGACTAGATGACCGCGGTGAGTCAGAGCCCCTCAGTGAAGGTGATGATGATTCAATATCCAAGGAATCTGTTTGAAATAAGGGTGACACAGGCGAAGAGTGGACTGTCAGATCCTCTGTCACCCCTGTGTGCTTTGTCTTCTTGGAGGATTTTGTGCATAATGGCTGCAGGGAAGTATGGTGTAACATGTCCATCTGTCGTGTCGGGGGCACTGGTGGCATTAGAAAAGGTGCTGTCTGCACTTGCAGTGGAGCTGGACATGAGGGTGGTGTCAGCCGCTGAGCACCAGGAACTGAGCTCAGTGCCAGTGTCTGCCCCATCATCGGTGCCGTTTGGAACAACGTGGGGCAACTGGCAGCAGCTGGAGGTGCCGGAATGAACGGCACCGCAAGCGGCAGTGCGGAGTTCAGCACTGAGAGAAGTGGCTGCGGCACCTGCTCTTGGGGCGGTGTCGTTGTGCAAGCGCGGCTCATTTTGTGTTTCTTAGAGCTGGTGGCCACTGAATCATTAAGTACTTGGCCTGAGCGGGGCTGAAGTTGTTTAGCCTGAGCCTCCGTCCCTTTAAGTTTCTTACTAGGGACAGGAGAGGAGGCAGAGGACCGGCGCTTGTGCGCTCCCTCAGCGTTGTGAGGAGAGGCACCGGGGTCCGATGCAGGGCGGAGAGAGCCCTCTAGCAAGAAGAGCTTCAGTTTACGCTCCCGCTCTTTTCTGCTACAGCTGGTTAAACTGCTGCAGTGCTGGCATTTCTGCAATAAATGCCCTTCTCCCAAGCACTTAAAGCAGGAGCTGTGTCCATCAGAGGCAGGCATTGCCTCATTACAGGAGTTGCAACACTTGAAGCCTGACAAATTAGGCATAGCACTGGTCCAACACTGATGTTATCTATTGTTGTTTCTTTTTATTTAATTTTATTGGTGAGTTTTGTGGTTTAAAGTTGAGGTAAATGTCCTGTCAGTAAGAGCCACCACAGACTCTGGCTAGAGTCAACGGCGGTAGAAAGGATCTGATGAGGATTCGCAGCGGGCAGGGTTAGCGGCTGATGTCATCAGTGGCGGGAAACATGAACGCCGCTCTCAACTGCCTGCTGCCTGAGCCACTGCTATCAAAATCTCCGGTCTGGGGTGCCACGGGGCTGAGACACCTAAAGTGGAGCAGTCAGGAGCACTGCTCGAAGAAGAACTACATATTTTCTAGCTTGGAAAATTAGAGGTCTAGAAAAGGCAAGAATGAATGGCTTAGAGAAACCCAATTGTGTGTTTCTATTTAATATTTCCAAAATAGCATGGTTAAATTAAAAAAGCAAAAATAAAGAACATACATAAAACAAAACTTCTTTCAAAGCAACACTATGTGCATCACGTGTGCATGACATTCTACTATTTTCATGCAAGATCACAAAGTAAGTAGAGTTCTCTTTAGTCAGTACTTGAAAAGAAGCCAGCTTGAAAAAACAAAAAAAGAGGTTTTTAAGGATCAGCTTGACAAAGGCCTGGACTGCGATGATTTAGTGGGAGTTGGTCCTGCTTTGAGCAGAGGGTTGGACTAGATGATTTCCTGAGGTCTCCTCCAACCCTAATCTTCCTATGATTTCACCTCAATGCATTTGAGAGTTTAATAGCCTTCATCTGATGTTTTGATAAACTCCACTTCAGGTTGGCAGTTTCAGTTAGCTAAGGTAGTTTGTTTCATTCTTGCCCTGAACAACTGCCATTTTGCATGCAGAAGCAATTGACTTCCAGTGGCATGTGACGTTCCCTTTTATATATAATTATTTAATGAAGATATTGCAAATGGACTTGTTGATTAGCTAATGTTTGTGGAAGTATACTAAGATCACAGTACGAAGGGGCTGTTTAGAAATACAAAGTATATTACTGAGAAAAATGTTAGTACATTTTAAAAATATGATCTAATGAGAATAACACCTTAAGTTAAATTAGCTAAGAAAAATATTACATGGTCACTGATAACCAACTGGAAAATGAGGCTGGATTTCCTTCAAGTTGTAGTACTGCACAGTTAGGTACGTTTCTTCACAAGTATTTGACTATTTAGTCAGCCTCTCTTGCGGGAAAATGACATTTGTAGATTATAATTTTGTTTGATGGCATCTGAACATGGCTGATTTTTCCAAGGGCTTGACAGCCTGCTCCAAAAATCCCATGCCAAAGCCTCAAACCACAGAATATGGGTCTCTTGTAATTCTTTTAACCTTGAGAAATAGGGTGAGATTCTGTAGGCTCTACTGATCACTTCCAAGAAACACTGCATATTGCAGGAATCCCTTTTACTGGCCATGGATGACCCCTTAGCTCCTTTAACAACAATAAGGATAGTCAGTGCAAACTCCAAGTGAAAATTCCCATATGGATGACTGCATTTTCCTAGCAAAATTCACACTGAAGTTTAACTAGACACAATCTTCTGTGTTTATTGGCCTAAATTACTGTTTAATACTCCCGTGTTTTGTTCAAATGCCTATAAAGTTTTATGCTTATCTAGATATAAAACAATTGATCACATGCCCCTCTGATTAAGTGGTGAATGAAATAATTCCTGTTTATAGATCTATTTGGATAAAAGAATACAGTATGGAATACATACGAAGAGTTACTTCTGCTAAACATGTCAAGCTTAATATATTAAAATTGAAAAAATAGTCACTTAACCTTGTATCTAGCATTTTAAAATGTGCTGCAGAATTGTGCAAGCGAAACAGTGCATCAATGAAATGATTTCCATATTGTTTAGTTTAGCAGTCTCTACCAACTAGTGTCTAATAGAAATGCATTAATAGTCACTAAAATCTGTTACTTATTTTGTGACCTGTTGCTTAATTTGGTAGTCTGCTGAATCTTTAATATTTTTGGAGACCTGAGTTCAGGTCACATGTGAAAATGATTTTGGTGATCTCATCCTAATCTCTGTTTATTTTAAAAAAAACCATCACATTAACTGGGAACTGATTAGGACTGAAGAACAATGGTAAAACTATGTAGAGATATTTCCATAGCATCAGACACATCATTCCTCTAACCAGCATTATAATTCCTCTCTCAAATTCCTGCAAAATGGTTTCTAAAATACAAATCAGCCTAGACCAAAAACCCTAGATGTGAACACTTACGAGCTATAGTCAAGTTCAGCTAGGATATTCTTATTTATGATGGGCTGAACCCTCTATCTAGTCTCCTTTGAATATGTATATGACCTCCATAGCTAAGATGATATTCAGTAAAAACAAAATTTATTTTTTCAAAATCCTTATTTAAATTAAATAAAATGCCAGCTTACCAAACATAAACTATCTAATACAGACAGACCTTATAGTCCTTCAAAACAGAATTCAGCAGATAGTTGTAAGTGTCTAAATTATGGAGACTGTGGTACCAGATGCTGGGGTATGTTATTATCTTGATGTATAACCCTCAGACACTAAAACCCTCTGGCACGTTATTGCTTTGGCATCCAGATGAAAAGTTATACCACAGTTATCAGAGTCCAGTGTTCTTCAAAAGTATCTCCACAGCTTTCTAGGCAGGATTACAGTGGTGATACTGTGGGGGAAATCTGCACACTGACAACTGAGAAAGACATTTTGTTGATGGAATCAACTCAGCTGCTTCATAGCAAATACAGAGGTAGTATAACTATGTAAAACTGAGTCTTCTATAGCCCAACCTTTGCTTTATTATGAAAGGGAAATATTTGTTTCTCCATAAACAGTTCCTTGACTGAGTTAATGGTTTGCTTTTTTAGAGAACCCTTTAAAGGTGTATTTGATTTTTCAAAATACCTCAGGGGGAGGTTAAAAAACATTACTGTTATTTACATCTATTTACCAAATAATATATTACTTGAAGATAGACATTCTTGTGAAGTAGAAAGGTATGAGCTAAATCAGCTATCGTTTTACAATTTAGTTCATTTTTAAAAACGTGGCTATCTCATTTCTGACTCTGAAATAGAATATAGTGTAACATATTCAGTCAACAGCCATGATTATTAAACTTTTACTGACTAAATGCTCTGTCATGCCATGATGATGTATTTTTATAGCACATAAGATTAAGGACCAATTCTTGGACCCAATGAAGACAAAGGGATTTGTTTTGCTTCTGAGTTTTACGGCAAACAGAAAAAGATCTGTAGTAATTCAATAAGAAACACAGACAGAGAAAGAAACAAATATTTCCCTTTATTTGTGTATATATGTTTTTCAGATATACTATTAATATTTACATGGACATTTAATAAGGATTAAATATTAGTGATTTATAATTACTAAATTTATCAATAAAATATTATTATCCATTAGTTGCAGAAAACCAGAACTTCTACCATAAAAGTACTTAGCTTCAAGTATTAGAAGTTGTTAATCAATTAGCAGCTAGATTAAAGAAAGTGGAAAATGGCTGACAGAGAAAAGTATTCATAATATATTATGTTAGCCTTACTCCTTGGCCAGCTGTATACTGGTGGGTTTAGCACCAATAGGTATCCCGTGTTTATGCAAAGTGCTGATTAACGTATCACGCATTTCATTGTTGTAGGAGTCAAAGTCAAACACATTTCGAACCACATTTGCAAGTCCTTCAGTTGGAAATTTCTGCACAGAAACAAAACCCAAAATTTATCTCATTACATACATCTATTAAGTGACTGCACAGAGTAAAATATTTCATGGAATAGTTAGTCTGTATAATTATATTTCTAAAATCAGTTGAGAGAGAAATACTATGCTATTGCATATGATGCCATAAAACAAAAGGTATAGTAATTTCCTAGAAAAGACAACTTTTGTTTAAATTAGACAAAAACAAACGATCAGTTGCATGCATCTGAATAGCTATATTCTACTAGTCATCTTCTTAGAGTTGCTAGACTGAACACAACAGAAACAATTAACACAAAAACTGCAGAGCTAACAAGATGTATGGTAAAAACAGTCTTGTGGCATTTTTGAAGACTAACAAATTTATTTATCTCATGAGCTTTTATGGGTAAACTCCCACTTCATCAGATGCACAAATGGAAACTGTAGTATGTAAGGGGGTGTATAAATGCAGAGTAGGGTAAGTCACAAGGTCATTTCAGACTTTTTCAGCAAACCAAGCTAGCTGTTCTGATTCAAACAGTGTGGAAAAATAAAGGAGGAGCTGAGAATGGGACTCATCTTTGGTAATGAGTTAGCCATTCCAGGTACCTATTCAAACCTAGTTTGATTGTGTCGAATTTGCATATGAAATTCTAGTTCTGCAGTTTCTTGTTAGAGCCTGGTTTTAAAGTTTTTCCTTTGAAGTACTGTAACTTCCATGACTTTTACAGAATGTCCAGGAAGGCTGAAATGCTCCTCTATTGGTCTTTGAATGTTATCGTTCTTGATGTCTGTTTTATGTCCATTTATTCTTTGGTGCAGGGATAGTCCAGTCTGGCCAAAGTATGAGGCAGACCGGCATTGTGGGCACGGCATGGCTTATATCACACTGGAAGATGTGCAGGTGAATGAGCCCTGGTGGAGCTGTCTACCTCCACTGTCTACATAGCCCAGCATTAACATACAACCACATTTGCTCCGATCCCTCAGACAGAGAGGACCATCTTCACGATAGCTATCAGGCATTCTTAAAACTACAATATCTATCTGGCGAAGTAAAAAGAACAGACTGACAGAGCCAGACAGGTACACAGAAGTCTACTAGTACGGAACAAGCCCAACGAGTAAGACAACAGAATTACACTGGTCATAACATAAAAACCACAAGTCAAATCTCTCCAGCGCATCATCAAGGATCTACAACCTACCCCACAAGACCACCCTTCACTCTCTCAAGCCTTGGGAGATAGCCTCTCAACCTTAAGCAAATACTCACCAGCAGCTACAGACCACACAACAGAAACACCAAGGCAAGTACATATCCCTGCAACAGACGTCACTGCAATCTCTGGCTGCTGTCAGCGGAGGTGGCAGCCATGATGGCCACCCCGCCCCCCAACATAGCCCTCTAGACTATGGAGCTCACAGGGAGGAGTGTTAAGTATCTATCTCCCCTGATGGGTCTCATCTCCGGGCTATCCAGCTCAAGGGGAAGAGTGTTAAGGATCGATCTTCCCTGATGGGCCTCAATCTCCTGTGTGAGTTTCTTCCTCCCTAGCTTTGTGTCAACAAGGAGGGGGGTGAGTTCCTATCCCCCCTGAACAGTTTCTCGTCACCCCCGTCATCACAAAGGAGGGGTCATTGTCTGGGGTCCCAGTTTTATCATTGGTCCTGACCAGGATCCCACTCCTAATTGGCTATTTTTACTCTGGCTGGGCAAAATTCTATTAAATCCCCCTGTCTCAGCTAGCTTGTTGTTCTCCCACCCTCGGATGCTAAAGGGCACGTTGTGACCCAGTCGGACTGATCCCCCAACTGAGACAGGGAGTACCCACCACCGAAACCCTCTTTTTTTTTTTTTTTTTTTTGGGGTGTACACGGATTGTCGGCCGAACTATTAAGTGCTGAGATGCTGCAGCTGGTCTGCCTCCTCGCTTTGGGTTCTACTGCGGTCCTGGGACAGGTATTATAAATCGATATAGGCCTCCTACCTTCTCTTAATCATTCTACTTGGTACCATTTATATATAGCCTGTGATTGTAGCTTCTTCACCTGAGTTTTGTATAGTTTGTGCAGTTGTTATTATTTCCTCTGTATCCTGCATAATCTTTTTATGATATAGTTGTTTAAGGTCTAACATAGTTTTGTGTTGTTAATTTGCCAAGTGTTTTGTTAGTCATTTGTATTTTGCATCCTTCTTACTGTATAACTGTCCATTACTCTGCTTCTGCTCTAAACTGCTGGCCCCAAACTTCCCCAGTGTACACGGGGGGAGTGTGGGGGTTTATATTTCTCTCATCTGACTTTTTTCATTCTGCCGCCCACCCTTCTTGGCTAGCAAGGACGAATGGCTTCCAGCCATTGGTAAATACGCGTCGGGTGGGCTGGTCAGTGCCTATACCGATGTTGAGGCAGTAAAAGGACAGAAAAGTCCTTGACTTATTATGGCCACCCTCTTGTAGGTCATTAATCCATACTGTTATTTAACTATAAGTACTTTTGTAGGTTGTAAGTGTTTTGCATAGACTTACATGCTTTATCCTGTTGTTTGGCTGGAGCTGTTTCACAGGTGCTTTATATAGACTTTCTTGCTCCACACTGTTACTTGGTTATAAGTGCTTTGCATAGGTTTTTAGCTTTATATTGTCATTTAGTTATAAGGGTTTATTTAGATTTTGCTTTATGCTATTAGTTGGTTATAAGTGTCCTATATAGATTTCTGCTTCATATTGTTAGTTGATTACAAGTGTTTTTGTACAGATCTCCTTGTTTTACACTGTTAAGTGGTTAAAGGTGTTTAAGGTGTCACTATAAAAGTAGCTTTTTTGTTTACTTGAACTGGTGTCTGTCTCATTGGTGGGTGTCGCCGGTCCATCCCAGTCACATCGCGAACCTGGGGTTCAACAGCTGCCTACCTACTATGACACCATCATAGGACCTAAGCAAATCAGCCACTTCATCATGGGCTCATTTACCTGCTCATCTTCCAATGCTGTATATGCCATGATTATACCATCACTACACCATATGACATTAAAGCATAATGATGCCATACTTATTTATCTATTCATTAATTTATTTTATATATTATATTTATAAATAATTAGGCCAGCATTATGCCATAATGATTATTCCATTTTTATCATCATAAAAACTACTTATTTGGTATTGACTTTTAAAACCAGATTAGCAGACAAGATATTGATTCCCTGTCTATACATCTAGTTCTCATTCACTGACATTTTCCATTACAAGTAGTACTTCTGTAAGGACCTTGGAATATTTTAATATTTTACACCTAGATTCTTGGTTAAATTTTAAAACAAAAATGTTTTTTCCTTTCAGCTACTTCTGGATATATCTTATACTTAGAGTCATTACAAAGCCTAGCTTGGGAAAAAATCCACATTATGCAGAATACACATACTATTGTGATTTAAAACCATTCCTATTGTCATTCCCAAAAATAAAGAAGATTAGACAGATTTTCTTTTCACGTCAGCATCTACAAGCCACGTAAGTTGACATTTTACCAAACATTTTGCTAAAAATATTTTCCTCGAACAGCAAGCGCAGTAACAACCTGTTAACACTGTATTCTATTATTCAATCTAAAACATTTTATGTGAACAGTTTTCTCAGCATGAGCACAGAGATGCTGAACTGTTACTGAAACACAGCTTTACAGTTTTCCTCGGTTCAGCAATCCTTGTTGTGGGTGACTTATTTTCATAATATCTATAGGGTTATGTCTCAGTAATCATACAATATGCATATCACCATACTTTGATTGGTTGACAGCCACGATTAAACAAAATGCAGAGATTTGTTAATGACTGTGCTATTACTTCTGACTCATATGCGAAATCTTTGTTTTCTCCCAACAAGTATGTTGCATTTAGCATCTAAGTCCTTTCAACAGAAGCAGAAAAATTCCAAAGTTACATGAAAGAAAACAACAAACACTAGTACAAAGAAAGCGGGGCTATGGAACTGCTGTAAAGGAAATTGTTTAACCATATGACTAACTTCCCTCTTTCCTTCCTATAGGCCAGCAATGTTCATTGACTCATTTCCCTCCTTCCTTTCCTCCTCACCCTTCCCTCACTGAAAGCCTGGAAGAGTCATACTCCAAAATAACTATTATATTTTTGTTCAGACTAATCGTTTACATTAGGTTAAGCTCACCTCCTTTACTTGCCAGTTGTAAAACACAATTTATTGTAAACAAAGCATTGTCATCCCTGTGCTAAATAGTAACAGATGTCAGGGCCTTTGAGATGGGTTTTGCATTGAAGGAAGGCTCAGTGATGCAGTCTGCGTATTTAATTAGTTCAATCTGAACAGAAGTGGGCTCAAAAGATGCACAGGCAAACCCTTCTTTTGGAAATCTCAGCCAACATACAAATACTCGATTCCTAGGAAGCAACTCTGCACCAATAATTGACTCCACTGAGGGAAGCCAAGGAAGAAAACCAGTTCCCACTGTGTTTGCAACAGCCTCCCCAGAACAACCTCCATCAGAAATTAACAATGTATTTTTTTCTTTGAAGATTATACACTTGTTGTGTGCTAACAGAAATTACCTATAAGGCCATGTGACATTACCATTTGGTAACTCCTGTCATTACAATATACATTAAAATTACAAATTATTTGAGGCTGGGCCACTAGAAATATCCTGAAGGGTTGTTTTTCCCCTAAAAAAATCTCCCTTTCAGAAGCATGGCAGACCATTCTTCCCTCTTTCATTTAAAATTTGGTAATTCATTTAAATATATTCTTACTATTAATAACCTGATACCAGTTTTTCTTGATCTGTCAAACCATTATGACCTAGCCAATAAAGTATTCCCTTCTCAAGTTTATGTTGTGAGAACACCTCAGCTTTTAGACCTGTAGTTTATTCACTCCAGGATAGTGATTACTTCATAAACATTCAAATTATCTGTGTTACTGTAACATAAATACAGAACAACACCACCCAAAGGCCCCATCTACATTCAAGGCTTATTATCTTAGGCACTGTATCAAGTGCAGAATGCCCAAGTCCTTGTTCCAGAAATCTCAAATTACTAGGTATAAATGTCAACATAACTTAAAAAATGCCATACTATTTCTGAGTCATATGATAGTCTCTCTCTGACACGCACACATACACACGATATTCTCAATGGTCTACCAACACACAGCCCCATTGTATTGTATGAACACAGGCAGATATGGTACTTGTGCCAAAGAGCTTACAGTAAGAGAAGTTGTATTAAAATAATAATCACAATAGTATGCTAAGGAGTATGAATTTTATATTGTAGAATCTTAAATCTAAGAAATAGGACTATAATAATTAAATTACCAGCATCACAAATAGTCCAAAACATAACCTTTCCATATTCCAAACAGGCAGCAAATATGCTTCAAGTTATAAAGCTAGTCCTCTATCAGCACAGATCAGAAGCTAACTTTAATCTTTTAGCTTCATAATTTAATCAGAATTCAGGATATTGCACTTAAAACTGATCGTGTGAAACAATTCAGAAATGTGAGCATCTGTTTCCCAAGTGCATATCCATGTATAATTTTGAGAATACAAATCTGATTTTTGATTTATTATTCTTAAACAGCAGTGTTCAATCTCCCACAAAAGCTATATAAACCAAAAAACCAAAACAGCAAAATAAAGTGTAAATCATTAAGTTATGTTATTCTTATAAAAGCACAAAGAATTCTATCACATTGCCCAATACGAACAATTTGTAATAGGTTCACTTCCTCTCTCACACACACAAAGAAACAATGAAAGATTAAAAAAAAGTTCTGTATTCATTGTCCATGCTTACAAATAAATGTTCAGAAAGACCTAACAATCAAGGTAGATATTAGACCCCCCACCACTTTGCTATCTGAGCATCTAGATATTATCATACTTTCTAAATGCAGTTAGTAGACAGATCCTTTTGTCTACAAATTTGATTCATCACTTATTTTAAAAAAATCTTCAGCAATCTACATTTGATGATTTTTCAAAAAGTATATGACATTACTGTTCATTTAATTTGTTCCATTCACATCTGAACTCAAATTATGCATATTGTACCTGTAAATGCTTCACTATATTTACAACTTCTCTGGTTGAATAGGGATAATTAATAATTCCTTGGTCAGCCAAGCTCCTTAGTTCTCCAAAAGCAGCCACCAGTTTCTGAAGGATTGGCTCTGGAACATCCGGTCCATATTGCCTAAGCATTGCCAGTTCAGACTGTGGTTTGGGATTATCAACTGCATGACAACTAAAAATATCCCCTAAAATAAAAATAAAAAAGGTATATAGCATGCATTTAAACATTTATAAAAGGACAGTGTATTAATAATACTTAGATCTTATATAATGTTCATCTAATGTAGCTGAAAAACCCTGAAAGCTTTCAGAAACTACTGAGTGCCCATCCACTGAAAAATCAGGCCACTTAAGAGTCATCTCAGGTTGGTCATAAAAAAAAAAAAAAAAAAAAAAAAAAGAGGCATCCAAAATCACCACTACCTCTGAAACAAAATCCTTAGTCATTGCTGCTGAATAAAAGGACTGAAGACTTAATTAGAAATGCCTGAAGGGTGATCAAAAGCTCATGAGAAAAACAGATCTATTAGTCTTTAAGTGCTACAGGACTCCTTGTTTGTTTATTTATTTATTTATTTATTTATTGCTGGACTAGACTAACACCGACGCTCCTTGGAACTTAACAGAAAAAACAAACCAACCAAGCAATCAAAACCCAACCACCACCAGAATAAAAACAAACAAAACCCCAAACAAAAGTCTCTGGCCTGTCAGTAGAGTACCCCATGGAAGGAAAACTTCTCCAGAGAGTACTGTTCTAAGCACTCTGAAAAGAAATGCCATCTCTACAGCTTCACTTCTAACTGACGGGGCCAAATGAAATATACTGGAGGTAGCTTAGTAAAGCTTGTCCATTACTACCTCCTCTCTCCAGTCAAGGAAATGGAGCAGAAAGTAAATTTCAGCAGAAAGATAAATTCTGAAGGTCTAAGACCAGACCAGATCTACCAGGACACCTCAAAAACTTTCCTTGAACATTTAAAGAAAAAAAAAAAGAAAGATATATTTTTGTGCTTCTGAAGTCAAAGAAACAAGACGTTTCCCATGCCTGGTTCAGAAGTAGGAAAATCAGAAGTGAAGTGTGGCCTGCCTAAGTGAAAAGGGGGCAAAACTCCTGGGAATAAAGGGGACATGTTTAATGGACCAACTTATTACTATGGAAAACCAATATGAACAGTTAGGGGAAAGTATGGAGTGCTCTACCATTATCTAGGCTCAGGTGATCAATAACCAGAAATCATCTTCAAGAAGGATCAGTACAACTGATTGAAAGGAGGGGTGTCATAGGATGGCTGGAAATGAAGCAGGTTCAGCTTCCCTGTACTAGAATGGGTGCTTCCATTTGGACCAATTATGAGGACAGGGCACCTCTTGGGCTAAAATGACCAAGACTCTCAGTACAAGAGGCAAATTATTTTGGGAGCAGGCGCAGGCAGTGGGAACCTACATGGGCTGGGGGGGAGACCCTCCAGGAAGAAAGTCTTGAGAGGTGGTCCTCTGTCCATAGGAGAATCTCACTATAGATCCTGAACCAGGAGAGACTGAAGGACTGAGGGGGGGAGGGTTATCCCCAGGAAGCTGTAGCCCATGGTGGACTGAAGAACTGTTTTGTTCTTTTTCTTATATTTGGGGGGAAAGGGTCAGTCTTTTGTGGGCTGGGGACAGAATACACTCTGATAAGATACTTGCAGGGAAGATGACAAATCTGCAAGGGATTACTTTTATTACTCACTGAAGGCATCGGGGAGCTCAATGAACAGTGAAGAAAGATCAATTCTATCAGGTATACTCTGATGCAAGCCTGACAAAGAAACATAGGGTATGGGACAGAGTAATTACTGGCTGGGGAAATTATACTTCTTTAGGAGTCTCCATGTGAGCAGGAAGACAAAAATATTTAACCACAGGGAAGTCCTCTGGAATGGCAGAGATATCCTGGGTCCATGTTGATGGGTAAAGTCCACTGGAAACAGGTCTATGACATGAATGCTTCATTGAGACTGGACATAAGTGGAACTTTCTTTCTTGCTGAATAGATGTCCATCCCAAACAGGGTCACGTCTGAATTGACAAGTATCCTATCTTGGACCCAGGAGTAATAGAATTAGGGATCCCCTCCCCACCCCAAACATCCCACTCGTCCTTTCATCATGACATCAGGTAGAACAAAGCAAGCAACTGTTTTCCTAAATCCAACACCTTTAAAGATACCTGATTTCTAGCACTCCTATTGAATACAAATCACTTACCCAATGTGCCAAAAAAGTCATTGCCCAGAAAAGGAAAACCGGGTCTATTTGCTAGAACTACCATTCTAAAATCAGGATGAATTACTATTACATTTTCTCTCCCATCTACATTAGCAGGATCTGAAAAAGATTTAAAAAAATGCTTTAGTTTTGCCAGTTATGAACCAAACAGACATCTGTACATGTTCCAAAAAGCACCAAGGGCTTTATCAGCCTACTGCTCCATTACGAAAACTCTAGGCACTTAGCTACAATTATTTTATTTCATAAAGTGCTGGACTCTAGACAAATAATTTGTTCCAAGCTCAACAATGCATTGAGTACCGCAGGACCAAAACAACTCGTGCGTGCAGTAAAACTTGTGGGAAAGAGTTGATGATGGAAATATTCATGAGAAACCCCTTGTAGAGATTTCTACATGTTGCCTTGTGTACGTCAGGAAGAAAAAGTCAGGGGCTTGCCCTCCTACACAAAATCCTTCCCATAAACTTAAAGATCCCAAAGAATCTGTGAGAAGCCACAGCCATGTATGCAGTGAAAGTGCAAACTGGCTCAGGCTCAGCTTCTCTGACAGTTCCCTGGCAGCATATCTTCACTGGCATCACACTCCAAGGGAATCCTCTCACAATTATACAACCAGGATATTAATTTAAACAACCACACAGTATTTCTTTCAAATGACATCCTAGTATTTGTAATCACCCTGCAAAATTCTAGTATTGTATCACTTGAATACTGAACATCATTCATGATTAAATCTGTGTTCGTAATTTGTTCAAAAGAAAAACCCACCCATCTATTTTCACAACACATATAGCATTTTACCTACTAATAGAGTTCTGCTCTGAAAAGCAACTGTAAACATCTCAATGTGTTTCAGTTTTTCCTTCCATTTATCTCCTTTTGACATATTTCTAGTGATGAAATTTTCTTAGTTTACAAGTAAAGCAGCAATGAAAAACACAGAAAGATTTTTGTTAATTGCCAGCTCTGAAAAAAAATTCGACCTGGGATCCAAAACTTAAAATAAGGATTTAGCAGGCCAAAACACAAACTGAGCAATGGGAATGCAAAGATGAATCCAAAAGCACAATTTGGTCAACTGCACTTTATTATTGGAAGCAATGAAAACACAACTCAGCTTGATTTTTGAATCCTCAAATGAGATTATAGGGCTGTCAGTTAGGAAAATCCCCTTTGTCTCCCTTGTAAAATGACAAATTTTCCATGATAATCACTGAAATACTAATATATGAGAGAGAGAGATCGTGCGAGCGAGCGCCCTAAACCTTTCTTGTTGCTAGCATTTTCACAGCAAACCTTTTTCAACCCTAGTCTCTTTGCAGCAATGCCTTAATAAATGTAATTGCTGGAAAACTGCAACATATGTTTTACAGTAGGTAATAAAAGTGATTTAATAGCTACTTACTGGCAACAAGGCGCCTGCCATCCGACAGAACCATTTCTCCACTTTCCACAAGAGTTTTTAAAATACAGGTAACATTTGTAGGTGCTTTGTCTGCCTCATCAATAACAAGAATATGCCCCAACTTGACTGCTTTCACCTAGAAGAAATAACTGTCATACACACCTGCACACACACAGAACTGCAAAGTTGATTTCTCATCTCTGTGCAGAACACCTTGCATTTGCCATTCTGCTAATTATTATAGAAAAACAAAGAGCTAGTGTGTGTACAATGTTAAAGTATCAGTAAATTGTCACAATAGACTGATGAAAGAAATGGGTACTGTCAATACCCCAGCCACATTTTTTTCAGAAACTCTCTAATAAAATTAACTAATGTTAACTTAATGGTTCATTTAAAAATGCTTCACATTTTAGGAAAATGTAAGTGAAAAAACAGTAAGAGTATGGAAACCTCTGAGAAAAGTATCACAATACTCCTTTAAAAGCCACAATTTTATATAGCTTATTGAGAAATGACAATTACCGATGACATTCAATTTACTTCCATTTAAATGAGCATACAAATGCATACACAATTATGTATATAAACCTAAATGTATGGGTGACATGCACTCCTCCCACACCACTGTAACGTGATCTGTCTAACTTTCTTGTCTGCCTTTCCTGTTCACTTTTGCAATGTAACTGTATAGTTTAATGCAAAATATGCCATGCAACATCTTTTCTGAATGCTCAGGACATACTCTACACCAGCGGTGGCCAAACTTATGGAACTCAAGCACCACACAAGTCAATTATTAAACCTTTGAGAGCCGCACTGATGCATATAACCACATACTTTTATCTACTCCAAAATTACTAAGCTTAAAATTCATTGCACACTTTAATTTTATCTTAAAAACAGGGCAAATATTGATCCTACTAATGTCAGATTCTAGTAATTACTTAAGGTTACAATGAAAACTAGGCCTATACAGTAAAATCTTAGCTGTCACTGGATATAGAAAACTGTAGGCTAGTGGCAAGTTTTTTTAAAATCTAGGCAGTAACCTGTCAATGCAGTATGTAAAAGCTCTCTCAGGTGCTGATCTCTAAGTAGTGCACAATGTTTTGATTTAACAAATTTTATTGTGGAATACAGTGCTTCACAGCAGTAAATTGTGCCAAAAATTGAAAGTAATCTACATTCAGTTTTAAACTTTTTTCCTTTGTATTTTCATTTCTTAGTATTCCATGTCATGTTTAAGACTTGTAAAACATGATTTTATTTTAACAACACATAAAATGCATTAGGGCCTATGAGAAAATCTAAACACGCCATGGCTTCCCTGACCATGCCGCGCCCATGCAGCATCTCTGCCTTCTCGTATCATGCTGCTGCTTCTCTGCTCTTCCCGAACATGCCACACTTCTTCCCCCCATCCTTGACCATGCTGCAGCTTCCTGCAGTCTCTTACCATGCCACTGCTTCTCTGCTGTCCCCAACCATTGCCCACTTCTCCCTGTCTCCTATCATGCCACCCTTCCCTGCAATGTTCCCTCTAAGCTAATGATTCAGCTTAGCTTTTGGATCCAGGTGAGCACATTCCCCCCCAGTTCCCTGACCCAGTGCAAGGCCCCTGCTCATTGGCTCCCAAAGTGCATCCATAACTTGCTCAGCTGCATCATCAACTCAGAAGGAACATTGCTCCTGTCTCCCATGACAACTCATCTGTCTTGGGAAACACTTTCCTATTCCACACATGGTCTAATCCTATTCCACAAAACCAACAGGTTTGGTTTTGTGGAATAGGATTCTGCATAAAATAATTTTGAGGGGAGAGGATGCTATGCAAAACAGCTCATCCCTAGTCCCAATGCCTCAGTGTTTCTGTAAAGCCTCAACTGTCCAGAGCTCCAAAGAGGTAGCCGTGTTAGTCTAGTTCAGCAAAACAAACAAGGAGTCCTGTGGCACTTTTAAAGACTAAACCATTTAGTTATCGCATGAGCTTTCATGGGAGAAGTGTGATAAATAAATGGGTTAGTCTTTAAAAGTTCCACAAAACTCCCTGTTTAACTGTCCAGAGCTCGATCTAAAAGTTTCTGCAGAGTTGGCAAGAAGGAGTAGGATTCTTCACTGGCTTATTCCTTCTCCCTCTGCTACAATGGAAGACTTTTTAACCTGTTATCCTGACTACCATACTTATACAGGGAGTGCATGAGGTGCCCCTAAGTTTGTAAAGTGCTGTGGACAGGACTGAGGACTGCCATGGCATGTGGTATAAGGTAAATGCAAAACAAACAAACAAATTCACCCATACCAAAAGAAAATTAAAAAATACAAAGTACACAAAAATAAATAAAGCAAAGCAAAATAAAATCCACATTGAAATCTACAAAACAGAAAATAACTAACAATAATTTGTTAGTCTTTTAAGTCTTTTACAACTTGTCTCTTCCCTGATCCCCTCAATCACTTCCCTCACTGCCTCTATTCCCTGAAGCTCCCTACTGTCCTAAGACCCCCCACCCCTATCGCTTCCCTGAGCTGCCCAGCTGCTCCTCTCCTACCCTCATCTGAACCAGGGCTGTCGCTCCATGCTCCCTGCTCTCACCCCTCCTCTGAGCTCTCAGCTACCAGCTCTGCTCCTCCTCCGCACCTCTCCTCTGAACTACCTCCTGCTGCTCAGTGCTTTCTCCTTCCCATTCCCCAGCCCTCCTCTGAGTCGGGGGTGCTCCCCCCAACACACACTGCTTCTCTGAGCTACTGGCTTCTGCTCAGTGCTTCCTCCTCCCCACCTCTCGTCTGAGCTGCTGGCTGCAGAACTACCTGACAGGCAGAGATTTTAACTCCCCCACCCTGAAGCAGCTCCCTGCAGTAATGTGCAGGCAGGTCAGTGAGGGCTGCTGCACCCGCACAGCTGACAGGGAACACTGCTTCCCTGCCATGTCCTTCCACACCATGAGCCACACTTTTTCTTTGAAGAGCCACATGTGGCTCGCGAGTCGCAGTTTGGCCACGCCTGCTCTACACTACTGTCACGGTATCATGTTTTCTGAAACATCACACGTGCATAGATGTGAAACATCTCCCCAGATTCATTTCAATGGCTCAAGTAGGAGCAAGTAATCAGGGCTGCTAAGACATGTCCAAAGAAAATACACATGACAATGAACAGCTAAATGCCTGTAGCAACTTGACCTGAGAGAGGAGATCACCAGCCCTTTCTGAATCAAGTGAATGATCTGGCTACCAGGAAGAGAGGGAAAGGTGTTTGAGAAGAGACTTAGGGTATGTCTATACTGACAACGGCAAACTTGCCACCGTCAGTGCACTCTTCCAGGTTTGACTGAGTGCTCAAGGTTCAATTGATCTCCAACTTGATGCTATAACTCCATCCCCATAACTGGAGTAGTGCTAAGTCGATTGGACGGCATTTTCAGTCGACTTAGTGCAGTGCGAACAGGGAGGTAAGTGGGAATTAGTTAGGTGATGGGAGATATATGAGGTATTTTATGTACCTTGTACATCTCCCGTCAACGGCCACCAAAAAGTGCAGCAAGTGTAGACTAGGCAGTGGTTCTCAAACTTTCACAAGCTGTGACGCACTTGGTAGCGTATTGTACCCCTACAACACACACCAGGCCCCTGCCTCCCCAGCTCTCTGCAACGCACTTACCACTGGCTGCAAACACAGTAATGTGACTGGAAGTGAGGTGAGATGCAAACCATAGCTCAGATAAGCAGTCTGGGTCCTGATTGCTTGAAAGGATGGAGCAGAAGGCAGTAAGGGGTTTGGGCAGGGGGTATGTGTGTGTGTGTCAGTCACTGGGTGTATGGGATATGTGTTTAGTAGCTACAGCAGAGAAACTGAAAACCTCAATGCTTCAGCACTTCAGGGATACAAAGTAATTCCACAATGAAATAAATAATATGCTCATTTTGCATGTCAGATACACTAAGACCCCAGACCACTAAACTGATTGGCTCATGGAACAGAAAACTTATGTGAAGAAAAGAAGTTGTTCAGTACTGCCCATAATGTTTTGCCCTATTGAGCTCTGTTGCTGAATCACAATAGTCTCAGGAAAAGTACAGTACCAAGACTGCAAGAATAAAAATATAACAACATCGAATTCCTTGGCCTTTGTGGAGCCACTAGTACATATCTAATAAGGCTGTCAAAGTATTAAAAAAATTAATCTAAATTACTCCAAGATTAAAAATAGTTGTGATAAATCATAGTTTTAATTGCATTGTTGAACAATAATAGAATACCAGTGAGTTAGAATATTTTGGATTTTTGCCAGCATTCAGGGCAGCCCTCTGGTCACACCTGGCTCACCAGGGGTGCCATTTCAGATTTTGGTTTGGCGGGAAATGCATGTGTGTTGGGGAAGACTGTGTATGTAGCTGCTTTGGGGGTAGGTGGGCAAAGGGAGAGAACGTGTGTACTGGAGGAGCGCTGTTACTTCAAGCAGAGTGCTCAGGAGCTTGAACACTTTTTCAGACAGCAGCAGCTGCTATTGGAAGAACTTGCTCCTGAGCCTGCGGCAGCAGCAGCAGACAACTATCTCGCCCTGTCCCCTGATCCCAACTCAGTGGCACCTGGTTACCCAGGCTGAGGGGTGGTGGTGTCAGGGAAAACACCCTGATACCAGCCCCACCCATCCTGCCCACTCTGCACAGTACACAAGAGGCAGGCTCCTGGCCCAGGGCAGTTTGCACAGGTGTGGCTAGTGGGAGGAGGAGGAGGAAGCGGGGGCAGCAGAGGAGGAGAGTGGCAGGAGGAGATGCACCCCTGCCCTAGTGGCACATAGGTGCCACCCCCCCCCCAAGCACAACACCCTGGGCCAACTCTGTCCAATGAGATGGGATGGTGTTGCAGCTGGTACCTCTCTCTCTGCATGGTTGCCACTGAGTCCCATCTCCAGAGGTATGAGATTAATGCTCATTTAAAAAAAAAACTGCATTAATCTGTTTTGAGGTAGCCTCATGCATTAACTGATAGTCTTAGTTTTTAGCATAATTTTATAAATGAAACCAGATTTTTCAAATCTACAAATATAATTTAAAATACTGACCAGTGGTGAGTCTTCATAAATAATATGACCATCTTTAACAGAAGGCTGCAGGGTAAGGCTCTGTACAGTGGTATCTCTGAGAGTTTAAAAAGAAAAAAAAAAAAGTAACTGAAAACAAAAAACTGACTTCTAGTCATAAATTAAAATAAAAAAAATATAAAAGTTAAAACATTATTTGGGATCAAGACAGCAGAATTTATCTTCTGTAATAGAGAAAGCAATGACAAATGAAACCATTAAACAATAACCACAGTGCAGAAGCTTGTGGAACCAGTGTACAGGGTTGAATATCAGAGCGACATCATGTATGAACCGTAATTCTATTTTATTTTAACTTCTTGAGATACCAAAACTAATAGTTGCTTGAGAGCCCCACAGAGCCTCTTTTTTCCACTCCACTTACTATAGCCAATAAGGAAAAGTGGACTGAGTATAACTAGAAAGATCTTCACCATGATCCCTAACTGGTCAAAGACAATACTTTTCAGCAATCCTTCTTCCTCAGTTAAGGTTCCCATAGCAATTCCTAGTCCCTCTGCACCTGGGAAGTGAAAATCTAAACACTGAAGCCCAGTTCTCCTGTACTGAACCGCAATGTGCTACCACTAATTGTGAGTAAAGCATGTTTAAAACTATAATTTTCACAGAAAACATTTTCACATGTCAAAGAAATCTCATATAAAACAAAATGATTAGCAATGTCAAAGTGGGGTCCAGTTTCTACTTTAATTGCTTTGCTCAGTATCTTATCTCCAAGAAAAAGCAAGGATTAGAAAAGAAAAAGTTCTGACCACAAAATAGTTCATTTAAAAAAATTTATTCTCTGAATTGCATTAAAATAACAATTTACTAGCATTTGGTACATTTTACTGTATCAAAGTGTAAAGTTGTTTTTTTTAAAAAGTCTGATTAAAATGTAGGGAGTACACCCCTTAACTTCAGTTAGTAGAATCAACTTCAGTTAAAGCTAAATGTGTAGCAAACAAAGAACAGGTTGTAGTTCAGAAAGGTCAAACAAATACCTCTTTATCTGATTAAACCACAAACCTTATTATGAAAATTGATTTAACAAAAACCACTCTCACCCTCATTGACATCTGCTGGACTAGAATTGTGTGCTTAACCTTACGTTACTCATCACTGAAAACGTCAACCTTCAGATTTCCTAACAAGGTTTGTAAAAATCAGTAAGAACTCAGATAGGCATCATAGATGCACAAAATCAAATATAGCACTTGTTGTAGTAAAATGGAAAGTGTTAAATTGTAGCTGAAATTTGAAAGTACAGTAGTTAACATCCAAATCTCCTTTGCTGATGTCAGTAGCAATTCTATCCCTAGCAACTAGTGCCTTGTTTAACAAGGGTTATGACTTATCTGCTCCAAAGTCTCCAGTACAGAATGATAATACACAAAAATGAAACAGTGTGAACTAGTTTCACAATTCGAACACATCAGCCAGACTTTAAATCCATGGGGGAAAAAATCGGAAAGTCTAGATGTTTTTTCCAAAGCACAAAGACGACAATATTTATGGTAAGTGTTTGGGTTTTTTGTTCATTTTTTATTTTAGCAAACAAAATCCCAAGCAAGATCATAATAAAACCCCAAACTGCTAATTAACTCTCTGCAGTGGTGTCTTTTTTTTTTTTTTTTTACAGACTAACACAACATGAAACATCACTTTGCTAATACCTTAGAGACAACCCATTTCTGTCTTGCTCACAGAAATCAATACTAGGTGCATCACCAAGTTCGACCACGGAAATATTACAGAAATCTTTTATTCTTTGATCAGTGATAATATAGGCTAAATTCTTAGATGGTATAATTTGGCATGGCAGCTATCATTTTTAGACCAAACTAATAGTGCTTTAAGTGTACAAGAGTTTTATTGTGCGTAAAGCATGTCAATCAAAGCTTAGAACACACATCTATTGATCATTTAAACATGTAATATATGGGTTTTCATGAGTGGTTTCAAGGATAAGTGGGAAAGCACTCATCATAAGCTAAGTGGGGACTGTTCAAAGCACAGAAGGTAACACAACAAAGAAAACATACAGAATCATCAAGAGAACAGGAAAGAAATGGAATAATCAGGAAAAAGACTGGGCAGAGCATGAGGCACAGGGCAGGGTGGGTTACAGAAGGCTTTGAAGACTGTAAGTCTGCTCATCATAATACAGGAGAGCGAACAAAGCAGAAGCAAAAGTTGTGGTGAGACATATAGTAGTATTATGAATGGACATAAGGGGATATGGACAAAACCGGGCAAAAGGAAAGACAAGCGTCTAGTAAGCACAATTAATGTAAATAAGAACATGGATTTAACATTGGGTCAGTTGGTTGTAGCTAACCATATGGCTCCAGGAGGAAACATCATCTGACAATGTTAAACACAATGATCCCAATCTACAGAGTGCTAAATCATGCCTGACATCATGTTAATTAACACAAACCCTCATAATAACAGTTTTTAATGTAATTTTCCAGTTAAAACAAGCCCTAACTGAAAAAGATGTTTTGGGGGGAATCAACTTTGAAAGCAATGAGAGGAAACAGAACCAGGTGACAAAGGGTAGAAATGTCCACATCCTCAAGAAGCCCACAAAATAATTGTAGAACTCTTCATACTTGCATGTACACAATACATTACAATGCATCTGGATAAAAAAAGGTAAATCTGGCAAAAGATACTTTCTAATGCCATGTAAACTATCTAGTGGTATGTCTACGCTTAGAAGGTTAGTTCAAATTAACTGAATTTACAGCCACACCAGAAACACTAATTCAAACTGGCATGCCCATGCACAGGACTTGCACGTTTGAATCAAGCAGAGAGCGCTACTGCACAGGGAAAAATCAAGCTGTGGTTAATTCGAAGTAACACAGCTACATGGCATGAATTTAAACCAATGAGTTCGAATTAACCAACAGTTTGAACTTTAGGGAGGTTTTATAGATTCGAGCTATCCTTTTCTTAGTTCGAACTAATGAAAGCAAGTGTGGACATGCACTAATTCAGTTCAAATTAAGACTCTAATTCGAACTAAATTGTAAGTGTAGACATACCCTAGGATACTCACAAAGAAGCGTCTATATCTTTTCATAATTTCCTGGCTATTCTCCATTCCTTCCCTTTTCACAATGTTTTCAAAAAGTATTTGGGGGAATTGAAGTTAATCATGAAAGCTAAATGTCTGCCAGAGCTTGGAATTAATCCCAGGGATTTCCCTCCCGTCCTGAAGATCAATACAACTCATAACTGTATGCCAAAATCTAGCATTTGCTTAGCATTAAAAATTAAAAATCTATTAAAAATCTGATTCTGCTTGCTTCTTCCTTTCATAAACATAAAACATGCAATCAGACTTCAATAGTTTCCATTTTTCTTCAGTACATTTAACCTGGTTTAAATTACTATAAGTAACTGGCTTTCTTGTTACCAGGATACAGCATCTCACTCCGCAAACCACATGACAAACTCTCAGTTTCCCTAGCTCATGTTTACTAACTAGTCTCTTTTAACATTTGCCAGATTCTCACACAGACATGAGCAAAGAACCTTGCAGCTTCAACACGTTCCACACATAAGACTAAGCCATTGCTGAAGCAAAGAAGCAAGAGTGGAATATAAGAGCAGCTGAGAACCATCGTCAGAGAACTGTCATCCTGTTTAACTGAGACAATTTGTTCTGTCCTGTTAAAAGCAGAATCTGAAAAAGACTAGTGTCATTTCCTGCTAGCTTCTTTTTGCCTCTACAAGAAACCCATCAGCTCTTCGTGATCATGCCATTGCTGGCTTCATAATGGTTCTCCAAGTCTCTTGTTGACATTTTTTTTTTCCTTACCCCATACCACAATTGTACCTGTTCTATGTAGGCAGGCTTTTCCTTCCAGCAGATATGCCTTGAACTTGTGCTTTGTTTAGCTCAGACTGTTTTGGTTTTTTTCCCTGGGGTTTACAGATTTGTTCAGCACTAACTTCTCTTAGTTATTTATCACATGAGCTTTTGTGGGAGAAAATTTCACTTCATCAGATGCTTTGAAGATGACCTTCAAAGTGTCTGACGAAGTGGGATTTTCTCCCATGAAAACTCATGTGATAAATACATTTGTTAGTCTTTAAAGTGCCACAATACTCCTTGCTTGTTTTGCTGAACTAGACTAACATGGCTGCCCCTTTGGAACTTGTCTCAGTTGCTTACAACCCCCTCCCTCCCACCTTCAATTCCTAGTATACAATGGAGTAGCTGTAAAACCCAGGAAAACCCAGCAGCAGAAACTTTTACTGAACAATTCTTTGGCCAAGTACTGGTGATTAAGGGAAAAGGTAATCCCTTTGCTGACTCTGATTATTTTCTTTAAATCTATAGTTTATGAAAAAGAACCTATTTTGTAGAAGAGAGATTGTTTCTGGAGTATATTTAATTACCTTAATTTATGTAATGATCATGCACACTCAATCCTGCTGGCACTTTAAGCATTGAGACTAACCAGGATGCCAATTAATGACAAATGCAGAGTTGGCTTTTTAAATGCAGCCTTCTTCACTCAGGGAAACAATCAAATCACTACTTATTTCACACAGGGCACCACATATAAGGTTCCTCATTATTAACCTGGATCATAATTCAAATCAGCCAACTAGAGAATGGAAGTCTAAATATCCCAAAGCCACTTTTCTCATATCAAGTGCTCTATGCATCTTAGTTGAAAATAAGTATAAAATGTGTTACTTGATATTTTACTTTCTGGAACTAATTTTTTCCTCCCAGTTCAACACTAGCGGATTGTGTCTCTCTTACCGCTAATACTAGAGACAAGGCAGATGTGTTCATCAGGTCTCTGCCTGGGCCACACTCCTTCCAGCCGCACTAAGGCTGTTCAGAAATGCTAAACACTTTTTAATAATTATGCTCTCTTCAACTGAAGAAGACTATCTTGTAGGCCAAGCTATGGGGAGAGATCAGTCCCAGAAGGGATATCACTGAATAACAAAATTTCCATTCTGGATCCTGACCTCTCATTCAGAGACACTTGGGACATAACTAGCAGTAAGAAAAATAGTTATGGAGGGCAAAGGAGAGGAAGAGAAGTAGGACAAAAGAACAATATTCTCCCCTAGAACTGACATTATTTTTAGCGCCTTCTTGCTGAACCATGTTTCCACAAAGGAATGAATGTTAAGCTTGTAATGCATTAGAGAAATGTTGATGGTGTCCAGGTGACAGCTTTGCAGAGTTCTTGTGAAGTGGCATGAGGTACTTTCCACCCTGGACATTACCATGTAAGTATCTGAACAAACTCTGATCTCTTTTACGGCTTATGTTCATTTAACTGCCCTTTTCCAGTGCTTTAAAAAAAAAAAAGTTCAACTCCTATAGAGAATCAGCTGGAGACCCAGGATTCAGTCTGTAAGGGACTCACAGCGAAGACTGTACACTTGCCCTCTACACATTAAAATGCTACCTAAGAGGAAAACATAATGAATTTTATTAACTAACAATATGATAAATCATATCCTAAGAAAAACAAAACGAATTTAAATAGAACAGTCCCCACAGAAAAACTGTGAGGAAAGAAAACTGAAAGTCCCAAAATTTAGGTGGACTTCACCCATTTCACTCAGTTGCAGTCTCTGTTCAAGTCGAAAGGCTTGGGCTGCAAGAAGCAGCAATCCTCTTCTTTGGTTGCAGGGATCTTATGTAGGAATCCATCCATGCAGGCTTTTCTTCCTCTTCTGGAACCAGCACCAGGCAGCCAGTTTATTGGTTAATCAACAATCAGTCACATATGAGAAAACTGATGCAAACTGCTCCACAGCAGGGAAAAAACATCTTGCTGTCCACTCCTGGCTCAACTTCTCCCATTCACTCACTGAGCACATGGACACTTCTCATTGCAACTTTGCAGCTGCTACTCTCAACCCTGCTGCTCTCATGGTATCTGACCACAGCATTAAATGCATAGAACCTTGCGGAGCATACTCAATGCAACCACTCACTTAATTTCCAGAAGCTTCTGGACCTGAACAGACAAACCTGCCCAGCAACATTAGCCAGCCTCAAGAGATCCCTAAAAGAGATAGCTCCTTGATTAGGTGTATGGATCACACAACCATATGACCAAGTTCTAAAGGGGCAGCCATGTTAGTCTAGTTCAGTAAAACAAAACAAGGAGCCCTGTGGCACTTAAAGACCAACAAATTTATTTATTGCTTAAGCTTTCGTGGGAGAAAATCCTACTTCGTCAGACACTTTGAAGAAGCGTCTTCTTCAGAGCTTCTATTTTCCCAAGGAAGAACAGTCTCTTCTTTGTATTTGAGCAGAACAAAAATAAGTCATTCTGGGATGACTAAGGTTGATGAGTATTTGGAGACTATTTATTATTGATTCAGGTACTGTTCTGAAGTGTCAAAATGCTAATAATTTAGTGAATCCATTCTTTTGTTCAATGTCCGCCTAATGTGGAGCAATCTGCAATGTGGGAAGACTTCACTTCAAAGAATCTGCATTGCTTCACTGTTTACAGCTAAAATTCTTGTACCCCTTTGTTGATTTATTTATGATTATGCCTGATTTAAGCAGGATGTCTCATTCAGGAAATCCCAAAATATGTGAGGAGCCAACCTGACAGCTGCCCTCTCTGGGAAGTTGACATTTTGGAGCCTTTGTGACCTTAAACATGTCCTCAGTGTGCATTTATAATTATGTCCCTAAGATTCCTAAGCCAGGCTATCATTCCTATTTCCGCAACACATTTAAGTTCTTTGAAATCAAAATAATTACTTATGCTATAAAAGGTAAAACTCAGCATGAGGAAGATGGCGCAAACAAGCCTATATCAGCTATATGTCAAATTCACCTTTCCTATCAAGGTGCAACTCTCTCACTCTACTTGCTTAATGAAGGGCATGTCTTTTACAAGTTCCACACTGTCAGGAACATGATTCACTCAGTGAATAGCTAGGAACTCTCACATCAACTTCAGAGGAGGTGAACATCTCTGGTGTTCTGTCATAATTTTATTTTCCATGACTGCCAAATTGCTTGCAAATTCAGCTTCTACCCAGGTAAATAAGTTTTCTAACATCTGGAAACTGCCAATTTCAAAGCCAGTTAGGCAGTTTAAGAAAGTCTAACAATGGAAATTGAAAAGACAAGTGTAGGTGAATGTTTGCAAGCCTTACATGGGAACATTACAATAATTGGAAACATATACAACAGTGAGAAATAAAAACATTCACATGATAGTCACTGCTTCAATGCTCTTTGGTAAAGAGACATTTATATCATAAAAATATAATTATTAATGTTTATTTCCCATCTCAAAAATTGTGACTACTTGTAAAATTCAATTTAGTTGTAGCCATGTTGGTCCAAGCATATTAGAGATAGATGGGTGAGGTAATATCTCATTAGACCAATTTCTGTCTGACTTTCAAACAGCTGCATCTGTCTGGAAAGCTTCTCTCTCTCACCAACGTCGCTTGTAAAATGGACAGACCTAGCATACCCAAATAAATTGTTCCCATATTATATATTTTAATTATCATGATAAGACAAAGATGCCTATAAAACATGAGCTAGTAGAATAGCTTCATCTTATCACTTCTACTTAAATCTTATACTATGTCATGAATCACTGGCACTCCTCTTTCTTATATCAACTTTTTAATTTAAAATTAAAAAAATCTGGTCAAAGCTTAAAGGGTAATTTTAAATTATCCCAACTTGGAACATAGATAATTAGATTTTATCATGATTACGTGATCTGTGAAGAGGGGAAAGAAAATTAACATCAAAAGATTAACACACAATTTATACTACGCTTCGCTTGTAGGGACAGCAGAAGCCCATTTCCCCCATTCATTTGATTGTTAAAGATCTCAAAATAATCCTGTTTATTTTGAAAAGGACAGTGTGTGTGTCAAGTCAGTCTCTTCTTTTTAAAACTGCCATACTTCAACAGTTCATCAGTCATGTGGAAAAGGCACCAAAACTCATTGTATAGCTTTTGAAACCAGGAAATAACCACCATCCCTTTAATCACCAATCACTAAAACAAATACAGTAGGTAAGACAGGGAAGTGCAGTAGTAGCACTACAGATTCTTAGCCAAAAAGAAATAAACTACAAAAATAGGAAAGCCTCTCAACAAATCAGTGAAAGCATTTTTAAACAATAGTAAGAAAATCTACCAAATAATACCTAACATTACTATTTCACCCAAATGTATTGTGTTACTAGGGATAAAATACACAAACTAGGTCAAATTACTTACCCCAAAGCCATTACAGTCCTCTGTACAGCCACAAATAAACAACAGGGGAAAAGTGGAATTTATTTGAAATTTTGCTTAGAAAATAGCAAGTCTTAATATGGTTAAGTAAAGAAGTTCCCCAACTAAACTTGGTTCTATATTTTTCAATTAAAAAAGAAAAGAGAGACTTTCTACAACCTCTGGTTCCATGAAAAGGTACAGTAGTTTCTATTATCAAACACAGTTTCAGCTTTCCAGAGAAGAGAACAGAGAAGAAGAGCTTACCTACTTGTAACTGGTGTTCTTCGAGACGTGTTGCTCCTGGACACTTCACTGTAGGTGTATGCGTGTGTGTGCACGGATAGCTGGAGACTCTTCTTCTAGCGCACCTGTAGGGTCGGCTGTGGCACCCCCTGGAGTGGCACTGTTGGGGCTCTCTATATGAGGCACAGTTGACCCACCCCCTCCTCAGTTCCTTCTTAATGCCTATTCCGCAGAGGGGAGGCAGGGAGGGAGGGATGTGGAATGTCTCTTCTTCTTTGAGTGATTGCTCCTGGCCATTCCATTCTAGGTGATTTACTCGTCTTACCTATGGTAGTGGGTTGGAATCATAGGCGCACCGACTGCAGAACTGCTCTACCCACTGCAGCGTTGCCTTGAGCTTGCCAATCAATAGCATAATGCTGCGTGAACGTGTGCACTGATGACCACATAGCCACTTTACAAATGTCCACAGTCAGTACCCGGCTCAAGAATGCAGCAGAGGAGGCTTGAGCTCTTGTAGAGTGGGCCTTGATTGCTGGTGGGTCAATCCTAGTCAATGCATAACATTCACGAATACAAGAAACTATACAGGAGGAGAGGTGCTGAGCTGAGGCTGGCTCCCCTTTCATTCTATCCTCCACTGCTACAAACAGCTGAGATGTCTTTCTAAAGCGTTTTGTCCTCTCTATGTGAAAGGTCAAAGCATGGTGAGCATCCAGAGTGTGGAGCCCTCTTTCTTTGTCTGAGGCATGCGGCTTTGTATAAAAGATGGGCAAGACAATTTCCTGATTGCAGTGAAACTGCAAAACCACCTGAGGATGGAATGCTGGGTGAGGATGCAGTTGAACTTTGTCTTTGAAGAAGACCATGTAGGGTGGAGACGCCAACAATGCCCAAATCTCTGAAACTCTCCTGGCTGACGTTATCACCACTAGGAAAGCTACCTTCCACAAAAGAAGGATAAGTGAGCAGGAGGCAAGTGGCTCGAACAGAGGCCCTGTGAGTCTTGAGAGGACCAGATTGAGGTCCTGCTGTGCAATGGGAGAATGCACCAATGGGAAGAGTGTCTCTAAGCCTTTAAGGAAGCACTTCACCAATGGGTTGGCGAAGCAGGAAACTTCACTTGCCCTCTCCTGGAACGCCGAAATTGCCACAAGGTAGACTCTGATGGAGGACAAGGACAGTCCTTAGGCTTTCAGACCCCAAAGAAAGTCTAGGATGGCTTGAACCAGAGCCTGATGGGGCACGAGGTCCCTGCTAAGTGCCCAGTACACAGACTTGCCCCACCTCCCCTTGTATGATGCCCTCATCGAGAGCTTCCTACTGTTGAACAAGACCTCTGGACCTGCGCCAAACACTGCAACTCCCTGCCACTCAGCCATAGACATTCCATGTACAGAGGTGTAGGGACCTCAGATCTGGGTGGCACAGATGCCCTTGGTCCTGGCAGAACAGGTCTGGCAGTGTTGGCAACTCTATTGGGTCGCTGACAGAGAGATGCAGCAGAGTCATAAACAAATGTTGCCTCGGCCATGCTGGGGCTACAAAGATGATTGAGGCCTGGTCCTGTTTGACTTTCAAGAGGACTCTCGGAATCAACGGTGTCAGGGAGAATGCACGGCAGACCATCCCCGCCCAAGATATCTTGAATGCATCCGCAATTGACCCTGGGCTCTGCCCCCTGAATGAACAAAACTCTGTGCACTTGTTGTTCTGATTGGACACAAAAAGGTCCACTTCAAGATAACCCCACAGACGAAAGATGGGCCTCAACACCTCGCACTTGAGGGAACACTCGTGAGTTGTAAATTTCCTGCTCAATGAATCAGCCAAGAGATTGCGATGGCTGGGAAGGTATGAAGCCACCAGGTGAATCAAGTGGCGAATGCAGAAGTCCCATAGGTGGAGGGCTTCGTCACAAAGCAGGCCGGAGTAGGATCCCCCCCCACCTGTTGATGCAATACATTGCGGCAGTGTTGTCTGTAAGCACCAACACCACTCTGCTTTTCAGCTCGTGGAGAAACATCTGGCAGGCCAGGCAGACCGCTCAAAGCTCCTTCACATTGATATGCAGGCTCAACTTGCTGTCTCCCCAAAGGCCTTGGATTGCAAGGGGGCCAAGATGTGCCCCCCACCCCAAGTCCAATGCATCCATGCCCAATCTCAACGGTTGGGGTGGCTGAAAGGGCAGCCCCTGACACACATTCTGTTCAAGGCACCACCAGTCTAGAGAGCTTAGCACACCCATAGGGATTGTGACCATACTGTTGATATTGTCTCTAGCTGGCTGGTAGAGCGACACCAGTCACATCTGTAGCGGATCCAACCTTAAGTGGGCGTTTCTCACCACATAGAGTGCACACTGCCATGAACCCCAGCAGCTGTAGGCACAAGTAAATTGAAGTGAGCGGGGACCTCTGGAAGTCCTTCGTGAGGGACCTGATACTCTCGAACCGAGAGCATGGGATGGAAGCTCTTGCCAGTTTCGAGTCCAACGGGGCACCTATAAACTCTATCTTTTGAGTTGGAATGAGGGTGGACTTTTGTACATTGACCAGCAGACTGAGGCACTGGAAGCTGCTCTGTATCATGTCCAAGTGATGAGCGACTTCGTCCTTCGACTGCAAACCAACCAGTCCTCCAGGTAGGGATACACTTGGATCTTGGAACACCTGAGGAACGCTGCATCCACTGCAAGGCACTTTGTGAAAACACGTGGGGCAGCTGCCAGCCCGAAAGGCAGGACAGAGAACTGGAGATGCCTGCCACCCACTACAAATTGCAGGAAACTCTTGTGTCTGGGAATTATCAAAATATGGAAATACACATCTTGAAGAGCAAGGGTGGTGTACCAGTCTCCTGGATCCAGGAAGGGAATTATCACAGAAAGGGAAACCATGCAAAAGTGTATCTTATGCAGATAATGGTTCAGACCTCTGAGGCTGAGGATGGGATGAAGACTCTCTTTTGCTTTTGGGATCAAGAAATTGCAGGAATAAAAGCCTGTTCCCTAAATCTCCAGCGGAACCTCCTCTACGGCTCCTTTGTGCATGAAGGCCTGCACCTCCTGCTCCAAAAGCTAACTGTGAGAAGGGTCCCTGGAGGGGGCCAGAGAATGAGGAGGGCAGCAAGGGGGGAAAAAGGAGAACTGGAGTGAGTATCCCTGAGACACTGTGTGCAGCACCCATGTGTTGGAGATGATCCAAGACCAAGCCGGATAAAAGCTGGATAGTCTGTTGGTGAATGGAGGGTGTGGATCTGGAAATAATGGTATGTCGTCCTCGAGCGCACCTTCAAAAACCTTTCTTGGAGCTTGAAAACTGGCACGAAGCCCCTTGGGAAAGGGGAGTGGGATGATAAGTACTTTTTCGGCTGTTCCGGTTCCACCGAGCATTATAATTTTGGGAGTGGTGGGAAGACCTGGGCACCAGTACTTGCTTGAAGGGTCTCCTTTGGGGCGCTGGGGTGTGTAGCCCAAGAGACCTAAGCAGGGACCTGCCATCCTTCAGAGTCTGGAGCTTGGTGTCTGTTCGTTGTGAAAACAACTCTGGGGCCTTCAAAAGGGAGATCTTGGATTGTATTCTGCACCTCCTGGGGCAGATCTGATCCTTGAAGCCATGAGCTGCGGTGCATGGGGACTCTGGAGGCCATGGCTCTGGCTGCCGCATC
This sequence comes from Podocnemis expansa, assembly GCA_007922195.1. NCBI lineage: Eukaryota > Metazoa > Chordata > Testudines > Podocnemididae > Podocnemis > Podocnemis expansa. The sequence continues at coordinate 4,897,655 of ML681992.1, forward strand.
TGCAGCATCTAACACTGATTGCAACAGGGCTCTGGAAGGTATCTTGCCTTCCTTAATGGCAGCTGATAACTCAGGCCTTGAGCGCTGCTCGCACTTTTCCGAGAACCTCTCCAATGAGAACCATGCATTAAAGGAGTAGCGGCTAAGAATCACCTGTTAGCGATGCGGAGTTGAAACCCCCCCTCCCCCCCATGGAGTAGATCTTCCTTCTGAATAAGTCTAATTCTTTTGCATCCTTAGACTTAGAGGATGGCCCTTGATGGCCTTGTCGCTCTCTCTCGTTGGCCACCGCTATGACAAGAGACCCTGGTTCCAGATCTGTGTAGAAGTGCTCATAACCCTACGAAGGCACAAAGTATTTTCGCTCTACCCTCTTGGCCGTGGGAGGCACAGAGGCTGGGGTATGCCACACAGTTCTCGTGGTGTTCTGAATGGTCTTGATAAGCGGGAGGGCTACTCAAGAGCGGCCTTCCGGCACAAGAATGTCAACCATAGGATCTGCCTCCTCTACAATCTCCTCTGCCTGCAGACCCAAGCCCCGGGCGACTCTGCGCAGGAGATCTTGATGCGCTTTACTATCATCTGGGATAGGCTCAGGCCTGGCCCCTGCAACCAACTCATCCAGGGTGTTGGGATAATTTTGTTAAAAACGACTATTTGTATTTGTTATAGTGGTAAGTTATAAATCAGAAGTCCTCCTAACCAGCAGCAGAGGCTTGGTTATGTAACCAGCAGAGTTGCACAATCCAGCACATGACTGACAAGCTACATTGGCAGGCAGGCAAAAGCCAGAGTCTGCCTGGCAGCCTGAGAACTTTCTTGGAGGCCTGTTTTTTGACTGGAGGCAGGCTGAAGGGCTGCGAGAACCTTCCATGAAGTTTTGTATTTGATTGAGGGAAGATTGTTTATTGGTGGAACCTTCTGTGCCCTCTGCTGGGTGACTGGTAGGATCCTCCACAGCGGGAGAATGTAACTCTTTGATTGGGCAGTTTGAATGGGCCACAGAGTTTATTATATGTTGCCTGCTGTTGGGAGGGGGCCTTTTGGTGCTTCTTTTTGGATTAGGGCTTTGGGAAGAGCCTGAAGACCAGAAGACCAGTGCATGCATGAGGTGGCTCTTCTAAGTAGGCCTGCAGGGAGTGCTAGCAGAGCTGAGCGTGCTGGCAGCAGGGTGGCTAGATTTGGCGTGCATCTGCTGCTGTCAGAGGACACTTCCAAGCGCCATGTGGACTTGCTCTGTTGCTGGGACTTGGGCTGAGGAACCTGGAAGCCCTCAGCTGCAAGAGGCAGAGCAAGAGGACTGAGAGTGTGACTGTTCCTATTTGAGGACTCTGGCTCAGGCACCTGGAAGCTCTGAGCGCAGATAGGAAAGGTATCGTCATGGGATGCTCAGTGGACCGACACAGGAGAGACCCTGAAGCAGGATCCATCCTGGAAGCCTCAGGTTTGGAGCCTAGGACTGTGTCTCAGTGCCCTGCTCGACCCTGGGAGGCTGGGATCCCTGGACTTTGCTTAGGGTGAATGGACTCTCATTACAGGACCAGACCAGAAGTGGTTCAGAAGTAGACGGTCCATGCTTGGAGGATGCTGGACCTGGATCTGGATCTAGAAGTAGATGGTCTGTGGATTAAGGACTCGGCGTGGCTTGAGAGCCACTGCTTGAGTTGAGTCCTTTGGGGCTCCTCGCAGTGGGGGAACTCGGCCTGTGCCTGGAGGCCCGAAGACAACGCGGGAATCATAGGCCAACGCCCCGCTTGGGTGAAGAAGAACTGCAAATAGACCGGCTTAGATCAGGTTGCAGGCATAGGTTATCTAATTCCTTTTCCTTTTGGGTTGGTAGTTAGGTAGTTTTAGAAGGGATTACCTACCTGTTACTTACCTGTGTGGCTGTATTTTCTTTAGTGTCCTTAGGCTTGTGTTTAGTAATAGTGGGGTGTGGGTAACTAATAAAACTGTGTTTGTTTTGGAAAGCCTTGTCTCCTGGTGAATATTCCAACAAACTAACATCAAGTTGATAGCCACTTGAGGGGGTTGTTATTGCACAAGGTATCCCAACCCCTCTCTGGGAATAGTTTTCCTAGAATGGGGGGGACGACGATAAGACCATTGGGGCAAAAACTGTCTTGATCCAAAGGAGCCTGGGATCTTGCAGAGGACTCCCCTTCTGAAAGGTCTCCCGTCGCCGGGGAGGGGAGAGCTTGCCACTGAGTGGGATCTGTTCATCCTGAGGCCTTGCTCCTGATGGCAAGCCCAAGGAGTCCAGAAAGGCCACTGCAAAGGAACAGGCCATTGAGGATACCTCTGCAGGGGTGTAGAGAGTCAACTATCTGTCCCTGGGCCTACTGGCTCTGGACACTGAGGAACCCTCATCCGAGGCCGATGGCAAACCACTTCATGGGGAGCAAGGTGGTTCAGTACCGGAGGCTGCCCTATGGCGGTGCCATCAGCTTCAGTTCTTGGGCACTCTTGGCGGCACAGGAGAGAGCTGATGGCCTCTCCTTAGATGTGAACAGTACTGGAGTACCCCTGTCGCTGCAAATATGGTGGATGGTACCAGGGACTGAGACCGAGACTGCACCGCTGACAGTGCCCGAGGGTCCCTCGCCTGAAAGCGCAAGGGCGACCAGGATCTCGGTGCCGGAGAGCGCGATAAAGCTGGATGCACCAGCAGACACTTCTCTCTCGACGGCCCCGATATGGGTGCCGGAGATGGAGTCAGCCCAGAGGCAGACGCGGTCTGTTCAATAAGGTCATGCGCTGCCACAAATGTTTCAGACGTTGAAGGCAACAGCATATCTTCCCCTAAAATTTCCCATGTGGGGGACGGTATGGGTACCGGAGCCGATCGCTCTGCCTGGGCTGGTGCCGACAGTGTCGATGGCTGCTGCACCTTAGACTGCAGCCCTTTAAGAGTGCTCGACCTCACTGGGGAGCTCCTTGTATCCGACTTCGTCCTCTTTTGCGGCACTGGAGAGAGGGAGTGGTGCCACTGGCGATCCGAAGATCTGGAGGTAGAAGCGCCGGTGCCAAGGGCCAGTGCCGCAAGCTGCTCGATGGTTCTCGGTGCCCTGGTGCCGCCGGAGCACTACTGACTGACAGCGTCGCACTGGAACTCGCTCCAGAAGCTGGTCTAAGGGCTTCCTCTATCAAAAGATGCTTCAGCCTTTGCTCTCTATCCTTCTGAGTGCACGGCCTGAAGCTCTTACAGATTTTGCAGTTATCTTTGAGGTGTGCCTCTCCCAAACACCTCAAGCAGGAGTGGTGCAGGTCGTCAAGCAGCATCAGCTTGTGACATGTTTTACAAGTTTTAAAACCTGGCATGTCCCGACCTGGAGGCCGGCAGCAAATCTAACACTGGAATGGGTACTTTTCTAATAATAGCAGTGAAGGACTGTGCGAACACAGCCAAGAAGCAATCCAGCTACCGCCATGGCGGTGAGAAGGAACTGAGGAGGGGGTGGGTTGGCTGTGCCTCACAGAAAGAGCCGCAACACCACCACTCCAGGGGGCGCCACAGCTGACCCTACAGGTGCTCTATAGGAAAAAGTCTCTGGCTATCCATGCATGCACATACATACACCTACAATGCCAGGAGCAATCACTCGAAGAACAACCACCACATCTCATAGGCTATGTTCACACACAGGGGATTATTTCGATACACGTTGTTTCGAAACAACTTCTATTGAAATAATGCCTTATTTCGAAATAACTTATTTCAAAATAACAAATAGTTATTTTGAAATAAGGAAAAAAGCAGGAAATGAAATAGCATGTTCACACTGTGGGCTTGCTATTTCATTACCTGCTTCAGGGGGCTGCAACCCCAGAAAGGGGGTTTGGGGGCAGCCCGGGCGGGTGCTGAGCGGTTCCCTGGCTAGGGTTCTGAGGGTCAAATGTTGTTTCGGAACACTTTGTTCTTAAACAACATGTTCCGACAGGATTGTTTCGACACCAAATGGGGTTTAAGTTGTTTCGAAACAACGGTACGTCATGTGAATATGAACAGAGGTTGTTTCGAAATAAGACTGCTGTGTGAACACACCCATAGACTAAAGGTGAAAGCATGGATTAGCTAAGATTTTCAGGCCCTCTTGTCCTCTTTCTGGGAACCAGTCCATTTCAGTTCTCCAGAAAAAGTTTCAGGGAGAGTTTTCTCAAGATAGACTAGACAGACCCAGCCATACACTCTAAAGTTCTCATACAGCATTTGTCTCACTTTTCCTACCAGGAATTTTGGATTATTATTGAGATTTTTTTTTTTTTTTAAAGAAATAGAGTATGTAGGGAGAAATAGATAATTTACACATACTTACTGACAGGGCCAGCCCAACCATGTAGGTTAATGAGGCCGTCGCATAAGGTATCAGGCTTTAATGGGTGTCAAATTAAATGAAAGCAAACCTTTTCTCTATTTAAAAAAATATGCAATTAATATGTTCTCTCTTATAACACGTGTGTGTGTGTGTGGGGGGGGGGGGGCAAAGTCATAGTTCGCCAAGGGCAACAAAACCCATTGGGTCAGCCCTGTTTACTGATACAAATTGAATCTTCCAAGTCTCCAGATATTTTAAATCTCAGTATCTCCCTTTAGCCAACTCTCTCCTTTTATTTATTATTTGTTCATTTAACTAACTCACAGCACAAGATTCAAGAGATCAAGGCACACAAGAGTGACCCTTCAGTTTCTATGGTTCTGCAACTATATTCAACTACATACATTTGTTTATCCACATAATTTAATTTAATCTGGGTTTTCAAAATTATGTTTTGGAAACACAGAAATTTTGGTCCATTCAGACACAGCCAAAGATTTGAGAATGGGCATGTTTCAAAGCTCACATTTGCTCAATTTGGCAGCATCTACTGTATAACAAAGTGAATGGAAGCACACTTTCACGGCTACACCACTGAATTCTTTGTGTTCTCCTTAAACAGAAAACCAGAATGCCTGGTTTGCCAGACTGATCCTGTATATGTGATCACTTGACAATTCTAAGAGATCTCAGGCTGAGATGCTTAAAAGTGGAATAGAGTCAGCTATCACCTAAAGCAGGTGTTGAATCTGACTGTGATCCTGTATATGTGATCACTTGACAATTCTAAGAGATCTCAGGCTGAGATGCTTAAAAGTGGAATAGAGTCAGCTATCACCTAAAGCAGGTGTTGAATCTGACTGGTATTTATAGCTTCATGTCCAACTCCAGGAAAATATTCATTAAAAAATGAGAATAGATCCAGACAAATGACTTAATGACGACTTTCACTCTGTTCTCTTAAAAATATAACAACACTGGAAAACTCTTACGTTTGTCAAGCAATTTAAAGACCTGGAACACTTTTCTACATGACAACCACCTTCATGGACCTGACTGTGAAACAGAGACTGAAGCGGGATCAAAGCTTATCAGTTTGCACGGCTCTCTGAAACAACATATTTGCTGCCCAGGATTTATAATGTTAACTATTTTAATAGCTATGTTAAGGACCCGGTCTATATCAGGTTGCAACTTCTTCAGTGCTAAAGCTTGGTGGTGTGTCCAAATTGCTGTTGCTGCTTTTCTTACTTTTGGTGTAATTCTACTGTTACTTCCAGCTAATGCTGCTGCCCCAGAAGTGCTCAGCCCCACACAAACACCTCAGTTGTCAGTTGTTAAGAATTTATGAAGGATCTTGAATAGTTGTCACTAGTTCTTTGTGTTGAATTCATTGCAAAATAAAATTTCTTCACTTTCTGTACTGGCTTTGACAAATATTGCATACCACAGATGCTCAGCCATCTAAGCTACATTGGAAGATTCATCAAGCTGGAATGCAAAATGGTGACCCCTCTTAACTTGTTCTGTGAGGTGTTTCTGGATGCCTTCTGCAAGGTCCTTCTTACAACCTAGGACCCCATTCTGGATGATGCAGGCAGACACTGGTATAACTGGAGAGAACTCCACGGTCACTAGCTGCTGAAATAATTCACACCCTCTTAAATATGATTAACAATGGCTTACGGTATACAGCCAACAAGAAAGTGAGCTTTCTTCCATCAATAAAAAGTTTGAGTCAGAATTCTACAGGCAAGAATTCCTAAAGGAAATGGAAGGATAACCATTACAGCTCTGTACAAAAAGGTAATACCTTAACAAAGGAAGAATTGTGAGATGGCAAGGTGGCTCAGGTTTTTTTGTTTTTTGTTTTGTTTTTTGGACCACTTCTATTAATGAAAGAGACAAGCTTTCGATCTTGCACAGAGCTCTCCTTCAGAAAGAATCAGCATCATAAATGAAATTCAAAAAGATGCTTCAGAGTAAAAATAAATTTCTAACAAAAAGATGCAGATCCAAATATTTAAATAACAGAAGATATTTGCACTCCAGCAAAAGCCTTTTTCCATGTACAATTATCTAATGTTATAGCACAAAAGAAGCAAAATTACTCTTTTCCATTCTATTATAATCAAGAAAGCCAGCAGGCTGACCTTAATGGTACCTTCTTATGATGTATTTGTGTGGCAGCTGGGAGCTTACATTTTTACATTAATCTATTACTCTCATCAGTGCTAAGAAGGGTTTTATGGTCTAACAATACATGTGTTCCTTGAGTCTTCTGAAAAGCTTTAATTTTTTCTTCCATTGCAAAATCTCTTTGCCATGAGAGGCTTTGTAAATTTTAAGTGCTGTCACATCCATTTTTCCTTCACTCCTAAGAAGGCTTCAACCCTCTCACCTCCCTTTTAAGTTAAACTGCACTTTTAAAAGCTCATTCATTCTACTAACTTTGGGTTAATTTTTTTTTAAATACACAATTTTTCATTTCTGTTCCTGTAACAACAGTTTTTAACCATTAATATCACAGACAACAAACTTTAAAGCTACCAGTGTCAAAAGTGGTATGACAAAAGACTACTGGAAGAAAGACTAGCAATTTTTCTAATAATTTCTAAAAAAATAACAAGAACTTGAATATGAGTTTACATTTATATAGCAGCTTTCAGGTAGACTGAGGAACCTCAAAGTTCCTTTTAAACTTTACCAATGAATTTTTAATCTCTATATAAGAGTTAGTTTGCCCATAACTAAAGTATACTCACTTCTAGAAAGAAACAGGACAACTTTAAAGAGCACTGTGTTGAGGTAGCACAATATCTGCTGGACCAGTGCCTCCTGGTGATGGTATTGGGTAATTTGCTCAAGAGGTCAATGCCGTCTGTGAGCTGTGCTATGTCACTTTAAGTCCGGTTACACGGCTCTCCAGTTGAGTACCTGTCCATGCAGCGCCTCTTCCAGGGGAAAAAGTCCTGCTTGCTTAGCCTAGCCATTCTTCCATCTACAGCCACAGTGAGTCCACTGCCACTCTGCTGGCAGTCTGTGAAGTAGGAAGGGACCTAGGCTCACCCAGTTCACTAGGCCTGGCCCAGGGACCCTGTGTGCAGTGACTTCTGCACTGCCACCTCACTCCAATCACTTCTCTTCCCTGAGCTGCTTCCCTGCAGCCCCAGTCTCACAGAGACCCTCACCTCAGGGCTGCTCCTATGCAGTATATTTCTTGTGTGCATCTCCAGAACTTCAGCACCGGGTCAGCCCTTTCCTCAAGGCCCTGGCTCCCACTGGCAGCCAGTTGAGCAATCAACTCCCCTGCCCACGCCCCAGGACCCAACTGACTCCTCTGTCTATGCAGCTCCCTTTTTTCCCAGGCTCCTAGCCCCTAACTAGCTCCCCACTGCAGTTCCCCACTGGCTTCAGCTATGAGGCTCTTTTAACCCTTTTATGCCAGTGCAGAGCAACAACCCCATCACAAGCATCAAACAAGTCAAAACAACAGTTTATGATAGAAAAAATAAAATACACAATTGAAACTATAAAGGGAATCTTAGTTTGGCAGAATTTAATTATTCCACTAAGATTTCAGTCAGGATTCTACACAACACTTCTGACTCTTATAAGTACAAATGCCATGGTCCTTTAATCCACAAATGATCAGAATCTCAAAGTTACCTCTCATTTAATGCATAATTCTTGATTACTGTCTCAGTACTGCTGTAGAAGAAAGACTGCCACTTACAACATTCACCACTAACAGCAAATGACTTTTTTCCTTGGAGAGCTCCCATACTTAGCCCAGTTCTACTGATTTTATGAGTTTGAAGCCAGACGTTGTATGTCTGGTTGTAAAAGGGTGGCCATTTACTGAAAGCACCTTCATAACTGGGGTAGCTTTGCAGGCACCTGGTCCCCATTAGCCTCTTCTCGCAGCTCCTGTAATAACTGCTCATAGGTTTTGCCATGGGTAACATTACTTCTTGGCTGGGGCTGCTTAAATAACAGCAGGAGTTCTTAATCTTTAGTGTCTCAAAATAACATCCATCATGGCAGAACAGTCCATACTTGGCTCTGGTGCCTTCTCTCACAGTTGCAGCTCTTATTCTGTCCCAGTCTGCTCTCACAGCCCATCTTCCCAGCACTTTCTTGCTGGAAATTAGCCTTCTAGCGCTGGTCCCCAAACGTCTAGGCCCAAACGCCATCAAAGTTTCCCCACAGAAACCTTGTGGGCTCCTCTCTGTCAGAGCTCCCTTTGTTCCAGGGATTCCCAAGCAGAAGGCCTTCCGAACTCTCAGCTGGTTCTTTACACCTTCCTGAGTTTGCCCCATCATTGCTGCATCCTCCTGTTTTTTTTAATAGGGTAATTACCCTAATCTCTTGTTTCTCAGGTGTGACTCATTCTGTAATCACGATAGCTCCAGCCTGTCAGTCACTAAGAAGTGAGCCACCCGGTTAAACTACAGTACTGGAGTTATATGATTTATGTACCTTAAACGCATGGTTTTAGAAATGTGTTATACAACAGGCCCTAGGGGGCTGCAATAACATCTTTAATGAGTATTTCATTTCTCATCATAAATAAATTTGATAGTTTGTGTGTATACTTATCATGAAGCATAAAATTCATTCAAAGTACAGAAGGTAACTCACACAAAGGAAATGGCCACTGTTTTAAGTGGGATTTTGTTAGCCAAACACGTTTCCGAAGTTCCTCCATATTAACTTTATCTTGTTGTGAGTACCAGTTTTAGTGTGTGACAATAAAAAGTACATAAAATATAAATATGACACTCAGGAAAATAAGAACTGCAGGAGAAACTAGGAAGAATAATTTCTGATTTCTTTGTATTATCCTTGCAGGTGAATCAGGAATAAAATACAAATACAACCAGATGTCAAAAGGGACCCTGCTTATTCTGCCTTTCAGTTCCTCTCATCATCATGTAAAAAGGTACTTGGGAAATGTGACTTCAAAATTACTCCTGGTATCAGCTCACTGATTCTCATTATTAAAGTGTCATCTGATGCTTGAATAATACATCGTCTATAATTTAAACAAACACTCAAATTCAAATTACATGATGTAAATAGAGTTCTGGATACATATATTGGGTAGATTATTATAAATCCTTATATTATACCAATGAAACAAAAAAAATGTTTTTTGTTGGATATGTACCCATTTGCTGAGAAAATTCAATTTAGGACTAGGATTAGATCAAATTTAGGACCAGGACTAGATCAAAGAGCATCTTCAGAAAGATAACACACTAGCAGAATCTACACAGACACTTAAGTGGTCTACACCTAAGTATGACTTAAGCAACATCACTTAGGGCTGTGAAAAAATTTTCACTCTGGGAAACATGGTTTGGTCAACCTAACCTACAATGTAGATACAGCTACACTGCTTGAACAGCTCTTCCATCGACCTAATTACAGCATTTCAGAGAGCTGGATTACCTCCACTGATGGAAAACCCCTTCCATCAATGTAGAAACTGTCTGCTCTACAGCAACATAGCTGCAATGCTGTAGTTATACAACTGTAGTGTAGTCAAACCTTAATGTGCCGTAGGCTAGTATGCGTTAGAGCCACATGTCAGCTTGCTGAGAAACAGATGTGTGTGTAGACAAGCCCTTCACTCCACTGAAAGTCAACTGAATTAGGTGCTTTTGAAAATTGAGTTTATGATACATTCACCTTACAACTGTTACAGTACCACAGTGTAAATAATTCTTAGATTGATGGAAGGGGTATTTCCATCGATTTAGTTAATCCATCTCTCCAAGAGATTGTAACTGGGTTAAAGGAAGAATTCTTCTGTCAGTCTAAGCAACATCTACTCATTAGATCAGACTAAACTAACTCTGGCTCTCAAGGTGTGAAATTTTTCACAGCCCTGAGCAATGTAGCTTATTATAATTTTTAATTTTTAACTAATTTTTAAGGGTGGATCAGAGCTGAGACACATACTTCACTTGGGCACTTTTGAAAACTTTTACATTGTCTGAATTTTAATGATCATTTTATTTTATTTACTTTTCCATTCCTCTACAATTTCTGCAAAATAAGTTACTATATTTACTGTGCTTCAACGAATGGTAGATATATGCATTATATTAATTTTTAAGGCTTTTGCTATGACTTTCCCCCATTCCACCTGTTTCTTCTGCAGCAACTCATTAATAATAACCACTGTGAAAAACATGTGATACTTCAGAACACAGGGTTTTTTACTGCAAAATGTACAATGTTTTGTTACATTATAGTATCAACTTTCTATTGGTAATCTCTCTTTGTCCTCCTCTGTCATGAATGTGTGTTGCTTGATTTATATGTAATTATTACACAGCCATAGAGTTGTTCCAATCTTGATAAAACTCATGCACCTGAACAGTCCCTCTGAATTTAGTGGATGTGTGAATGTACAAAAACAGATGCTAGCTATTACCAACCATTCTTCTGTGGAACAGATATTACATGGGGACCCAGAGTCCCAAGGTAAGGAACTGGCAAGCGAACAATGATTTCAGATGAGATAAAATGAGGTAAATTGTAGTCTTCACCTCTAAACTTTAAGGAATGCTGCTGTCATGAGCTGCCTGACAAATAATAAAAGGGCTAGCAAAGAAGTCACAATCTATCAGTTACACTATTCTTGCCTTCAGTCTCCACCATCTGATACCTGCAGAATCAAGTCAAACTGATAGAAATATACAGAGTTCTAACTCTGCTCACAACAAGCTACGGTAACCCACATATAAAATATTAAGTAGGACCATTAACAAAAGTTTGTAATTACTTTTCTGCAGTAAATAGCATGTGTTAGTGTGTTTGAAGGTGCTGATGCTAGCCAGTAACTGATCAGCAGAAATAGTGAAGGGTACAAGAGGCCAGGGTTTCTCAACCCTTTCACTGCTGTGACACGTTACAGAGCTCTCCCAATTGTCTATGATACAAGGGTGCCCATCTGCTGCAGAGACCACGACCGAGTCTCCCCCCCGCACCACAATAAATGGCTGCTGACAGGAATTTTTGTGGCAGCTGTTAAAGGGCCAATGCTACCACCATAGCTCACAGATCCTGTTTCTTTCAGCAGTGGAGAGGATTAGGCAGCCACCAAAACTCCAGTGACATGTTCAGCTGCAACACTCTTGTGCCCCGATACAGCAGCTGAAAACTTGCAATAGGTAAACATCACCCCAAGGCAATGCTTAGCATTTTCTAATAAATATACTCTCTAAACTGACAATCTACTTGTGAGAAGGAACTATTGCTAAAGAACCAAAAAGCATAACAAAGCAAATATGTTTTATGAAACTGAACAGTCTCCAACGTAACAATAGCATGAGCAGGTGTCCCTGTTTTAAAGGGATAGTCCTGATATTCAAGGATTTTTTTTAAATAGGCACCTATTATCCTCCACCTCATCCCAATTTTACACACTTACTACCTGGTCACCCTGCTTGACTCTGGATTCTAAAAGTATGCCTAATTTTTTATTATTACCCTTACTGAAAAGTCCTATAGAACTTAATATAGGAATTAAACAAATCTGGGTTCTACAAGAAACTATTTGTAAAACCCACCACAAGTAATAGAAAATGCTGATCTTTCTATATTTTTTTTAAAAACTTCTATAAAATTTCATAAGACTGTACCATTTTCCATTAAAGTGTATAAGATTTTTTTTTTCCTATAGAGGGTTTATAATCCCTGTAAGTGTGCCAAGTTTTAGTTAGAAAGGTTGGATTTTTAGTTAAAACATGTCAGTTAGCACATTCCAACTAAAGTGTTCTAAAACTCTAGTGCCAAATGGGCAGCTGTTTTAGTCTCCTTCAGTAAAACAAACAAGGAGCCTTGAGGCACTTAAAGACTAACAGATTTATTTATTGCACAAGCTTTTGTGGGAGAAAATCCCACTTCATCAGACACTTCAAAGCATCTGACAAAATGGGATTTTCTCCCACGAAAGCTCATGCAACAAATAAATTTAAAACTCCAGTGCTTACAATGCAAGTTTTACTTTAGTTGGTTGATTTGAAGTGAAACTGAAGTACAACTTGCATTGTCTTGATATATTAGTTTGAATGCACTAGCTATAGCTAACATGTTCTTTTTAAAAAAAATCTTTTATTCTACTAAAGAAAAACCCAAGGAGCCATGGGGCCAGATTTTTAAAGGGATTTAGGTGTCAGATTCCCATGTTCCTACTTTAAAGAGCTTCCAGCCTAGCAGAAAAATGTTAACAATACTAATTATGAGAACAATTCAGACATAAAAAGCACATGTTATGAGTGACAGCAACACTAAAAAGTTTTGTGAAATAAATAACTTTTGGAGAAGAGAGAAGGTGCTTCACACTCAGGAAGTGACAGGCTGTTTCAGGCAGAGAAGATGGCATCAAAGCAGGCACAATGATGACTGTAGGAGGTAACAAAGTTTGCATTTAGAAGAGAAGTTGACAGCAGAACGATAGAAGGATGGAACTACATCAAGTCTGAAACATGAGAACAAGCTTAAAATTTATGTGGAAGGAGAACAAGCCAGGGAAGGAAAATGAGAAGGGAAGTGATACAGGGATTATGTATACAAATGGCAGAAATGAAGCATTTTTAGTAGCATTGTTTTGGATACACTGGGAGAAAGAAGGGAAAAAAACAGGGAGGCTAAATTTAAACACTGTTTGAAACCAGGTTGATGAGGGTGCAATCTGATCCAAACTGATCCTTCATTTAGCTTTAGATCAATCTAATCTAAACCTCCAACTCTAATGTTTTGGACTATAGATGTTTTGTCCTTCATTCGAGTAGCTCCACATGAAACAAACGGGACCTCTGTCTGACCACTTCCAAGATCTGAGCATGTAAGGCTGTTGATAAGCCACTCTGTAAACAAGACACAATATTTCTCTTTTTTTGTAGACTGAATTATTTTGCTTTATGGGTTTAACGTTTTTTTATTGTTTGCATATGAAAAAATTATAAAGAATACATAATAACCACCCCCCCCCACACACACAGATCATTTTTCTGTATGTTTGTGTTGGAGGTGAGCGAGGGAAAGATGGGGAACAGGGGGTGCAGAACTAAAAAGACTGGTAAATTTTCAAACACATACCTTTGTGTTTACCTGCATGTTTGGGAGGAGCTGTAAACAATTCAAAGCTACCTCATCAAAATCCTTTCATGAAACTCTCCTTTGCTGTGATGCCTACAACAAACTAGACAACAGTCAAGCCCTGGTGCTGATGCAACTCTTATCATGCTTACCAGTACTGCCTCACAGTTTTCTTGAAAAACAAATTGCCTGTCTGTAGACTATATGTTCTGTGGGCCAGAGAATGTCTTTTTGTTCTATGTTTGTACAGCAGCCAGCACACTGGGGTCCTGTATCTGACACAGGCTCTTACACATTACAGTTAAACAAATAACAACAACAATAAAAGTTCAGGAATATGAGATATAAACATCTAAAAGCTGATTAGTGAGAATAAAGATGACATTGAAACAAACACATCAGGTAAAGTGACATTCTTACCTATGCAGCTGTAAATATTCTCTGGGTCTATTTAACAGGTGAAGGAATCGGTCAACAATCTTGTTTTTTCCCACACCCTGTAATAACATATATTAAAAAATTTCAAAGAGAAGTACTTTAACATAAGAGAATCATTGATACAATAAGGTCAGAATTCCTTTACAATCAAATTAAACCTCATACCACAAGCTACAAAGAGTTTTGATCGCAATTAGGTTATTAGGCTTATACCAATGTTTAATTTGAAAACCAGAAGTGATAATCTTTACAACTGCATATTTTGTTTGTTCTTTTATATTTATATCTATCCTATACTTCAGGACCTGGCAACCAGCTGAGGCATAGCTCTTCTGCCTCCAAACACTTAGTGGTAGAGCTCCCTGATCCTTCGTGCTCTGGAATTGAACTCACAGCTCCACAAGCCACTAAGTCTGGGGCAACGTTCCCTCTAATCTGCACGCATGGGCACACAAACAGCAACCCCAACTCCTCTGCACATGCCTCACCACCCCTGGCGCAGGGCTTCAGCTGCTGCTCCTTCCAGCCGCAGCACACATTCTTCCAGGGTGGAGGGAGCAGTTGCCTGGAGTTTAAAATCTCCCCTGAATATGCTCAGGGTGGGAGATTTTTAAACTTGTGAGCACAGACTCCTGCCGCCCAGAAGAATGGCAGCAGTGAGAGGCAGGCTCCGTGCAGGAGCGGCTCTGGCAGTGGGCTGGTGGTCTGAGGGAGCCGGGGACCCAGGGGAAGGGGAGCCCAGGGGACTTCCGGAAGTCGGCTGGAGAGTGCAGAGAGGCGGCGCCCAGCTGCGGGACTCAGGACACGCCCCCCCCCGCTGCCTGCAAGGGAGCAAGCAGCTTCCCCGGGACTCAGCTTGCCAGACATCTAGCAAAAGGAGGACATGTTCTCCTCCTATTTACCTTCATGTCCTGAGTGGCTGCCGTCCTCAGGTATTCTAAAAATAGGTGATTCCCACCCCCTTGTTACTTATGAATAGAATGTTTAAAAAAAGAAAAAGAAAAGAAAAGAAAAGAAAAAGAAACATGCCTAACACAGGACTCAAACCCGTGAGCCTCAGGCTGTCTCCTGTACACAGGAAGCATGGGTGAGCAGAACATACCAGTCCCCTGACTCTTACAAGGTCAAACAACATCAGTCTCTGTTCTACTGTGGGTAAAGCAACAGACTCTGAGTCAGAAGGTTATGGGTTTGAGCCTTAGTGCGGGGGGACAGTTAGTCCCTACAGAAGAGCTGCTGGGGGGGGGCAGGGCAAGGAGGAGCGGGAAGAAAACCCTAATAAACTGAAAGAAAATAAAGTATACTGTGAATAAAATACTAATGGGGACCAATTAAGTAAAACAAATAAAGGCATGTTTGAATTAATTAGAAACAATGTAGGACTTTTTTTAAATTGTAAAATGGGTTGCTGTGGAAAATAAAAAAGCAGCATGTCAACTTTTTTACTTTTTAGGTGTTTTTCAAGTTTATATTTGCAAATTTAGGGTATTTTTACTTTTCTTAGTCTCATGAACATTAATGAAAGGGTCATGAAAAATGTTCATTTACAGGGAAAAATCAGTTTTCAGTAAAACAACACATTTTGATAATTTTTTTAAATTTTAAAATAATTAAAAAAAAAAACACAACACATAACATTGTGGTATTTTAATGCTGCATTCATTATCATTACCATTTTCCATGACACAATATGGTAATGACAGCAGTGTTCCCTCTAAGCTGATGATGTAGCTGAGCAAGTTATGGATATGCTTTGGGGACCAGCAGGCAGTGAGGAAGGACCCATATAGGTTGGGGAACTTGCTCAGCCGCATCCATAACTTGCTCACCTGCATCCATAAGTTGCTCAGCCACATCATCACCTTAGAGGAAACATTGGTCTGGGGCCACAGGGCCAGTCTATGTGAGCTTCCTTGACTGCCTGTACCTCCCAGTTGCTGGCAGCAAAAGCTACTGGTCTTGCTTTCTCTGGCTCTGCTCCACTCCACTCACCTCTGGTCTGCTCCATACAAAAAACTCCACTACTAGCTCTACCTCCAAATGTCACACCCAAACTCTTCCTGCCTGGTTGCAACAGGGACTTTTTATCTAGTATGGCTAATTACCCAAACTGGGCTCAGGTGCTCTAATTAACCTAGAGTAACCCTGTTGTGGTTATCCAGGAAACAGTGATTTACTGATCCTGGGCCTCATATATCTGCCCTCCCTCACCCTCCTACAGCCCTCAGGCCTGGCTCTGTCATGTGTGTGTGCGCGTGTGCATGCATCCGTGTAAAAAAAGAAGTGGTACATTGCACAAATAAGTTTTCATATTACCAGCTGCACATTTCCCTTTATTAGCTTTGTAGTTCTTAATTCATATTCAGCACTATTGGTTTAATAACACAGCAGACTAAGACGTAGTACCCAAAATGATGAAGAAAGTTAGTGCAAATATAAACAACGGGGTCCCAAACTCAAATCACTATGAGGGCCACATGTGGACTAGTACATTTGTCTGAGGGCCACAACACTGAAACCTTTCCATACAACGATATTGCAAATATTGGTAACAATAGCGTTGTAGCAGGTCGCAGCAAACAGCTTTAGGGTCTGCATGCGGCCTGCGGGCCACGTGTTTGAGACCTCTGATCTACAACCATACCTTGTCTTACAGTGTTACCAATATTTTGATGGCTGAAATCTACACTTCCATTAAACTATTTTCTAATACTCCAGTCCCTTTAATTTCCCAGCATTTGAGAGAGTACTGTGTGGATGTGGATGACAGTCTTACACTAAACACAAATATAGAGTAGTAAACTTGATACCAGAGAAACACTGAGAAGCAACTGGCTGGAATACAGCAATGCCTTCTGTTCACTGTCATGTACAATATTTGCTAACCCTCTTGCAGTGAAGTCAAAATCACAGAAATCCAAGACCACAACTTGAAGTTTTGCCTCCTAGTGATCCATTGTTTCTCTTGGACTATCAGATAATATGGTAGTCAGTAGTAAGTTCTTCCATCTATCACTCAGAGGCTGAAATAATTCCTCTCTTCCACAGACCATAGCATAGTGGTTGCGCTTGAGATAGGGAAGACAGTAGGGTTGTAAATAGCGCCAGAGAGGAAACAAAGGAAAGAGATCAGGAGGAAAAATGTAAGGAGACATCTAAGACATTTCAAGAGACTTCCGAATATCAGAGACTGAACAAAGAGGTAGATTTGAGAAACATCTAGATCAGTGATTCCCAACCTTTTCAAGGTTGGGGACCCATTTTTAAATGGAAAAAATTTTGTGCTCCCCTCCCCCCAGCCACAGGTGGGGTGCACGGTGGTACTTCTGAGGGTAGAATGCATCCCACATGCTGGCAGAATCTGGCCGGCACTGCTCTGCTGGCACTGCTGGAATTGGACAGAGAGCAGAGCTGCTGCAGCCATGGCCTTCTCCCTCTCCCCGTGCCAGCAAGGGGAGCTGCAGTGGCCATGGCCCCCAGCCAGCCTCTGCAGGGAGGCAGAGCTAAGCTGCCAGGCCAGCGAGTGGCAGCACTGCCGCAGTAGCCCCCAGCCAGTCCCTGCAGGAGAGCGGAGCAGAGCCACTGCCAGCATCGGTAGCCAGTATCCCCCCTGCCCCTCCAGGATCCAGCCACAGACCATGGGTTGGGAACCACTTATCTAAAAGTAGTAGTCAAAATCATGAAAGATTGTCAAGAGAGAACAGAAAAAAGAGGTTAAACAGAACCACAATGTATTCTACAATGAGATGAGCATGATACTGGTTGAAAAACTGTACTCAAAGATAGTAGTTAATTATTGCTGTCAAACTGCGAGGACATATCTAGAAGTATCCCGTAGGGGTCACTTCTGGATTGAGTACTATGCAGTATTTTCATGAATTAATTGGATGGTGGAGTGGGGAGTATGCTTATAAAATCTATGGGTGACACTTTGAAAATTCTTGCAACCATGTAGGGTTTCAACCACTCTGAAGGACAGGATCAGACATCCTGCAGAATTGTTCTGAAATCAAAAAGATGAAATTCAATGAAGACAAATGCAAAGTATTTCACTTAGGAAGTTAAAAAAAATCAAATGCAGAGTTACAAAATGGTAAATAAAAGGCAAGGTGGCTGAAAAGGATGTGCGGATTATAGTAGATTACAAATTGACTATAAGTCAACAATATCTGCTGTTGTGAAAAAGGTCAGTTATCTTTCTGTGGTGTTACTAGTAGTGCCCTATGTAAGACTCGGAGGGTAAGTAAATGTCCTGCTCTGTTGACACTGGTGAGGCCTCAGCTGTGGTTCTGTGTCCAATTCTCAGTACCAAACACGTGGACAAACTGCCAGACCAACAAAAAAATACAGGCGGTTTAGAAACCTTGATCTATGAATGTTCAAGAGTTCCAAAGGGGTACCTGTGTTAGTCTAGTTCAGCAAAACAAAGGAGTCCTGTGGCACTTTGACAAAGTAGGATTTTTTTCCCCACAAAAGCTCATGCAATTAATAATTTTTTTAATCTTTAAAAGTGCCACAGGACTCCTTGTTTGCTTTGTTGACCTATGAAGAAAGCTTAAAAACCAGGCATGTTTAGTCTTGAGAACAGATGACTATGGGGAACCTAATATGTTAAGGGCTATCATAAAGAGAACAGTGATCAATTGTTCTCCTGTCCACTTAAAGTAGAATAAGAACTAAAGGGCTTCATATGCAGCCAGGGAGATTTAGTTTAGATATTAGGAGAAACCTTCTAACTATAAGGGTAGATAAGCTCTGAAATAGTTTCCAAGGGAGGTTGGAGTCCCTGTCACTGGAGGTTTTTAAGAAGAGATTGGACAAAAATCTGGTAAGGATGGGCTAGATTTAATTGATCCTTTCTCAGTGAAGGAAGCTGCATTTGATGAATTTTCAAGGTCCTTTTCAGTTTTACATAAAAACAAAAATCAAGTTGTTCATGATTTCTTGACAGCAACATCTCCAAATGGAGTCACAGCTGTGATGGGAAGACCAGGTAGGTATGCTTCATATCACTTGCAGTTTAGTTTTCAATAACTGACCATCACCTGTACTCACATACTTGAAGAATTATAGGACTTTTTAAATTCTCCAGTATTTGGAACAAGACATAATATAATGAAATAATAAATTATTCTATAAAGTTGAAGAATACATATTTTATCACATAGCAGAAAACATAGCCGGAAGCCTGTAATTATCATCTATGGAGATTGTTACATAGCCATATGTTGCTGTTACTGCAGCTATGAGATTTTTAAAAACATAAATGGGCTGATAAACTGAAATGCTCCACTTAGTTTCAGCACAGCTATGCAGATTGAGAAATGCATAATGCACTTTTTAAAAAGATCTTGAAAAACTCTGGCAGATGGTTGTAGTCAGTATCATGTGCCAATCCACGGAAGACTCAATGCCCACATCTCTGCAGAATGGGATTAGAGCCAAATGTGGCAAAACCAAAGCTGCAGAGAGACAGATCAACATATGGAGTCACTATAGAACATATCAAATATCAAACAAACTGAATACGCTACTAGAAGAAGAAAGATTTTTAGCTTTCATCTGTATTAAGAGAAAAAGTGTGGCTTGTCTGTATACTGGCTTCGAAGTCAAACACACAATTTATGTATTTCCCAGTTACTGAAGAGTGTTATTGCTATTTTACCTCATCTCACTAATAGAACAAAGGCCAATATTGCTGTCTTTTGCTTACTTCTTTCTAAGCCACCATTGACAACGATGGGACTAGAAATGTGCCTAGTTTCCAAACGAATGTTCAAAAGTTAATGGGCACAATACAGTACCAAGGAATAAAGTGAGCAGTGCTAGCACACTGGGGGTAAAATCCTACTTCCAGAAGTCAATGGGAGTTTTACCATTGACTCCAACAGAACCAGGATTTCAACTTAACACTTTTTTGGTGTATTTTTCATCAAATACAGTACCTTTTCTGACATAGTTTTATTTTAAATCAGTGAGAAGGATGCTTTTTTTTAAAAAATGCATATAGTATTTAAGAATAATAAGGCATTCTCCATCAAAACATAATTATTATAAAAATGTTAATGTTGATCAACTTTTAAATGTAGCTGTATGAAGGAATACATTATATGCCTCCACAGATATTGTGGTGAGACACACAAAATGGTTGACCAGCAAAAATGATTATAGAAGTAAGATTCAAAGTGTTTTGCTTCTGTTCCTGGATCTCCCACAGACCCACACTGTGACAAGTCACCATCTCCGTTTGCGTCAGATTTTCATAACTATAAAATAGCAATACCTCACAGCTCTTTCAACACACAAGCTTCAAGGAAGTGTAAATTATGATTAGTGTTATTAAGGACAATCTTCTAGAAAGAGGAAACAATTTAATTATATTGAACACTTGGGATAGATCCAGACTCCTTTATGCCACCAGTAGACCACTAATGCCAGCTTAGCTGACTTCCTGAGGAAATCCGAACTAACTGACAAACGGCCCCACACCATTATAATCTGGGCTCCATGGTATACAGAATGTGCTGGAGACATGGCAAGGAAAAGAAAATCCTGCTTCATGCTGGCAGTCACGGGCAAACAGAACAGTCTCTTTTAACAGGGGACCCAAGTTAGAACAACCCTGAAACAAGCCTGCTGTAGCTGTGGAGACAGAGGCATGTAAGGATGGCATTAAGCCAGCTTCCTTCCCACTTCCTGAATCTTGTGCTGCAAAGTCAAGAATCAAGCACATGTTTTGTATACACAGTAACACCTAGAATAATAAGCAACTGAATACACTACGGCTATGTCTACATTACTCAGCTTTTTCGAACAAAACTTTTTTCAGGAGAAGTATTTTGAAATAATTATCTCAAAAAAACTTTTTTCAAAAATACTATTTTGGGACAACAGTCTGGGGACAGCTCGTTGTCCCAAAATACCGCTGCCTCCCCCCGCCCCCCGCAAAAAAAGGAAGTCTACACCGGACTTTCTTTCTTGGAAAAAAAGCAAGTCAATGGATGAGATAGGGTGAATTTTTCAGAAAAAAACCTTTGCCATGTCCCGCAATGGCTTTTTTTTAAAAAAGCTATCTCAAAAAAAGGCTTCTTTTTTTATATTAAACTGGGTATAGCATTCATGAAAAAGCACTCTGATATCGGAGCGCTTTTTCAAAAAAGCTAAGCCTGCCAGCTTTTTCGAAATAAGAAGCCTTTTTTGAGGTAGCTTTTTTGGAAAAAAGCCATCATGGGACACTGCAAAGGTTTTTTTTTCCCAAAAAATCCTCCCTATTTCTTTCATTGAGTTGCTTTTTTTCAAAAAAGAAAGTCCAGTGTAAACTTTCTTTTTCGGGGGTGGGGGGGCACAGTATTTCAGGACAACGGACTATTGTCCCAAAATTGCATTTTTGAAAAAGTTTTTTTTTGAGATAATTATTTTGAAATACTTATTCTGAAAAAAAGTTTTTAAAAAATGCTGGGCAATGTAGACATGCCCTATCAGAACAACACGCTTCATATAAAAATGTAGAAAATACTGGGTTGTTCTATGGGCAATCTATGAGATTGAGATACTGGATCATTTTTATGTCGTCATGCAACTTGAATCAGCCAAAGTTAACATCACTGACCCACAAGGAAGAGGACTAATCGTCCTAAAAGAAAAAATTAGTTCTTTGAGAGATGTCTACATAGAACTTGTATATTAAATACTTGTGCTATAGAAACTTTAAAAAAATGCATTAATCAAAAATACAGAAAAAGGCAAAGTAGAATAAATAACAGTTGCATTCAAGTTTTGGCTGAGCCAAATAAAAATATCTGAGAAAAGCAAATATGTAACAGAAATATAGCACACCTGAGCTAGAAAATGGGAAACAACATCAAAATTTGTGATTTGATGTGTAGAGATTTATACCCATTGATGATACGGTAAATGCAGTCATCTTTGGATGGAAAGTGAAGACCCTCTCAAAGAAAAACTGAAAACTGCAGTGTCCTTTCCCCAGAAACTTTGTCTACACCAGAAGATTTTGGCATAGAAGCGCCTGCCATTCTCACAACACGTCTATGTCCACCAACAAAAACATAATGAAGCACTGGTTTTGCTCTGAGCAGTTGTGTCCACACTATGGATGGGTGGTTTAGTGACATAAACGTAGCATCACTGTTAATACCAGGTACCAGAAAAATATTACTGTATCATCTCCAGTGTTTTTAAAGTTGTCTTATTCTGCTTGGACCAGGTCTGAACAATACAGTGTGAAAAACAGGAGGAATTGCAGAAGTGTTGTCTCTGGCTGCTCTCTAACCTTTGCTATCATGGAAGCACAAATTGAAAATTTTTGCTCAAAAACACCAATGTTGCATGGCTCCACACAACTGTAATCCACATACTAGGTCACATTACACAGTGAAAATAAGTCAACCAGGC
This sequence comes from Podocnemis expansa, assembly GCA_007922195.1. Taxonomy (NCBI): domain Eukaryota; kingdom Metazoa; phylum Chordata; order Testudines; family Podocnemididae; genus Podocnemis; species Podocnemis expansa. Next base: position 4,919,938 of record ML681992.1, read on the forward strand.
CCACTCCCACAAAGTTCCTTCCACCTGTCTGTGGAAAGTGCAAAACCTCAAGCATTCCTTTCGGTCTTTTGTTTTGTCCTATGTTTTAAATTTCCCCATCCTTCGTCAGTTGATAAATACCCATTCTGCATTTGTCTTGAGGCTTTTACACATTTTTACAGAAACATTGCTTGGCACTACCAATATATATTTCATTATATTACAAGGTGGTTTGATATTGTCTCCCACAGTACGCTTGCCAGGAAGTTAAAGATGTAAGGGTCAGATGAAGATGTAAGGTGGATAGAAAGCTGTAAGGCTCAAGAAGTCATGATCAACCGTTCAATTTGGCAGTCTGTTTGGCAGCTGGTATCAAGCAGAGTGGTTGCAGGATTGGTTCTGGAGTCAGTTCAGTTCAACATTTTCATTAATTGTCTGGAGAATGGCACCGATTACACTCTCAGAAAGTTTGCAGATTATCACTAAGCTGGGGGATGGAGGGAGAATGGTAGATACCCTGGAGAGCAGGGATAGGATATGGAGAAGAAAAAGGATGCAGGACTACATGTTTCAAGAGATTGTGCAAGCCTCTAGTGCATCAGATACGAGCACAGGGCTTAGAGGATCACTCTTATGGAGAGCATGGCCAGAGATAGAGCATAGAGGAGAAAAAACACAGGAAAAGTAGAGATGTGCAGCAGGAGATGCTAGTGCTTCTCAGTTGCAAACAGACATATTGGAGACTCTTGAGAAATGCAGAGAACTACATTCCAGGACCTCCCTATACCTTCCCCAACACATTCAATGTAGTGCCTGGCATTGCTACATTAATTACCCATCACACGCCAACCAAGGCGAGTGTACAGAATACAGACAATTACAGCTGCATGTACACTGACCTGAGACAGAGATGGTTGGTGTATATGTTTGTTAGATGAAAATGTCTGTTCTTTCCTTTTCAAGGATTCTTTTCCTTTTATTTATAAACTTTTGTACAGTTATAAATATATCTGTTTACGTGTGTTTGGAATAAAAGTCTTTTTATGAAAACTTAATGAAGTTGTACTAGTTAACAAAATCTAGTGGCTGGGGAAGACATCATTCACAGACAATACCTGCATAATGATGCGACCCTACTAGAGAGTGCTTGTTTCTCTGGTACAGAACTGGCCCTCCACCCTCTGCAGCTGCTCCATGAATGCCAACATTGAAATGCTTCTTTCTATGTCTCACAGCAAGCTAGCTTCCAAGGGATGATCATGTTCCCCATAGCTCCTCTGACGAGCCTACAGATGCTGCAGACACAGGTGTTTTGTGCTTGGAATGCTCATTACAATAGTAGACCTGTGCAGGATCTATGCTTCTCATAGAGATGGAAAACATGCAGGTTTGTGGAGCTTTTTAAAAGAGGTGTGTGTAACATAATGGGATGCAGATAAAATTATGGGATGGAGAAAACTGCATCATGCGGTATTGAAACCATGTTTCCACTTAACTCTGCGTCATTAGTTTTCCTCCATAAAACACAGCAAACTATTCCCAAATAACCTGCATTAGATGATAGCAAATTGCATGGTGGGATAGCTACCCATGGTACACTGCTCTCTGAATCAGTGCAAGCACTGTGTCACAGAGCAAGGCCTACTTTGCCTCTAAGGTACAGCACCTCTACTCTGAGGCCTGGCATAATCTGGCTCCTCCTCTCAACTTTTCCTAAGGTGGGGGAGCCCCTTTTTGGGACTAGTTCAAGTTACAGTCCATCAGGCCTCCTCAATGGGGTTTCTTCCCTGTTCAGCTGCCCCTGGGTATGGCCAAACGGCAAAGGGGATTTGGGAGGGGGGTGTGGTCCCACCCTCTACCTCATGCTCTGACCCAAGGACTCTATGAACAACTGAGTCCAGGAGAACTACTGCCTTCCCTGCATCACCAGTCCTTAGCTCCACTGCTCCTGGTCTGCCCTCTAGAACTCGGAGGGCTTTCACAGCCTCCTTTCCTGGAGTCTTTACATCTCTGCAATCTTCCCCCTGTTTGGTTGGGGTCGCCCCACCTTTACTACCTTGCTCAGTTCTCTAAGTGGCAGGGTTCTCCTCCAGGCTGCTGTGCCTAACAGCCCTGGGCCCTGCCTGCATTGGCATCTCTCTTTCTGGTGTTGTGGCACACAGCAGTCAATCCCTCCAGCTCACTCCTAGCAGCTGTACTCCACTCCACTCCGCTTCCTCTCCCAACTCCCTTTCAGCTGCCCCTGCCTGCCTAGGAAGGACACTTTAAAGCAGTGAGCAGGTTCCTTAATTGGCTTCAGGTGACTTAATTAACTTGGAGTAACCATGGCTTAATTAACCCAAGGAACAAGGATTTACTAATTCTGGGACTAATGTATACACCTTCTACTACTCTCCTATAACCATCAGGTATGACCCTGTCACAAGTGGTAGTGAAGACATGCACTGCTGACACAAGGGGTATAATATGAATTTGAAAAAGCAATTAAATTACTGTGGCAGCTATATGTCGACATAACTTAGGTCAACTTAATTTTGTAGTGTAGGCTTGCCTAAAGGAATGTGATTCTGCCTGCTTGAAGGTGTCTCCAGTGTAAACTGATCAAGGAAAGACAATGAAATTACATTTACATGCAAGGTAGACAAAGCCATCCAGCAAAGTAGTCAGGAGATGGCCAATTCAAACTCTTTATGGGAGAATGGAAGCTTCAGCTCCAGGAAACCTTCCTGCCTTCTGAAGCAAGGTTATTGAACTCCAGAATAAAGAGTGAGAAAGCCACAGTGGAAACCTTCATCTGAGGAGACAAAAGAAACCCAGCAGTTTGAACAAAACCACTTTGAACAAAAGACTCTAGTTTGTTAAGTTAGGTTATTAGAAATGTATATTTACTTGTGTGTGTTTGTAGCCATTTCCATCCCAATCGCATATACTTTTGGTGTCATTCAAATATCTGTTTTTGTTAATCATATCACTCTTGTTCCGTTACACAACCATCTTGGTGCTGTTTTTCAAACTGAAGACAGAAACTCTTCACCAAACTAACAGGCTGTCTCTTTAAAGGAGCAGAATACTTGATAACATTCAGTGAGTGTTCCAGTCAGCAGGACTGGACTCCTCAGCCAGGGAAATGGTTTCAGAGAAACTCAAGGCTAGATGGGCTGTTGGTGTCACTCTGCATAGAGTTACCAAGCTAGCAAAGCCAGGGTGGGGCTATTGTGCTGTGAGAATGCTGCTGGTATCAAGGCTCTTAGCTAAAACCGAACAGCACAGAGGCACCCAAGACTACTGGGCAGGAGATGACAACCCCTTTTTGATCGAGGATGAACCCAAAGAACAATTATTTGCAGTATAGTTTATTGCTTTCTACTTCTCTCTCACTCACATACACAGACAAAAAATTCAACTAAATAAACACACAGCATTGTGTGCACCCTTACTCCTCTAAACCACACAAATCACTAGTGATTCTATATTATAGAAAATGAAAGACAAATGCTATAGTACTAGGGGGAAAAAAGGTTGGCATGGTTAATCTTTCAGTCCTTGTCAAACAGATAACAAAACACTGACATCAAACTTAGTTTCTAATCATAGATTATATTTTAAATTGAAAATAAATGAACAGAAAAGGTAGAGTTTTAAAATCAGGTCTGCAAAGAGGCAGAGATGAAAATCTTGGCACCTTAAATGGAAAGTAATTGTGTACATGGCATGAAAGCATACTTATCTTAACGTGACTGCTTTTAAAATATTTAAAATACATCAACTGGATTACTTCCTAACATCCAGCCTCTTGTTACCTAAAATTCTCTGATGGTAGGGATCAACAAGCTGTGCTTTACAGACAGAAAAAAAGAAACATCCTGGATTCTGAGCAGGATTAACTAAACATAATAAAAAAGTCCTTATCAATTCTTAAGAGCACACAAAGTGACTGGATCTGACATACAATCAGTTTTCTATGCTGCTGCAGAGAAGAAAGTGAAAGGTACTTTTCAAATAAGATTATATAAGATGCTAATATAGTTATCTTTTTAGTTTTAGATTTCTCTGTAGTTATTTAATTGTTCTAGAATTAGATTTCAATAACATTCTCAGATGTAGACACATGAAGCCAAAGATACACTGTTGGAAACTGAAGACACAAGGTTAATACGAATGGATACAATGTCAAAGAAGAAAAAGAGCACTGACTTACACCAATGGTTAATTTGGTCCATGAATTATAAAAAAAAAATTTGCTTTAACTCACCTGGTTGCCAATTAAAAGAAGGTGTTCTCCCAGCAAAAAATCTTTTAGCATATCTTCCATCACCATCATGTGCTAGAAACAAAGAAAACAAGAATTTCAAACATGGTGCTTGTACATATAAAATAAAAGCAGAATTATTACTTTAAGGTTTTTTTTTTAAACAAGATTCCTTATCACTACACACATACATCTCTTTATTTGATATTCTAGTGAAATAAAGCAGAGGGATTTGGTTCAATAACAAACAATGATGTACAGTTTTAAGTCCATTTATGCAAGTTCTTGAGCTGTGATTGTTGTTAGATATATAATTTCTCCATTTCTCAATAACTATTTAGAATTAATTTCCCTTTAGTCTGCTGGAATAATGTTTTTCAGCCACAGTGCAAGGACTGCCATAATGACTGTATGCATGTAGATCACACCATGGAACCAGACACTGAATACCCCAAGAAAACCTCCCTCAATACAGAAATAAAGCCCCTTCTAATGGCACACTCATAGTTGTCACTTACCATGCCCCACTGCAATTCACATAGGATATGCTCAGACAAGCACAGTGAGGACCCATCCCGAAAGAAATCTTTCCTGGACCATCTTTTGTGACCTTCAACAAACCCCTTAAACCTCTCCATGCTCATCATCAAAATTAAGCTCCCTGCAGGCCAGAAACCAACAACTCAAAGCGGCACCAGATTCTGGCAAAACAGACACAAAATGTACATGTATATCTTCATCCTCCACAATACACCTTTCAAGATCCACGAGTTCTTCGCATACCTATCACAGCATGGAGTATACCTCATTCAATGCACTAAATACCCCAATAACACTATCTACCCCGATAACAATAAATGCACTAAATACCCCAGTGTTGGTGAAACCAATCAGTCACTGTGTTCTCAAATGAACTCATACAGGAAAATGATAAAAGACAAAAAAGCTATGTCACTTGTGAGTGATCAGTTTTCACTAAGCAACCATTCTCTATAGGACCTCTCAGTCCTTATCCTCAAAGAAAATCCACATAATGCTGTCAAAAGCTGAATCTGGGAGCTTAAAATCATAACTTCACTAGCCACTAAACACCATTAACTGAACACAAACACTGGATTTATGAGTTATTTCAATAATCTGTAACCCGCTAACCCCTCTTTTTGTTCTATGACTGCAGAAGTGTTAATGGGCCACTCTACCTTGAATGTTCCCTTGGCATGGGGTTTTCAACTATTTTCTTTCTGAGCCACTCCCCCAAAATGCTATTAAAAACTCCAGGGCCCAGCAGGACAGCCTCAGGGCTCTGGACAGAGGACAGGGGCTTGGGATAGTGGATGAGGGCTTGGTGCTTCTGCCCCATGGGGAACCAGAGCTTCTGGCAGAGTGCCCAGCATTCTGGGCTTTAGGCCTATGGCTTTAAGTCCAGGCTGGTGCCTTTCACATAATGCCATCCTTCTCTGTATGTTGGTTCACAGGACAATCTTAAATCAAACCTGAAGTGGCACCTAATGCAGAAACTAGCAGCCACATCTATAATTTTGTTGGAAATCCATGACACCAGTGATCAGCCAGGAATGGCATTGGCTACCTACTGGCTTCTTGGTGGTGGAGTTTAAAGATGTTGGTTTTAATCTATGAAGCTCTAAATGACTTCAGAGCTGCCTTTCCAAGAAAACACCTCTCTTCTCAGCTCATGCCAACAAAGTGGTACTTCTGAGGTCCTGGGTCCTGAATCCAGACCTGGGAGTCTCCAGACACCTGTCATATCCTGGCCTATACCCAATGGCTACTGAAAGAAGGTGTGCTGGGAAGCTACTAGGGAAGGGGTCAGCAATGTTTGCTGGCCCCACCCCACCCCCCAACCTTCGGCTGATGCCAGGTCCTGAAAGGTGTTGGGGTCAGAGGAATGGGTGGCCAAAAAAGTTCTGGGGTGGAGCCAGCACGGGACAGGAACCGTGCACTCCTTTTTCCTGCTACATCTCACTTTGCATTCGCAGTGACCAGTCCTGGCTTTGACCCCAACCTCCCACTTCTGACCCTGATCTGACTCGACCCTTGGCTCTGGCATTAGATCTCAGCTGTGACACTTGCCTGCAATTCCTGATTCTGACTCTGGCTTTAACCTCTTTTCCGTGCTTATACATCCCTGTGCTCGGACCCAGAGTTGAGGCCATCCATTGGAGGGACAAGAGCGACAACAAAGAGACAAAGGCCTACAGCTACATTCAGGGGTGAACCGGCAGGGGATGGGAGCCGTGTGGCAGAGCCAGAATGGGGAGCAGTTGCAGCATCAGGAGCCATGCACGTTGCTGTGCACAGCCCCTCATGCCAGGCTGGGCACACGTGCTGGAGGTTGCCAATACCTGTACTAGGGCTACTGCCCCAGCCAAGGCACCAGCCACAGGAGTTCTGACTGGAGGATTGCCTGGTTCCACTGACTGGTCCAGCTATGCTATTTAAGTCATGAGGAGGAATGAGAAGTTTGTTCATTCACCAAGGAGGTTTCCTGCTTTGGCTGTACTGGACCATGCTTATGCTCGCATCCTGCACCGAACCCTGTTCTGTTCCTGCCCATCTTCTTTCCTGCTCCCACAAAACTCCTCCTCAATCCTTCCCTCTCCTCCTGCCCCTACATCATGCCTTCAATTCCCAGCGACCAGTCCTGGCTTTGACCTCAGCCTCCCACTTTTGACCCTGATATGGCTCGACCCTTGGCTCTGGCATTTGACATTAGATCTAAGACGTGACCCTCACCTTCAATGCCTGGTTCTGACTCTGGCTTGATTGCTGGCTCTGATAACTGGCTACTGACTCTGGTGGTGAATCTTGACTTTGTGCTCTAAACTGGATGCCTGCTCTGCCCACAAGACCTGCTCAGACTACTAGGCCAGACTGCCACACCAATGCATAGCAGTACTTGAGAAACCTCTTGAACTGGAGTCCCATTCAGTTAATAAACAGGAAGTGGCTGGCAAACCATTCCCCAATAGTACCCACAGTTTTGGAATTCTCTGCCATCCTACAATGGACCAAAACAGTATGCTGAACCTCAGGCACGAAGCAAGATCCAACTTTCACCCAAGGTTCTGGAGAGAAAAGAGCATGCTAAGCTCAGGCATTGTGTGTATGCATGTACTTTGATATGATATCATTGGTTGCTGATTTTCTATTTCATGGAAGTAGCTGGAAGAAGAAAGACTCAGTATGTGTTGAAATTACATACATTATTAGAAAATTTTAGATTCAGCAATTTAGTTTTTAATCTTTCATTTAAATTTGAATAGGTACTTCATATTTTCAAATAAATTTGAGCATGCTTCCTGTTAACCTGGTTATCAACTGTTGTGACATGGTCAGATTAGAGGGTTTCCAGAAAGTACAAGAACAATACATCAGCCCCAGGCTCAGCAAGTCCCTTTTCCCCTGGCAGTTGAGCAGGGGTTACTCCATGTCAATTAGCATACCTGGAGTTAATCAAGGGCCTGCCCAGGATTGTTCAGAGAAGGAGGTGGCTGGAGTGTGAGTGAGGAAAGTTAGCAAGGTATGTGAGAGGAGGCAAGATGTGGTTAGCAGACAGCTAGATCTGGTGAAGGAGCAGAATGCTGGTCAAGAAAAAAACTGAAGGTACAAAGACTGAGGGAGAAAAAAACCCTGCTCGCACTGGGTGAAGGGCCTTTCCCAGGCCTGGAGGCTTGAGGGAAACAGACCCTGCCAGAAGGGTAAGATTTAACTGGGTACTACCACATCCAATGAGACTGTCAGAGACCAGGGGCTTCCTCTGGCAAAGAGACCGGCAAGGGTCCCTGGCTGAGCAGAAGCTAGACATTAATTCAAGGGGGCATGGGAGGTAACCAAGGGAATCTAGCCAGTTTCCTGAAGCAGCAGAGTGAGGCTGTGGCGCTTCTGTCCCTGTGCTGGGACCCAGAATCGAGGCCATCCACTGGAGGGACAAAAGCCCCAGCAAAGAGACGAGGGGCTACAAAAACACTTGGGTGAAGTAGTTTTCTGACCTACTACCAGAAGGAAGCTCAGGACCCACCTGTAAAGGAGCTTTGTCTCACTATGTTGTGGAGATGAGGTCTTATTTGGTAAACAGACTTCAAAATTTATTCAGCTCAGAACATTATCATCACATAAACAGGATGCCCATTCAAGTTATTTTAACATCAGTATTGAACAGACTACTGCCACCTACAATAATCAAAAACTAGTAGAAATGTTTTCTTGTATGACATGAAGAAAAGAGAGTCCCAATGTCCAAATTCATGTCTGGCACAACTCCATTGACATCAAGAGAGGGATTTGATCCAATATGTTTGTAATTATACAAATTTATACCACTTGAAGGTAAACCATTGATTTACAAATACAAGTTTATACTTCCAATTACAGTTTAATTTGAAAAACAGCGAGAGAAAAGGTATAAGAAAGATGAAAACTCCATTCCAAATCAAAAGCTTATGGCCACCCTGCATTTCTCAGAACCTCTGAATTAGACTGACTAATCAGAGCCACTGGTAAAATACTTCCAAAGGAGTAGCCATGTTAAATTAGTTCAGCAAAACAAACAAGGAGTCCTCTTGCACTTCTAAAGACTAATTTATTCATTGCATGAGCTTTTGTGGGAGAAAATTCCAATTTTGACAGATGCTTGAAGATAAAAATGGGATTTTCTTCCACAAAAGCTCATGTGATAAATCTGTTAGTCTTTAGAAGTGCCACAGGACTTCTTGTTTGTTTTGTTAAAATACTTCTGATGCATTTTAAATTAATTAAAACATAGGCAAGAACATTCTAACATGTACAATTGGCAATGTACGTGAAAACAAAAATCAACCTAAACTTCCTCCCTACATATAAATTTCCTGCAAACAAAAATGATGCAGTCAGCTAAGAAGTTTGATCACATGAAAAATGTAGGCTGCTTTACTAGCATGAAAACTGTGTGTGTATCCTCTGTATCTAGTGAAAATAGGTCATCTGTAAGTAGGTCAGACAGGGTACTTAGAAAAAGGAATGACTGTCTTTCCATAAATGTAACATAATACTATTTTTCTTTCAGCATTATCATCTCACCAGTATTTACTTCCTGAAATCAGTAACTCATGCATTATTAGTGAGAACAAGGAAATATTTAATTTGCATCACTGCGAAAGCAGTTTTGTTTTGTTTTTTTCCAAATCCCTCTAGACCAGAGCACAAGGCAACAGTTTGGTGATGCTTATAGTCAAAGCTTAATATTGCAAAAATGGAGGTTACTCACCTTCGTGCAGTAGCCGAAGTTCTTCGAGATGCGCGCTCCTGACATGCTCCACTCTAGGTGTTTGGTGGCCCTGTCACTCCAGATCGGGAAAAACTTGCAAAGCAGTGGCTCTGGCAGCTGGGGATGACAGCGGCGTCTGTTGGTTCCCGCCATCAGTGACGTCACGCCTTCATCCTCCCTGCTGGTGCTACCACCCAGTTCCTTTCTACCACGGACGAGAAGATAGATACCGGCCGAAGTAGAGGGGAGGAGGGCGGGTAGTGGAGCATGTCAGGAGCGCACACCTCGAAGAAATTCGGCTACTGCACAAAGGTGAGTAACCTCCATTTCTTCTTTGAGCAGCGCTCCTGACTGCTCCACTCTAGGTGGTTTTGTAGCAGTTAGTTAATCGTGTATGGTGGTGGGCACTTCGGAGCGTACACTGCCCATTGTTTGTAGGATTGCATGGCCTACTGCTGTGTCCATATCAGAAAAACGTTCTAACGCATAATGTCTAGCGAACGTATCATCTGAAGCCCAAGTCGCTGCCTGACAGATGACATGCATCGGAACCTTCGTGAGAAACGCCATTGATGATGCCAACGCCCTGAGAGAGTGAGAGTGAATTGTGTGTGGTGGTGTCGTTTGACAAGAGGAGTAAGCCATACATATACAGCTTGAAATCCATATAGACAGTATCTGTTTAGAGACAGGTTGTCCCATGGATCTTTCAGTGGTGGATACAAACAGTCTATCTGTCTTTCTGAACGGCTTGGTTCGTTCGATATAGAAGGCAAGTGCCCTTTTAACGTCTAACGAATGCAGGACCCTTTGTTGTGCCGACAAATGCGGTTTGGGGTAGAAAACCGGCAAAAATATCATTTGATTAATATGGAAGGAGGATGATGCTTTTGGGATAAATTTGGGATGTGACCTCAATGAAACTTTATCCTTATAAAAAATGGTATAAGGTGGATAGGCCATCAACGCTGTCATTTCGTTCACCCTCCTAGCTGAAGTAATTGCAACCAGAAAAGCCACCTTCATGGATAAGTGCAGCAAGGAAGTGTTGCCCAAAGGTTCAAATGGTTGTCGAGTTAAGGCTTTCAGCACTAAAGTGAGGTTCCAGGGTGTTGCTGGAGGCTGAACATGTGGAAACAGATTATTGAGACCCAACATAAACCTTTTAATGATGCGATGTGCAAATACTGAAGCACCATCTACCCTGGCATGGAATGTTGCAATAGCCGCTAGGTGTACTTTGATTGTATTAACTGAGACGTTTGTTTCTTTTAGGTGTAGAAGATACTCAAGGATCGCCGGGATTGGCACGTCGACCGGGGATAAGGATCGTTGTGCGCACCAGCTGGAAAAGCATCACCACTTGTACAGGTAAGTAACCCTGGTAGATGGTTTCCTACTGTTTAGTAATACATGCTTAACCTTGTCTGAACATTGCAATTCCCCATCTTCGAACCATCTAGTCTCCAAGCCATTAGGTGAAGTTTGTCTAGATGATTGTGAAGGCAAGTCCCATTGTTCTGTGATAACAGATCCTGTACGCGAGGGAGGGCGATCGGTCTCTCTGTTGACATTCGGAGGAGCGATGAATACCATATCTGACGGGGCCAGTCCAGGGCTATCATGATTACCTTTGATTTGTCCTGTTGGATCTTGCAGAGCATCCGTACTATCAGGGGAATGGGTGGAAATGCATAGAGGAGTGGACCTCCCCAAAACATTAGGAATGCATCTCCCCTGGAGTTCTTTGCCCTGCCCTCTCAGGAGCAGTATTGGCTGTTGTGTACGGTAGCGAATAGATCTATCATGAGAGTACCCCATATGTTGAAGATTTCCTGTATTACATCTGGACGAATCTCCCATTCGTGTTGGTCTGGAAAGGAGCGGTTGAGTCTGTCCGCTAGAGTGTTCTGTTCGCCTGGCAGGTATTCTGCTCGAAGGGTTATGTTGTATTGTATGCACCACTCCCACAAGGTCATTGCTTTGCAGCATAAGCTCCTTGACTTGGTACCCCCTTGACGATTTATGTACGTCATGCATGTCGTGTTGTCGGTTCGGATCGTTATCGCTCACCCTTGGATCAGGGGAAGAAAGTGTTGGCATGCCCTGAAAACTGCCCTCAACTCTAGAAGGTTGATGTGCAGGCCCCTTTCTGCCATAGACCACCGTCCTTGAATTGTTAGGTCCCAACAATGGGCCCCCCAACCCATCAACGAAGCATCGGTGGTGATTATCGTTTGCTGATGTGGTGGTAAGAAGGGAACCCCTTGTACCAGATTGGTGTTGTCTATCCACCAACTGAGGGAATCCTTGATTACCCTCGGAACTGTTAGCATGATTTTGATTGGTTGCCTGCAATGTTTGAATCGGGAAAGAAACCAAAGTTGAAACGAATGCATGCGAAGTCTGGCGTTCTTGATCAGGTAAGTTGATGCTGCCATGTGCCCGAGCATTCTCATCGCCATATGTGCTGAAATCATAAGAGCTCCTTGAATGCTGGTTGCCAAATGACCTAATTTTCATACTCTGTCTAAGGGCAGGAAGGCTTTGGCCACCTGTGACTGAATCCGTGCCCCAATAAACTGAATGTCCTGAGTGGGGGTTGGAGATGATTTGTCAAGATTTATGTCCAGGCCGAGGCTTTGGAACAGGTTTATCGTGGCCTGCACTGCTTGTGCTGTAAGGTGTCTCGTGGGTGCCTTGATTAGGAAATCGTTGATACGGGAAAATTTCGATATGCCTGCGCCGCAGGTATGCTATAACCGGGGCCATGAACTTGGAAAAAACTCTGGGTGCCGTACACAGGCCAAAAGGTAAGACTGTATATTGGTAAAGTCTGTGAAGCACCCGGAACCGCAGGAACTTCCTGTGACGCGGTCAAATGGACACATGGAAGTATAAGTCTTTTAAGTCGAGGGAGGCCATCCAGTCGAACTGTTGGATGTTTGGCAATATATTGTTTATGGACACCATCCTGAATCGTTTCACCTGAACGTGGGTGTTGAGCTTTCTGAGGTCGAGTATTGGCCTCCACCCACCTGTCTTTTTCTCGACTAGAAAATACAGGGAATAAAAACCCTTCCCCTCCTGAGACCTTAGAACCCTTTCTATGGCTCCTAGTTTGAGGAGATGAAGAATTTCTGTTTGTAACTGCTGTACGTGACTGGTGTCCCTGAAGAGGGACGGGTAGGGAGCACTGTTCCCTCTAAGGTGCGCGGCTGCGCGGCCACGCACATAAGAAACCCCTCCCCGCGCAGGGGTTTCCAGTCCCCGCGCACGGGGAGGGGCAGGACTGGCTGGGACAGCCCGACAGAGCTGCTGAGGCTCAGCCAAGAAGCGGAGGAGTGGTGTATTGCTTTAAGGCTGCTCCTCCGTGCCCTGCCCTCCTCCCTGCTCCAGGCATTCCAGCTGCAGCGCTACACGTGGTTTCGCTTTGTTGCTTTGGCTCCTCACCCCCGGCTTCTTTCCAGGTTCCAGCTCAGGTCCTCTCCCCTTTCCCTGCACTTGATTTTGGGGGAGGTTTGATCTTATTTTTTGGTGGGGTTGGGGCTTTTCTTCACCTTGATGGATCTCTGAAGTGCCCAGAGAGAAACCTGTGACTCCTTCTTTGCTTCCTGCTTTGCTTAGTTTCTGGGGAGGTTTCTTTCTCTAAGGGCTAGGCTAAGCCAGATCTTTATTCCTGCTAATGAACTTTGGCTTTTGACAACAAATCTTTTGTTTAGAGGGCCAACAAAGTTCACTTTTGGTTGTGAGGAGCTTTGAATCTGTAAGATTTTCCTTTTCCCAGTGTGATTTTTTTTCAGTTTGTTTCTCCTTTCCAAGAAGAGATTAGTCCACTATAGATGTGTCCTTAAATTTTAGTAAGATACACAGATATGAAAGTATTATCCATTCTAAAGTAGCTGCTGGGCTGGGCCTGATCCTATGCTTTAAATGAAGTCAGTGGGAAATTTGATGGAGTAAGGATTGCAATATTTGTCCCTTTGTTAGTTTATCAAATCATAGAAAACAAGCAGCTTGCTTTTGCCTATATACTCTATGGTTATTTTTATTTTGTTATATTTAGGAAAAAACTGATCATTGCATTCAAGAATAGGTGCTGTCCTCTTGGGTGGAGCATTTGATAGTCACAAACTTCTACTTCATACCCCCCCCCTGCCGCATTTGATGTGTATTTCACATAAAAGCAAACAAAATGTCAATGGTCATAAAATACATATATATCCATCTGTGGTTTATGGCAGACATAGTAGGATATGATGTTTCCAGACATTTGCATTTTAGGTAAAAGGTTATGTTTCAGGTAGGTCTGTACATAAAAACCAGCAGATCTCATTTTTTCTCATTTCTCCTTTCCTGAGTGTATAAAATCTAAAGAGCTTGTCTGTGATTTTTTAAAAATACTGCACAGTGAGGCTCAAAACTGAGGCTAGACAGGGATTTCTGTACACTCCGCCTGTACCCCCCAGTTGTTGGCTAGTAACAGTGTTAGAGCAAATGAGTGAGCACCTCCTATACCCCCCCCCCAAACATCCCCCTGCGCCACACCCCTAATTTCAAGTCATGGGGAGAATACTGCTGACAGAGATTATTTTTCCTTTAGAAGCCAACAACTCAAATTCTGTTAGGCTTCATGTAGTCAAGGGCCCATCCCTCTGTGTGTCAAACAATGAGTGAATTCTGTGAAGGAACTTAGTGTGTTAAAACTGATTTTAATCTTGTCCATAATTACTACATTAAATTTATTAGAGGTGTGCTTCCGTTTGCAACTCACAGTGTAAAAACATCAGTCTGGATAGGAGTTCTGCAGTGTGATTCTCCTTGCACCTTGATATAAACATTAAATACTTAGTTTTGTGACTCCTTAAAGTGGTTGGCTTTACAGTTACTTTAATGTGAAGAGGAAAAGTACTTAAGCCATTCATGTGATATTCTTGAGCCTCTGTTCTTGCAATTAATCTCATGCTGTAACTAGGGGCTAGACAGATTTCCCTGGAGTTGGGTGATCAATGGGGCAAGCATTTGGGGGGGAGCATTGGCTGGGTGGATGAAGGGGGCCCAGGTGGAGTCCCAGATGCATATGTGTCCTCCAACATCCTCCTTTTTGTACTCCCCTGTCGTCCTTTCCATGCTTTGGTACCCGGTAACCCTAGTCTGGCAAAGTGGTTGAGGATTGGATAAGGGGTGGGGGGGGACAGGCCTTAACCATGGCCAAGGATCAACTGGCGGAGGGGGCAGGGTGGGAGAGCAGCTGAAGATGGGCAGGGGGACAGGCCTGAAGCCCCACTGAGGATTGGCTGGTGGGGGGGGGGGAGTTGCTAGCTATCCAAGGGCTCCTTTTTACCTTCATGTCCTTCCTCCCTCAGGCATTCTAAAAACAGGTGATTGTCCAGCCTTTTACTTCTGATAAGTAGACTGGGGGGGCACAGTGCTGGAACCCACGATCCTGATGTTAAGAGTTTGCTGCACAGATGCACACATGGAATAAAGAGCAGTTTGGGGGGGATGGGATCAAGGGGCAGTGGAGTACACAGTTATCCTTTATGCCTAGAAATTTTTATATATGGAATGCCTGTAGCTCAGTTGGTAGAATAACAGATTTGTAATCACAGGGTCAAGCCCTGGGTTGGTTTTTTTTTTTTACCTTTTGGCCTGTTGCTCCTTAGGGAAGGGTTAAACTGGGGAAAAAATATATAGCAAACACTAATAAAATGAAGGAATAAAGTATACTGTGATCAAGATTAGTAATAGTGACCAATTAAGTAAAACAAGTAAAGGGTCACATTTGAACTGGCTAGGAACAATTTAGGACCATTTTTTTAAAATTGTAAAATGGGCTGCTGTGCAAAATGAAAAATGAGAGGCAAGTTAATTGCTTTAATTTTAACTTTTTTATGTGTTTATACACTTTGGAAAGCCGACAAAGGCAGACAAACAGGATTGAAGAACTGATGAGACAAAATGTTAAATAAGCATAGAATACATTCAAATTATTAATAAAAACAATTTAAACAACATTAATTTTTCATTGTTCTATATTTTTCAATAATTTCCATCATGTGAAGTTGCACAAAAATTTTATTCAGAAAAAGTTTTGCACACGGGTTGAAAATTTTGCACACAAGCCGTCAAACCTTAGAGGGAACATTGGTAGGGAGGGGAGGTTGTTGGAATGGAAGTGAAGGGAATGGAGTAACCGTACTGGACAATCTCTAGTACCTCTCTCTCTGATGTTATGGTCCTCCACTGTGAAAGGTACGGTTTTAGTTTGTCTCGAAAAGTCAGGTGGTATGATGGTGCTTGCATAGGATTGCCAAGCGACTGGAGGAACACTCCCTCAACCTGTCCATCAAAATTGCTGTTTCGCATTGCCAGGCTGGGAGGACTGATGTACATGATTTGGTTGTCTGCCTCTCCATTGCTGTCTAGGTCTATTTCTATAAGTATCCATTCTACGGCTAGATGTAGGCTGCCCATATCTCATGGTAGTGGGCTGGTTCTTGTAACCCCTGAATGGGTATTGCGCCCAATGTTCGTAATGTGGCTCTGGAGTCCTTGAGCCCGTGCATCACCGCATCCGTCGATTGCTCAAACAAGTTAATCCTATCAAATGGCAGGTCTTCAATCATGCGTTGCATCTCCCTCGGCAAGTCTGCTGCTTGTAACCATGAGGAACGCCGCATCACGACTGCCGTCCCAAGCCTCTGAGCAGCAACATCAGCTGCATCTAAAGATGCCTGGAAAGCAACTCTAGTCGCCAACAAGCCTTCCGCAATCAGAGGGCCCATTTGGTTGTGTGTGTCTGGTGGGAAGATTTTGAGCCCTTCATTTAGGTTGATGTAAATATTATAATTATAGTTGGCTAATAAGGCGGTGTAATTAGAAATGCGGAGTTGTAATGCCGCCAAGGTGTATACTTTTTTCCCTAGGAAGTCTAGTTTTTTATCCTCATTAGATAACTTTGTCTTAGAAAAGGATTGTCTACTCCTCTGCTTCGCTGCTTCCACCACCAGCGAATTAGGCTGAGGATGAGAAAAAAGAAATTCATTCCCCTTGGGAGCTATAAAATACTTTTTATCAGCCCTTTTATTCGATGGCGGTGCTGATGCTGGGTTCCTCCAGATAGTATTTGCAGGATCTAGTATGCCCTCATCCATCGGTAGGGCTAGTCTACTGGACGCTGCCGACTGCAAGATCTTATACAATTTGTGCTGAGTGGTTGGGGCTTCGTCCAGCTGGATGTCCATCGACTCTGCAGCTCCTTTAAACAGATCCTTAAACTGTTTATCATCATCGTTCTTGCTTTGAGGAACTGTATCTTTCGTAGCCTCTTGTATATTTGCCATTGGTAGCCCCATAGCCACTACATTAGGTGCGGTTTGGGCAACTGGCTGAGTGGCCCCATTATTGTTGACTGGCACTGGCAAATTGTAAAATTGCCATGGTATTCCAGTCATTCCCTGTTGTGGGTACACCAACCAGGGGGGATAAGCCCACGGTGCTGTGCAGTTGTACTGAAAAGGTGTAGGCTGAGTCACTTGCTGTGGAGGCGACTGGCTCTGCACTGGGCTTGAATTATGTTCTGAGTCAGATTCTCTCCTTGGGGACGACAGAGATGACTCAGAGTCAGAAGAATCCGATTGAAAAAGAGGAGACCCCGGTGAAGAGTGAACCATGAGGTCCTCTGTCAAATCAATATGTTTAGATTTCCTAGCCCGTTTAGTAGGAAGGGGCTTGGAAGGTTGCTCAGTAAGAGTTGCAGGCAGAGGCTGTGGCTGTGTATGTATTACAGCGCTCTGAGGTGTTGAAGGCTGCACCACTGGGGGGGTGAGGGGAACCTGCGGCACCAAGCACGGTGCCGAAGGGGGCACCGTCAGCAGTGCTGAAGAGGGCACTTGCTGAGGCTGCGCTGGTTGCAGTGCCACCATCAGAGCCGCAGTAAAAGGAGGCACTGCGTTCGGTAGGGAGCACACTACCAGCTTGAGCTTCGGCTTCTGCGGCTTCTTTGAGGGAGTTGCCACCAGGGTATCAATGAGCTGGTCAGCAGAGCTCCGTCGTCCCTGAGACAATTGTGCCTCAGTCCCTTTTAACTTCTTTGAGGGCACCAGGGAAGAGCTCACTGACCGCCGTTTATGCACTCCCTCAGCCTGAGGAGAGGCACCGGAGTCCAAAGATGGTCGGAGCGCACCTTCTAGGAGTAGGATTTTTAGTTTGCGCTCCCGCTCCTTCCGGGTCCGAGTAGTGAGCTTTTTACAGAATTGACATTTGTGAGAGCGATGACTCTCTCCACGGCATTTCACACACAAGGAATGTCCATCTGACAGCGGCATAGCTTCGTGACAGGAGTCACAGCGCTTGAAACCTGCCGGATTAGTCATTGTAAAAAAGTTGTTAAACTGTGTAGTGTTAGACACTACTGCCCTTTACTAATGCTGTCTCTGTTGTTTTTGCTGTTTTATGTTCCTTCCCAGTGAGAAAAAAGTCCCCTGAGAGAGAGCCACCGCTCACCGTCCGGAGTCTGGAGAGGTAGAAAGGAATTGGGCGGCAGCGGCAGCAGGGAGGATGAAGGTGTGATGTCACTTATGGTGGGAACCAACCCGCTGTCATCTCCAGCTGCCAGAGCCACTGCTTTGCAAGTTTTTCCCAATCCGGAGTGACAGGGCAACCAAACACCTAGAGTGGAGCAGTCAGGAGCGCTACTCGAAGAAGAATCCTAACTACCAGTATCATGAGACTGTCAAATGCACCGTGATTTTTGAGGAGTAAGGGAGAAGACTTGAAGGTAAATTACTGATTTTTTTTTTTTTTTTTGCATACACGTATGATAGCTGACCAGATTAGTTTTAGTCTAGATCTAATGTCATGTATCCCAGCAAGCCAAATCCGTTACACTGCCTTAACTGCTAAATATATGGGCATAATTCCTCACATTTCTTAACTCAAGCAAACAAATCCTGAACTGCAGAAGTAACAGTGCCCCAGTTGTTTCCCTCAAACAACTTTTTGTGCAAGTACTCATTAGGACCATCTACTTTTCCTACCACCAGGGTCCAAACTAGGACAGTAGTAAGATATACAGAGAACATTTACCTTCTTGTCATGGTCACACAAGAGATTTGCAAATGGAAATGTCAAAAATATACTAGGTTTGGCTAGACATATTCAATGCTCCCCACTCCTAGACTGATTTGGGGCATTTAGCGCACTAACTAAAAAATTAATTTTCCTTCTTTCGAAACTCTCGGTGTACTGCCCAGTTTAGATTGCTGGCTCCCACTCTGTTGTAACATCTTCAGCTATGGCACACTGTGGTTTCAGAGCAACACTGAAACCCCAATGGAGTATGAAATGTTTTGGGGGTGAGTATAGCTTAATAATGCTATGGATTTTTAACTGTTCCCCCACAATAATGCAATACACTACTTCACCAGCCACAGCCTTGTTTCATTCTCCAGCAGATTTACATGGTTGTGAAGTCATCATCAGAATATTTTTGCATGTCACACTGGAGCTGGAGCTGGCAATGCAGGACTAAAGAAGAAAATTTATTTCTAGTTAGTAAGATACTACTCTCTGACAAGTTCTAGAGGAGTAAAGATATTAGTCTGTTTCAGCAAAACAAATGAGGAGTCCTCTGTCATCTTTAAAACTAACATTTATTTGGGGCCTAAGCTTTCATGGGCTATAGTCCATTTGCATCTGGTGAAGTAGGTTCTAGCCCATGTAACCTTATTCTCAAATAAATGTGTTAGTCTTTAAGGTGACACAAGACTCTTCATGTGTTTTACACTCTGACAGTTTTTGAGGGTTTTTATGTTCAGTTGGTTTTTGCTGGTGATGCTGTGTGTGTGTGTGTGTGTTTTTTTTTTTTTTAAGAACAAACACCACACATTGCCAGCAGTGATAGATTTGGGGCAAATCTCTTTAGCTACCATGTTTAACAAAAAATGTGACACCTAAACAAACTAGATAAATAATATTTTAACATAGGCCAAGTTCAGATTTTTGCAGGGCTTTTCATTTGTAATCACGGCGATTATCGTCTCCTTAAATAAGAAGATAGAAAGAGTAGCATACAATAAAACCTCAAACATGGAATATTACTAGGGAAGATTAAGAGGAGTCTCAAATTCACATCACCAGCAGGGACCGTGAAGTAGAGGCTGTACATCCTACTCTGTGGAAGACAAAGCAAATGAAAGGGAGAAGAAAAGGATGAGACACACTCCTTAAGGAAAAGGCCCTGACAAGGTTCTAAAAGCTAGCCCTAGAAGGCAAATACTTCAGAAGAGTGCTCTGTCTGCCTTTTGAAGGCAAAGGTTTCGGAAGATTCACCCAATGGGCAGGTCCTATGACTAAGCGTGCCACAGACTGACAGGTGATGCTATAGTGCTGTGGGAACCAGAAACTCATCCTCTCTAGTGAAGAGCAGTGGACATGCCTTTGCTAAACTGAAACACTTCTCCTTCCACAGCATGTTCCCAGACCCACATCTCTGCTTTTTGTTATTTTTCTTATTCTTTTTCCCTTCACGTACATTTGCAATTTCTCTGGATCACCTGAAAAGTGTTAGAGGCTAAAGCAATGTTTCTGTTAATACCAAACAGCATGATAATTCTGAGTTCTACAGCCAATCGGAACAAACATTTTAACCTTTAAGTAGCCAATTTAAAGAGATTTGCACACATACAGAATGGCTCTGGAGCAATTCTTGCACTCTAATTAAAAATGGCTGTTAACCAATTACAATCCTGTGGAAAAAAATAAATTGACACAAAACTGACATCAGGAATCACAACATTTAAAAACCAGTAGCTGACCACTTCAATTTTCCTGATCACTGCACTGATGATTTGCTAATAGCTATGTTCAAACAAATGAATAACAAATCAAGGCCTCAAAGAGAAAGTGCAGAATTGGAATTCATGTGCAAATTTGACACTCATTTGACCTCACCTTCCTCTATATGCTGTTCCCTGGTGTTTGAATTTAAACTATTGCATTGATTTGGTGTAACCTGACTTGGTGTAACCTGATCCTATGACTTATACTTCCCTGCATATATTTTCCTCCCATTCTGTAAATCCCAATCTTCAAAGCATCTGATGAAGTGGGATTTTCCCCCCAAAAAAACTGCCACAGGACTCCTTGTTAGTTTTTCTGAACTAGACTAACATGGATACCCCTTTGGAATTAGAATCATGGGTTTTGCACATACCATAATTATTAAAAAATACTTTGTATAGCGATTATGCAAATTAGACACTCAGAACCAATGAGCGTGCACCAACTACATAAATGGAGGGAAACTGTATGCTGCACTAACTTTTGTTGAATTCCTATAATCTAGTTCTGAAATTCCACCTTAGAATAATAACTGAATATTATTTAAACAGGATTACATCAGTCTATGTTATCTGGCTCAGTATGCTGTTAATAGGTATATTGTTTGTGAATTTAAAAAGGGATACAAATAAAATTACTATGAACAGTGACTGATTTTTCAAACATTCATATTTTTTTTGTAGTGTTAAAAAGTATACTAAATTCCTAATCTAAATTGTGGACTGAAAGCTGCAAAACTTCCAAGTTTTAAACTTCTAGAAATAGGATCTTATAGAGGAACTGTTTACTATAACAACACAAATTTAGACAATCTGCAATAAACCTCTGAATCCAGTGTTTTATTGATTCACTGTAAACAAATTCCAGGCTCAATAGCTTTCTCTTTACTTTTTATGAATGTTCTATAGGATTTTTATAATCTCTTCAAAAAGCGACGATTAAGAAACTTGATCTCCAGTTATTTGAAACAAGCATCAAATTTAGCAACAAGGTAATTTTTCAGTGATCATTGTTTCAGTATGATGCAACTACTTCAAAAACATGCTCCCTAAAAATCATTACTACAATGTTTAACAAATTGTACAGCACCTGTTAAGTCAAGAAAACTGCACCCACCTGGGTATTCTCATAAAACAGGACATCAGGCACTTTCATTTTCTCACTGGGGTTATAAACAGGCATCGTGACAGATCCAATTCTTAGAAACCCATTATGTACTTCACCTATACATTTTATGAAAAACAAGGAATTCCTTTTAACACTGATTTGCAGGTGTATGGTCAGCAACATAGCAGAACTTCCAGAAACATTTTGTTCCTTAAAATTCCAAAGAAAGAGGACAGAAAAGGAATAGAAGGAAGTAGAAAGGCTTAAAATGAGTGCTATTACAATTTGCGACAAATTGATGACGACAGGGGAAAAATATCCCAAAGAACATTGCAGACTGTGACGGCTACTTTTAGCTGAAATCTTCTAATCATGGAATACCATTAAAACTGTTTGCCTACACTCAGTCCTTCAAGAAACAGCATGCCAGTCATTTCCTTTATGCTTTAAGCAAAATAAAGTCCCTGTTGGTTCTTCCAGTTAGCATTCATTTTGTATAATGAGTTAATAACACAAAATCATCACATTTAAAACACTGGTGAAAAGTAGTTAAATTTGCATATGTTTGGAGTAATCTTTTTGAAAGAAAAATAATTAAAACCACTGGGCTGGCTACCCATAATAGCGTGGTACAAGTATTTATGCTACACAAAGCAGTTCCAGACAGTCATCTTTGCCTCCAAGAAATATTTGCCCTTTCCTCTACTCATACATCCTATTGGGTTGGATAAATTTCAAGTTTTAACACTAAGAAACTACTCTTCACTTTTTTTTATTTTGTTTAGTTTAACTCTGCAAAGCCTTTGCAAAGGGAGGAGTTATAAAATTACTAGTAAAGTAAACATGAACTCACTAAACTGGCTGCATTGTTGGTAGTTCTAATGTTGCACACTGGTCCTGAGTCAGGTTCAAAGCGATTTACAAAGAAACTTAGTTTGTATACTAGTGTCAGTTTTTCAAAAATATCCAAAACTTTGCATGCAAAGGAATGACACACTAGTCGTATTACGATAATTCAAACTATCCTCCTACCTATATTAAGTTAGTACTCATCATCAATTTCTATTACATGTTTGGAAACTGTAGATAGCATTCATTACTAGACACAGTAGCTATAGACATTTTTACTAATACAGGATTTTCCAATATATAGTAAGACATGCCCTCCATTTCAAAGCTCAAGCAATGAAAACAAATAAGACAAACACATGCAAAACAAAACTCTCAACAATGACGCAGGAGATGAACAGCAAACAGTACTGGTGAGGCACTAAGGCAATTAAGTACACTGAAAGGAAGGGCTCATTGGGCAGGAAGTGGCGTACTGTGTACTATATGACAGAAAGCATGAAGCTGAGCATGTAAAAAGACAGATAGATAGATCTATATCTAAATCTATCTATCTAAAGAAAGCAGGAAGGCCAAAGGATAAAAAGGAGTAAATTGGGGGGGGGGGAGAGGAATAGGGAGGAATGCAGGAAGCAAGATATAGGATGTAAGCAGTGATGATATGTACATACAAAGCTGAAGGCCAAAAAAAAGCACAAGATTTATGTTGTAAAAGACAAACTCAGATGTGAACAAAAGAAGGGAAAGTAATGTTTTGAGAGTGATAGGCCAGGAAGTCGTATATAGTAGCTATGTTTTGTATAGTAGAGACACAAATACGAGCTCAAAAGGGGAAAAGCCAGAATAGAAACATATCACAATAATCAGAGTGAAGGTATTTCTACACTACCACAGCAACAGGGATTGGTGCAAAGGCATTGATTGGGCAGGTCTATGAAATCTAATTCAGTCTGTTGGAAAGCGCTGGTGCTGGTCCCAGAGGCAGCCACTCCAGCTGTAATCCTAGACTGAATCTCAAGAAATTGGCACTCACCATTATCTCACTAAACGTAGACTTAGCAGCAACAGCAACCTTCCACCAACAGGTAGAAGAGTACTCTATGAAATCCAATTCAGTCTGTTAGAGAGCACTCTTAGGTTGACTCAATAACTCCACCTCCCCAAAAGGAGTAAGGCTAGGTTGATAGGAAGACATCTCCCATTGACGCAGCACCATGAAGACACTGTTACGTCAACGTAAGATAACAAAAGAAATATGCTTATTTGAGGATGGTTGGATTATTGAGCATCCACAGGGACACACAGATGAAGAAACATCATTGCCACATGTGGTAACTTCTTTGAGTAGCATCTCTATGGGTCCTCTACTTTAGGTGTCTCCTGAGCAGTATCCCCCACTGGAGACTGGAGCTTCAGAGTCGAGACTCGTATGGATGATGGTGCCAAACCTGGTGTCTCAATCAAAGTTTCCCCAAGATAGTATAGTGTTCTTCAAAAGTATGTGCAGGTGCTCAGGTAGCTTCCCTACAGATTTCTGATACAGAGATACTCTCGAAGATGATAATGGACCACATAACTGATCTTGTAAAATGTGTCAGAGTACTAAATTATGCATCGTGAGTCAAGATGTTAAATTTTGAATCTGATAACAGAATTCAACAAAGACCTATTTAGAGAGTCTTTGAGCTGAAACTGCTGTGCCTTTAGACCTGTCCACGATGAAGAGAAAGAATCTCAAAGACTTTCTAAAAGCTCTTGCCATGCTAAATAGAAAGCCAAAGTCTCCTTAGGTTGTGCTTAAGGTGCATGGCTTCTCTATTATCATGATAAGGCTTAGGATAAAAGATCAGAAGGTGAATGAACTGGTTCAGGTGCAATGCAGAAGTCACTTTGGGGATCAAGTGTGTATGTGGTACGAGCTTGACTTTGTCAGGGGAGAACACTGGGAAAGCTGGATGTGCCATCAGTCACTATTTCTCCCCCCTAGTCCTTCTTGCTGGTACTGGCAATGAGAAGCACTGCCTTCATGGAGAGAACAAGTTAAAAAACAAGTGACTATGGGTTAAAAGCATCGTCTAGTCAGTCCTTTTAATACTAGATTGATATGCCATCATGGAGTAGAAAGTTTGGACTGAGGAAAGAGGTTTGCTAGGCATTTGAAAAGCCTCTTCTAAGTCAAGTGTGAGAATACTGAGTACTCTTCTCCCTGTTTGTGGAAGGTTGCTATTGCTGCTAAGTCTACTTTTTGTGAGCTAATCGAGAGCCCTAATTTCTTGAGATTCAGCAAATAGCTTAGGGCTCCAGGTAGAGTGGCTGTATCTGGGACTGGCATCAGATCTGAAATCTGGTCCACTTTTGTAGTTAAGTATACTGGATCGCTAGTTTCCCACTGTGTAATAACACTTTACCTCTACAACAGGATGATTGTGTGTGTTGAAACCATGAAGAAATCAGGCTTTGAGCCATAATATCCACAGGTGGGGAGAGTGCACTCATCAGCATGTGGGAATTTACTACTGTAACTTTCAAAAGGGATAGCCGTGTTAGTCTAGTCCAGTAAAAAAAACAACAAGCAGTTGTGTGGCACTTTAAGACTAACAGATTTATTTTTTGCATGAGCTTTCGTGGGAGAAGATCCCACTTCCTCAGATTGTGCACTCCTCACAGGTAGGCCACTGATAATGTAACACTGGGCAGAATGCACCATTTTTGTAGGTTTAGCGCTTCCATACACAGGGAGGGGACCTGGCACTTCTTTGACAGTTTATGTAATATACAAGTTCTGTTGTCTGTCATGACTTTTTAATGTGTGCCTCAGATTAGCAGAAAGAAGTAAGGACAAACGTTCCTGACTGATCTGATTAGAGTAAATTCATGTGAAGACATGTCTCAGATGGAGACCATGTGCCCTGTACTGTGAAGTCATTTAGTAGTGCATCTCATCCTATGAGGGATCAGTGGGTGGTGAGAGATGGGGGAAGCTGAGCAAATGGGATTCCCATGCAGAATTTAGTTGGGTCTTTCTACCAATTCAAGGATTGTTTGGGCATTGACAGCAGTTTGCCTAAGTTTTCTCTGTTTGGTCTGTAAACTGAACTGAACCACAAGTGAAGGCATCTCATGCAACATCTGACATAAGCTAGATGTGCCCACGACCATGTGCCCCAGAAATTGAAGGCTCTGTCAGACTGAAATGCACTATTTGTGACTGAGGAATCTCATATGCAGTAGGATCCTCTCACTCTGATGGAGCTGAGGTCAGCTCCTACGCATTCTAGCCTCGGGTGTTAATATCTATTTCTGAGCATTGATTTGTACACCCAGAATCTTGACTAGCTCCAGCATAGTATGCTAATTTGATGGGCTCTGGAATGCACTCTGAGAAGATAATCATCGAGGGGAGGGTAAACCATAATGGCCTGGGAGCATAGATGAGTGTTGACTACTGAGAGGACCTCAGAGACTACTCTGTTGGCTGATGAGAGGCCAAAAAACAGTACTCTGTACTGGTAGCATTCTTGGCCGAGTGTGAATCTGAGGTATCATCAGAGACTTGGTATGACTGAAATGTGGAAATAAGCATCTTTAAGTGAAAGGCCAAGAACCAGTCACCCTTTTCTAACATTGCAATAATCACTGCCAAGGGAACCACACTGAACTTGAGCCTTAACAAATTTGTTGAGTGTTCTGAGGCCTAGTATGAATCTCCAACCTCTTTTTTTCTTGTGTATCAGGAAGCAGCAAGAGTGAAAACCTTTGCCTCAGACATATGGGCACTGGGTCTATGGTTACTAAGCTGAGGAGATGGTCCATCTCCTGTCAAAGCAGGCTCTCATGAGAAGAGTCCCTGAAAAGGGACATGGACGGGCATCTCAGGGTCGGGGGAGGAGGCAAAATGGATGCAGTACCCATCTTGAATAGTCTCCAGCACCAATTTATTGGAGGTTCTCCATTCCCAGACGCTGTGCAATGTCATGAGACAGCATCCATAGAGATGAGAGAAGTTTCCAGCATCAGCAAGTATTGAGGAGAGTGGTCTGATGGCTCCTTGATCAACCTGGTCAAAACTGTCATTTTGAGGTGGATGGTTATGGAGAAGTAGGTTGAGAATCCAAAGGTTTCTGTTTCGGGAACCTCAACTTCTTTCTTTGGGGTTCATACAATCATTGATATGAATAGTGTAATGAACAGGGTCTGAACAAAGGTTGAGAATTTTTTCTCTTCTGACTAGGTGTGTACATGCCAAGAGGTTGAAAAGTAGAACTGGAGTCTTTTAAAGTGTGGAGGGACATATCTGTCTTCTCAGTGAACAGTGTTGTATCTTCAAAGAAAGGTATTCCACAGCTGTTTGCACTTCTTTGAGGAAACTGGATAAGTGTAGTTAGGAGGCTCATCTCAGAACAACTGAAGTAGAAATGGAGTAGGCTGCCTTGGCATCTGCCTCAAGTGCAGACACAAATGATGTCTTTGCCACCAGTTGGCCTTCATTAAATTGTTCCATGTGAGAAGCTGGGAGTTGCTCAATAAAGAAATTAAGTTTTCAGTAGTTTAAGTGATCACATTTTGGTGTTAAGGTTTGATAGTTTGCAATACAGAACTATTGAGTGTCTGAGGAATAAGTTTGTCTCCACAAAAGATCCAGGTCCTTTCAATTCTGGTCACAAGAGATGGATTTGAGATGATACTGCAGTCTCTTGAGTTCACCATGTTCAAATTGATCAAATAAAAAGGTGTGTCTTTCACTGGCACACTATACTTTTTGTTTGCTCTCTTACATATTGGCAGTACCAACACAAGGGTCTACCATACGAGTTTAACAGAGTTCAAGAGAGTCTCATTAACAGAGAGGACTACTCTGGACAAGGCAGACGAATGTAAAATGTCCAATAGTTTATGGTGTTATGTGGTTACCTCTTGTAGAAGCATCTGTAGTGCCTCTGCCACCCACTGGCCCAGCTCCTGAAAATGCTTAAAGTCATCTACTAATGACAATGGAGGGGGCATCAATATCTCGCCTGGTGATGCCAAAGCAAAATTAGTCTGGGGGTAGCTTTCTACTTGACTTCAGCCTCGTGTTCATCTCTTAATTGTTCAGGGAATTCAGATGCCATTGATGCGGCAGCCCAAGTACAGCATCTCCTTGGATCTCAACTTGGTGCTTGAAAATGGGGGTGTATGGCATGATACTGCTGGCAAGCCTAGAGCTCTGGGTGAAATCAGTACTAGGAGTGAATCTGGGGCATCAGACACGAATGGGACAGAAGTCCAGTGGTGCTGAAGGCATCGATACCAGTGGTGCTTGTCAGTGCCAAGATGTCTGTATCAAAGGAGTCTGTAATGAGTCCTAGTAGTGTGATCTGCCTGCGTATGGCATGACAAAGATGGCACTGACCTCTAAATCTGTACCAGAGAAGCCTTCCTCAAGGTGGATTCTCTGGATTTCTCATATCCAGTCAGTACCAATGATTCTTTGCCTGTGCTGATTGGGTCCTTAGACAAGCCGACATGCTCTGTCAAGGTTGTATCATGCAAGCTCTGGGTACCAGACTTACATGGCTTTGGTGCCGTTAGTACCAATGATACCAAGTAAGATGGAGATAATTTTTGGTTCAATCAGGGCTTGCTGTGAGGATTCACAATCCTTTTCTTAGATGCCCTGTGTGAGTTGTTTGTGTCTGTCTTCTCGTGCTCACCTCTCTTAGATGTAGAGGGTTGTTGTGAGGTGTCCCACCATTTGGGGTCTAAGCACATTTCTGAGGGGTGCCTGAAGGGCCACTTTCATTAAGATAAGTTTAAGTATCTCTTCTTTATCTCTTCTGGATGTGGGTTTCAGTTGTTGGCATAAACCACATTTTTGGGAGGCATGGCTCTCTCCCACACTGCAGATGCACTAAGAGTGTCCATCAGTCACTAGGATAAATTTCTTACAATTAAGTCACTTGAAGCCCAGTGAACTGAGCAAATCTTGTCTAAGAAAGTCCTCAAACAGATGATTCAAAGAAAAATGATGTCTCAAATAAAGATTTCAAGGGCTGTTGTTGGTGAGTGTTTCTGGTTATTTCTTTTTTTTTTTTTTTTTTAATAAGAGATAAATGAGTAAAGAAAAGAAAAAGGAAGCTCCAACAGATAGTTAAAATTAATCATTCTAAACAAGTTTTAATGGACAG
Organism: Podocnemis expansa; assembly: GCA_007922195.1. NCBI lineage: Eukaryota > Metazoa > Chordata > Testudines > Podocnemididae > Podocnemis > Podocnemis expansa. Next base: position 4,948,397 of record ML681992.1, read on the forward strand.
CTAAAGCTCCATTTTTAGCTGGGGTGGTTCAGAATAAATTGGGGATGGGTCATCCACATACACAGTATTGGCTAGACTTGGGGCAAAGCACAATACCAGGGAGAATGGAAGCAGTGCATTCATGGGCTGAACAGACACTGCTACCAAAGTTCTCCGATCAGCTGTGCAGGGACAGGCTCATCTACAGTAGAGCACACACCAGGACATGACTTGAAGAACACTTAGATTTATGAAGTTCTACATTTATGAAAACATACAGACCATATATAAAGTAATAGAGGTACATCCCTTCGCAAGACAGGGACTAAAGGATGTACCCAAAGGAAGGCCCATTTAATTAACTGGTTACATCTTATTGTATTCAACAACTGAGTAATTTTCATGAAAGATTAAAGAAAGAAAAGGTGACAAAAACTTACAACTATAATCCTTTTCCTCCAGTTTCCTAATGTCATCCGGGTTTATCTCAATCCCTGAATCCACCAGATTTTTATGTAAAGCTGATCTTGCAAGGTTTGGCAAAAACCTAAATGAAAAGAGAGAAAAAAGGAGGGTCAGTTTTTACTGTTCTCAAAGTACCTTTTGCCTTTCAAGATCAATGTGACACTCTACCCTGACTTCATGTCCTAAATATTGTCAATTTCTGTATCACTGACAGTTTCCAACTCCTCACTTAACTCTATGCTTAAAAAAGATAATGTGACATGATACTATTGGAAACTACCTAACTACTTTTTCCCACATCAATAACTCCAAATTCTAAGGGTATCTGGATTAAAAAAAATAAAATCATGACATAAGGAAAGTTGTAGCCAGGGCTGTCCCTGCAGGATATGGGGCAGAGAGTGAAGCAAGGGCCCTCGTAGAAGCCACTGACCTCCCAGCCTGTCCCAGTGCTCACCCCCAGCTGGTTCCAACATGAAACAGGACCTGGCAGCAGCCACCTGTCTCTTGCTGGGTCCTGATGTGCAGCCAGGAGGCAGGCTATAGTTGCCACCTCCCTCCCAATGCTTAGTCCCAGCCAGGAGGAAGGCTGCAACCACCTGCCTCCCACTCCGTCCCAGAATGAAGCTGGGATCCTGCCAGGAAGTGCCTGCCTACCGGCTAGTCTTGGCACAAAGTGCCAGGGGCCCCCAAAGTGTGGGGGCCCAGGACGGTTGCCCCGATTCGCTATACCATAGGGACAGCTCTGGTTGTAGCAGCCAAGTATTCTTTAGATTTAATCTAAATTTGTCCTAATATAAATATTCATTTTTTAAAGACCACATTGTTATGTGAGATTCCAATGAAGAAGCTGTAATGGCACATGAATTAGGAAGCTGAGGGACAATGACCATGTCCCCTCCATAGTAAATGAGAGCTGGATCAGAGCCTATGTCTCCTGCCTTCTGTCTTTCTCATGACTGATTCCAAATCACATCAGCTCCAGACTTCAACAGCTAAACGCTCTCAGTACTTTGAAGAATTAGGCCCTTAGCCTTCTGTCATTCATTTTTTCAAAACTCTTCATAACTGCTGTTGCCTTCCCAGGCAAAATCTGAGTTGTCTGCAACTTTTTCAAAAACATAATGCCTAAAACTAAATGCAAACTCCAAATGATACCCAACCATATTGTACTCCACTGACAGAAACCAAAATAATATTTTCTCTTTTCTGAGACAGCATTTCAATGTTGACAATCAGCACTTCTGAAGACCTATTTCCATTAAGTCATTAAGCCTCTGAGGCACACACATGGATTAGAAAGACATGCTGATTTATTCATTTCAAATTATGTTTGAAGTCTGGAATTCCACGGAAGTGAAATCTAACATTCATAGATTAAGGAGGATCAGAATAGTAGCTGTCCTCATTTTAATGTCTAACCTCTTTAAAAAAAAACCTAAGCCATCTTTTTAGCATATTAGCAATTGTTTCACAGAACTTTAAACTTTCATAACACAATTACTATGGCTACCTGGAGAGACAGGCCTTATTGACAGCATGGTAGAGACTTTCATCTGGATACTGTGATAGCCGACGACAAATTCGTAATAGCTGTCGTGTGGACAAGGATGATGCCAGTGACTGTGCCTGATGAAAATAAAAGGCAATTTTATTTAAAGCCCTTTAGATTTACACTGGGACAAACTTGGGAAAAAGATACATTTATATCAAAAGTGATTATCTCAAAATTTTTGCCTTAAACTGGGGCTCTCTTCCTCATATCCCTGCTTATCATAATTCTGCTTCTCTGATAGGAATCTACTAACATGTAAACATTATATCAAACCTCAACAAATGTACCGTACATCTAGGCGCTAGCCCAGAAACTGGAGCGCCTAGGTGTGTGGCATGTTAAAGGGGCTCCCCCGCTGCCAAAATGCCACCATCACTTTCAATAGCAGTGCAGGGTGAAGAGCCCTCTGTCACCAAGAAAACTGCTTTCACCACAGATACTTCTGGTGATCCAGGATGCAGAAACCCTCCTGCCATGGATACCTGCAGTCCACTTTTGGTCCAGTGTTGTTGGGTTTTTTTTGTTTTTTTTTCCCCCCTGGAACACCAGGGGGCGTGCTGCCCCCTTTAGTACCACAGTGCAGCTAAGTGCCAGGGTACAATTCCTGGGTGCTATGGAGACCCAGCACAGGGGGGTTGTGAAGTCCTGCATTATATCATCAAAATGTCAGCATTATGATTTCAGTGAATGAGCCAGCAAAAAGAAAAATGTGTTTAGTAAAAGATGTGTGTGTTATACAAGACATATTTAGATTATTATTAATTATTATTTGGAATTGCTGCAAAAGGAAAAACAAGTGAAAGTTAAATCATTTGTGTTAAAGCTGATTTATTTGTGTTTCCTCCAGCACTGTCTCTACATACAACATGCCTTTGCATATGTTATGGATACAGTATTCTGATTCAAGACTGGATCATGTCCATTACTTTTAAGTTAACTTGGTATTTGTAACAGAATTGACATCCTGGAAATTTATGATCTACCCATGTGATGCCCTGGCAAAGAGAGCTAACATGATCCTTGGATGTACAAACAAGGAAATAATGGGCAAGAATAGGGAGATTCGCTTTACCTATATGTACAGTACTATGTGGCCAGTTCTGGTGCTGTATTAAAATGGTAATTGAAAACAGAAGGAAATTCAAAAAGAGCTATAAAAGTGATCCACAGACTAGAAAATAGGTCTTACAATGACTGCTAAAAGATGTCAATCTGATTTATCAGAGAGAGAAGAGTAGTCAGTTGTTTGCAGCCTCTCATTATTTACACAGGAAAAGGTATCTGATTCATCTGAGCATACATCTACACTTGAGAGACTATGCTGGCATACCTATGTCAGTGTAGGTATGCCAGCATAATGCCATAATATAGACACAGCTCACACCGATGGCAGAACTTTTTCCATTAGCTTTGACTGGGGAGGTGCTTTTTCTACAAGAGGTACAGCATGTTGACAGACACATTTTCCCAACAACATAGCTGCATCTATAACAAGTGTTAGGTCAGTACAGCTGTGTTGGTCAGGGTCAGGTTCTTTCAGATTCTGACAAACACACCTACGTTGATCAAACTATTAATGAGTTCTTTTATCTATCAGCAAAGTCACATGCTATTTATGTTGTGTACAGCCCAATATGTGATATGCATGATTATTTTATGTACATACATACAATTTTCATATCATTATTGTCTCCAGGTATCTCCACAGCCACTCATTTATCCGGAAGCTACACTTTCTTTGAATATTTCATGGGCATAGATGCATTGAGTCCCCTTTATTATTGCTCTAATCAGACACTAAACACTTAAACATATTCCTCTTCTACAGGAAAAAAAATCAGTGTTTACTTGCTTTTATTCATTCATAGATTCATAGAGTTTAAGGACAGAGGCACCATTATTTCATCAAGGCTGACCTGTTGTACATCACAGGCCATTAAGTTTCCCCCAGTTACTGAGTATTGAGCTTAATTACTTGTGTTTGACTAAAGCATTAGTTGTGTTTGGTTAAAGCGTAACACCCAGAAAGGCAGGCAGTCTTAATTAGTAGATACAAAAAGATAGAGATTCTACCACTTCCCTTGGTAATTTGTTGCAGTGCTTAATCATCTTCACTGTTAAATGTGTGTCAAATTTCCCATTTGAATTTGTCTGGCTTCAGTTTCCAGTCACTGGCTCTTGCTTACACCTTTCTCTGCTAGATTAAAGGGCCCTTTAGTACCCAGTATTTTCTCCCATGAAGGTACTTATACACTAATCAAGTCACCTCTCAATCTTCTTTCTAGTAAGTTGACCAAATTGAGCTTTAAGACTCAGACCTTAAGACATTTTCTCCAGTCCAAAAATAATTTTTGGGGCTCCTCTCTGCCATTCATTCAAGTCCAGTCCATCCTTCCTGCACGAATGTTGAACCACCTCACAGAAATTAGTTTCTTCCACTCCTCTACATTGTTTGCTTCTGCTTCCATCTGCTTTATGACGCTGTTCTGCTCTCCCTGCTAAGAGTTTTTTTTTCCAAGGTTTCTCTTGGGAACACTCACTTCCTTTCCCCATTTGGGTTTCTTTTGACAGTTTTATGCGGGAGTCTATCTGTTGGTATCTGAAGTACTTGCCCCAACCACATCCAGTGTATCCTTCTGATCCTGGTGAAGACAAGCTGCTGGTTCATGATTCCTCATATCTTTCTTTGTAATGAAATCTTTTCAACCAATCTTTCGTAGGCACTGATTTCTGAAGTGTCTAGTTTTAGTAGATCTCCAACTCCCACAGCTGAATTTTAGCCCTGAGATTATGCTTGAAATGAAAATTCTGTTTTGTTCTGATGCTACATATATATTGATTTCCCTACACTGTTACATTTAGCAAATGCTGAGAATGCCTTTCTAACCTTGATGTCACTTTATGACCTCTCCATTCACTAGTATGGTGCTGTGACAGATAAGGTAATTTCCTATAATAACCTTGAAAAACCTAATAGTATTAAATGCAAAATTTATATATTATTGTGGCATTGTATGTAACATCTCTGGCGGTGATGTACCCAATGACCAAATTAAACCCTGAGAAACATTAGGAGCTTCAAAAAACTATTTTAAACAATGTACCAGGCATGAATGAACTTTCTGGATAAACAAAATCAAATGGGGTTCCCAGGAAATCTCTAGGGGGAAGTGAACGCAAATGTGCCATCACCCAGCTATGCACAACCCCTCCCTTTGAAGCTATGCCCTGAGGAGAGAGTCGTTGTTTACTGTTTCATGAGGACTTGATCAAGGGCACATGCTGTACAAAGAAACAGGGTGATCTGCACAGTCTGTGCACTTGGTCTCAACTATTACCTGTTATAAACTTGTAATCACAAAAAACCTCTTACTCGGAATTTGAAGGACTAAAGCACTGATCATCCATGATAGTCCTTGCAGGAGGAGGGGTTGATCCCTGGTAAGTTATTAGAAGATATGCATGTTCTTCTCTCATTTTTAATATGTTTTCTCTGAAATTCTATCACTTTAGGAACAAATATGCTTGCTTAGAAAGGGGTGTGGACAATTGTGCTGTTTATGTTTCTGAGGAGAAAGCAAAGCAGGTCTGCTTAAGCAGTATGTCTTGCTGGGGAACTCACAGCTTAGGCAAAAAACTGTGAAGTATGGAAAAATCTTGGTTAGGACAGAGAGATGTGAGCCTTCACCCAAGAAAGGTGAAGGCTAAGATGCTGGAATACTGGAATGGTGCCTTTGTTGGATCACAAGTGGAAAAATACAACTGCCCTGAACTGTGCCAAGAGCTGCCCAAGTAGATGAACAGTTCTATTTTCCTGATATTTTTGCCTTCTAATGTGATGTTATAAGGTAGGAGTTGTAAAATATGTTTGTTTTATTACAACTAATTCTGAACCCTGCTCAATCTGCCATCTCAATCTTCTATGTTGTTTGTCTTTGTATGTAACTTTTTGGGGGTGTTGCTCCGTAACACAATATCATCAGTAAAGTCTAGGGGCTGGTCAACACTGCAGTTAGGTCGATGTAATTATGCAGCTTACACTGGCCTAACTATGTTAGTGTCTACATCACTGCCTTATTCCAACTGATGTAATGCCATGCTATGTTGACATAACAACTCCACCCTCATGACACCCATAAGGCTTATGCCGATACCAGCAGGGTGACACAGCATCTGTGTTCTTGTGTCCCTGGCAACAGTGGCTTTCGAACTTTTTTCTTGGGACCCAGCTGAAAAGAAAAAATAATTTGTGCCCAGGACCCAACAATTATATCTTTGAGGAATGCACTCCAGTCTTTCAGTAGCAGCAGCAAGGGTGCAGCAATCCAGTACCTGAGGGTCTGCAACCCAGTACTGGGTCCCGACCTGTGGTTTGTAAACCACTGTCTTACAAGACAGTCAACACATGATGTCAATTTCATAGTTGGAGCGGTGAAACAAACAAGAAAGCTGGAGAGCTAGGCAGCTGGATCCCACCCCCAACTGGATATTCTCCCACGAAAGCTCATGCGATAAATAAATCTGTTAGGCTTTTAGTGCCACAAGACTCGAGTTTTTTTTTCAAGCAAGATCTGAGCCCTGCCTGACTTCACACAGAGATTGGCTTTATAAACATCTGACAGCCAAACACCAAGAGCATGAACTTGAACTATGAGGAGGTCATTTTAAGTAGAGTTATTAGGGTAGTATGTGTGTTTTACCTTTTATTTCCTTGTGGTCTCTCCTGTCTCATTCATATTGTGATTCTGCCATGATTGGCCATATTCTCACTTAGAATTATAATCTGATCAATAAACTTATATTTGTTTTATCTAAAGCTGTGTGATCCTTAGAGGGTGTGAGTGAAGGAGGCTAGGCACAATCCATTTCATTGTTAAATGAACAGACTTGAGTGTATGCTGGTTGGGAGTGGATCCCAGTCTCTGCAGACAGTGGCTCCCATGGTAGTGTCTAGGCTAGGGGTGCTTGCTGGGGGACTGTCCCTCAAATAGCCAGAGGGTGTACACCCAGTGCTTGGGACTGGTTGCATGCCAGAGGTCAGAGTGGACTGACTCAGGAGTAAGTGACCACTTGGCAAAGCAGGGTGAATCAGGGTTCAGGAGTGGGAACTGGGGAGTCACAGCAGCACACTGGACTGTATCTGGGGAGCAGCCTGTCACACACCAATCTTACTTGTCATCCACAAATTCTGTATTTGCTTCCAGACCACTGGTGAAAAAGACAGAGTAGCTATGGGCTTAGCCAACCCTTGAGGAACCGCATCAGAAACTCCCCATTCATTGATGTTTCCCTGCTGATAAATCTTTTTTGAGATCTGTCAGTTAGCCAGTTCTTAATAAATTTAACGTGTGCTTTACTGACACTGTATAATGCTAACTTTTTAACCAAAATATCATATGGTATTAATTCAAATGCCAGACAAAAACATCTAAGTATACTACCTCTCTGCACTTTACTGTCTCAACCACACTCGTGATCTCAAAGAATGAAATAATTTTTTCTGACAGACTTATTTTTCTATAAAACTTATCTAGCCATAATCATACTCACATCCTTCAATTCTTTATTAAATGAATTCTGTATCAGCTTTTCCATTATTTTGCCTAGGACTGATGTCAAGCCTACACTTAACCAGATCATCCCATCTGTCCTGTATGAATATTCCAACATTAACATTTTTCCAGTCATAGGGTATTTCCTCAGTATTCCAAGAGTTATTAAAAATGAACAATAATAAGCCAGAGATCCCCTCAGGCACCTTTTTAGGACTCTTGGGTGGAAGTTAAAACAGCAGTCCTCCTTGGTTACAAGGGGACTTGATTTAAAAAACAGCAGTCTTCCTTGGTTACAAGCGGACTGCAAAATACTTCACCTCATCTGACATAAAATTTCTGCCTAACAAGCTGTGGACAGAAGACTATTTCTTTCCAAAGCATAGCCAACCAAAAACATAAACGATAAAATGGTGTAATCTATTACTGGTGCTAAACTCATGAGAGTGGAGGGAAGTGGAATATTATGTGCAACTTAGCCAAGTTACATGTGCACATCTATACGCTTACACTTGGTGACCTGATAAAAAAAAGTTTTAGACTTTTTATGAAAAAAAAAAAAAAAAACCAAAAAAACAACCCAACATTATTTTAGTTGCCACTGAAATTAATTTTTAAAACTGAATTTTAACTGTATCCATTTCTAAAAAAAGAGTTCTGCGGTTTTTGTATCAGAAGTGGGTTTGTTTTTTGTGGGTTTTTTTTTTTTTTTTTTTTTTTAACATTATTGATTTAATAGAACTCCCTACCACAATAACATTACTAGCAGCTCTGGGTTCTTTCCATTTTTTCCCATCTCCCTAGCCACATGTCTACATTTTCCAGTTGTTAGATAGCCTTCCTTGTCCAAGTGACCCCAGGTATCAACCTTACAATTACTAAAAACACTGCACTACACATGTGTGTTAAGGGGAGGCAATTTAATTCAGCAATTCATTTAAGTACACACATAAGTCCACCTCTATGCAATAAAACACTTCAGAATGTGTTTTTAAGTCCATTCCTATTCATGAAAGTTACTTAAAAATATGTTTAATTTGATGCATTTGCTTAGCTCCCACTGACTACAATGTGCACGTAATGCTACACAACTTCACTGGAATTTGAACACATGCATAAAATTATGTATTTAAATGACTTGCTTAATATGTGCTAAACGAGTATATTAAAAATAAAAGCTGTCACATGTATGTAGCACAAGAAACCAGCACTGGATTTCCAGGATTTCCTAAATCCCACTCAGGGAAGGTCTAAGACTGTTGTGGTAGCAGCACACTGCTCGTGCAGACATACAAGAACTGAAGGGATGGGCTCCAGAAAGACCCCAATCCAGTCTCCACTAGTCAAGATAGGTTGGCATAAGGCATGAAGTTAAGAAAACAGGAAGCCTCCTCAGACAGCTGGAAAAATAATCCCTTTGTTGAAAAGAGATAAGATACTAACTTTGAAAACAGATATACTTGTAATGACAAGTAAAAAACAAATTTGAAAAACTGGACTCACTGTAGGGTCATTTGTCTCCCGAAGCTTGTGTGTCAGTGATAACAACTGTTCCACCACTACCTTGGGCACATTTGGAATCTGTTCGAAAAACAAACAAAAAATATTTAAAATATATATATATTTCATATTTAATATACATATTTCATACTTATCTATAAATGTGATATACACACACCATACAGAAATGCAGCAATGCACACATGTAGTGTAGCTGTATTTAATTTAAATAACTGAAAAGGAAAATTGGGTAACAAAAAAATGAGACTATACCGAATAAAAATGACCATGAGTCCAAATTTAATTTTTACTAATTCTAGTAGAAGATATCCTAGATTTAAAAATCAAGGAGTTATTTATGCTTTGTGAAATGATTTTCCACCATATAAAAATGGGGGTATTTACTGTATATTAAAATATTTCAGTTCATAATCATATTCAGCATTTTAAATAGGAGCCAATGTTGATAACTTGTCAAAGCATCGCAAGTACTTACCATTTCTTTAATAATGTGAATTTCTTCATTCCTGGTTAAAGACTTAACATTGTGGAATAGAAACAGAGTTAGAAACTCTGGGCCCAGCCATTGCTTTGTGCTGCTACCTATGACAGGAGGCTCTGCCAAAGCAACTATTCTGAATGATGAATGGATAGGAAAGATGGACCTGCAAGAAAATAGTTTTAAAAATGCATTACCTGGTTGAAACAACGAGTAACAAATTTGAACTTACAAACTCCACTTGGGGTACAATCAATCGTCAAGTGAATTGCTATGTTAAGTTATAGACACAGTTTCTACTCAGGACATTTGCAGTGCAACGTAACACAAATCAAAACTGACAAAAATTGCACAAGCACTTCAAAAACAACTGTGTAATAACTTAAATATATCTTCCATAATTGAAACCATAATATATCTTCCATGCCTACAAGGTTATACAATTTTGTTCTCATCTACAACATGACCTGCATGTTTCAAGTCAAGCAAATACCAGTAATCGTGCTATTTTTTGTTTACTCTTTTGTATGCCTGAAATAGACAGAATTTACAAACTCGATGGGTTTTGAAACATTGTCCAAGAGTATCACCTAAAATGGTATAACTAAAAGGCAAAGCAGGGAGACAACAATATCTTTTGAAGCAACAACACTGGATAATTTCTTCTACTCAATTGGACAGAGAGGAAAGATAATTTTGCAGTTAAGGCACCCGGGGACACTCAGAGGACCAGGGTTTAATTCTCAGCTCTATCACTGATGGACTTCCTGTTTGACTTGGGGCAAATCAGTTAAAACTCTCTGTGTCTCAGTCTCTAACCTCTGAAATGGGAATGATATCATCTCCCATCCGTTGTCTGTCTTTTCTATTAAGATAATATGATTTTTCAGGGCAGGAATTGTGTTTTCATATATTTCTAGACAGTGCCAAGCAAAATGTAACTCTGATTTCTCTTGGGATCTCAGGTGCAACTGTTTATACAAGTAAACATTAGCAACCCCAATATAAATTATTTGGATGTTGCAATACAGCATGTTTTGGACTAATATTTACTCAACACCTCAATTACAACTCCAGACAACTTAGTATCAAAAAATGAGAAAATTGTAAATGAGCTCATTTATATTTCTACTTCCTAGTATCATATGTTATTTTGCATATAGTCGTGACTGAAATTAGAATATTTGGGGCCAAATTCCTCCTCTGGTTACCCTCTGGGGAAAATGATGGCTGTAAAGAGGGTAATCGAAGGCAGTCTCTGACCCTTCCCTTTAAATTACACAATGAACAGCTTAAGTAGAAGAGTTAGTAGATATAACCAAGATTCTGATACAACACAGCATTTACAGTGAGCACCCTTGGAAAAAGGACTCCAGATCAAAGCGCACAAAGTAGGTAGCACCCATTCCTCTCACCCCAAAGTCATAAACCTAGAAGCTAATTCCTGACTGATAAAACTAGAAGGAAATGTCTGAAAGACTCATGTGAAATATGAACCAATGGGTTATGTCATTGTCACTATGCACAGGAAAGGTCAAGAAACAATGACCAACATGACCAGCAACTGTTCTAAAGAGAGGATAAGTCATGTTTAATTTTAGATTCACCTCTTTCTTTCATTATTAATAAAAAAATAAATACAGGTTGAGTTTAGTCTTGGTCCTGACACTGGTCCTTCAACAATGTTCACGTTTCATAAAGGATCCGAAATGCAGCCAGATTTCCTCAGCTGCATGATTCCCTAAGGGCAGGGTGCAGCTGAGGGCATTATGCCATGTGACAGCGAGTGAAAGAGATGGGTAACACAGCCAGTGCACAGTGCACTATGGCAATCCTCCTTGTTGGTATAACTGGTTGGACAGTTCTGAGACACAAGCCCCCAGATAAGCCCAAGATCAGGAGTGGGGTGGCACAAACAACTTCCCATTGCCCCCAGCTCCTCTCAGAGATAGAGCACATCTGAGGATTGAATCCATTATTTCTGAATTAGCTACCAGCAACAATTTTCCAATTTGAATTTTTAAATGGCATATTTTAGTAACTCCCAAATAGAAAATTTTCCTGGTGAACAAATTTTTAATAAACCAGCCATTCAGTTAAGAAGGCTTAACTTTAAAAAGATACTGCACTTTGGAAAGCTATTTCCAAATGCATTTCTAATTTTTTGTTCTCATTAACTTATCTATTGAGCATGGTATTTATATATTTGCCTCTTCATCACCTCCTCTGTGGAGCTGTGCAAGTCACAACATATGCTGCAGTTTCCCAGTGTGTAAATGGGAACAACATTCATCTGCTTCACAAGAGCGCTTGGCTTAATGTTTGTACCATGTCTTGAAAATGTAAAGCTAAGTATTTAATCATTAAAAACAAAAGGGCATAATCCTGCAATGCGGTGAGACTCCTCCATCCCCATCAGAGTCAACTGGAGATGAGCCTATTCAGTACCCTGAAGGATGAGGCTCTATAACCACCATGGGCGTCACTGGCGCTGGGCACACAGGGGCATGTGCCCCGAAGCCCAGTGCCAGTGCCCCGGATCTCCAGCCCGGGGCCTGGCCACCAGCAGCCCCATCCCTAGCCAGGGATGCAGGGCCTCGCCTCCTGCGGCCTCTTCCGGCCCTGGCCCTGGCCAGGGATCTGGGGCCCGGCCTCCTGCAGCCATGGTGGGCAGTCCCAGGCCCGGCCGCGCATGCTGGCAGCGGCCCCAATCCCGGCTGGGGATGCGGGGCCTGGCCGTTCACAGCAACGCAGGGCCTTGTCCCTGGCCAGGGGGCATGGCCTAGTGGCTGGGGGTGTGGCCGGTGGGCCAGGGGTGGGGCCTGTGCCCATGCCCCAGGTCCCTCCCCCAGCCAGCGACACCCCTGATAACCACTGTTTCTTTGTGGAACTGTGTTTATTAAGTCCATGTCATATTTGATAACTCTGCAGACAGAAGTGATGTAAATAACCTCAAAGCCTAATTCACTAAGACTTAGAATAAAATTTGGTGGATGATCTTGCAATACTTTATTAATGTTGAGTACTAGAGGGCTTCAACCTTTTCTTCTTGCCTGGTCAATCTGTACAACAGACAGCATCATGAGATTCTTTGAGTTAGCATGGGCCAGAGTCTTTTCCTCTTGCTCTCTTTACCAGTGGTAAGGAGTATTATACACAATATAATCTGACTGAAAGTCAAGCAGAGAATGCAGTCTCACCAGTATAATGCTAAAGAGTGATTTCTTGTATTTGGCACAGAGGTCGCATTCCCTTGCTACCTCATATAAACTTTTCATTTATTTGTCTTTCCCTCTTTACAGTTTCACAAACCATCACTTACTATTGCAAACAAAATGAGAACAAAGGCATGAGTAACAATCTTTTACAAAAGAATATCGCCACATGAGAATGTAATTGTGCGTCAAAAGGTTAGGCATTTGCGTACGAAATACTTAGGTAGTTCATGCACTGAGAATACAAATTTAACTATAACTATAATTTAAAGGGGTTTAAGATGGAGGACATATATTTAAAAGGAAAAACTATTCTGAATCTTTCCAATTATTCCATCATTTATCTCTATCAGAATAAAAATTTATCAAACATTTGCAAATAAAGTACTCAGAATTAAAAGGTGGTGAATATATGCAGTTAAAGTTAACAATACTAGGAGCTTCTGTCTTCTACAAAACTCACATTCTGCTACATTGCTTATATATGTCTCCTCTGCTGTATGTGCCCTCTTTAAGTCTAGTCCAGGGGTCTGCAACCTGTCGCTCCAGAGCTGCCTGCAACTCTTTGGCTGCCCCCTTGCAGCTCTGGGCTCTGAAGCCACCCCCTGGCACTGGAGGACCTGTGGGAAGCCTGCTCATGGCTCTGTGCCCTCACCCACCACTGAGACACCCTGTGTGTGGCCTGCGCCAGGCTCTGGGCTCTCCATGCCACTGAGGGACCCTGCAGCAACCCACTCCTGGCTACCCTCCCCCCCACCCCATCAAGGCACCCTGTGGCAGGTGACCTGGTTCAGCTCCCCACACCACCACCACCAAGGCTATCTCATTGTGGCTCTCCATAACCAAGTGTTTATTGAAGGAATTTTTAATAATGGCTTTTCTTAGCTTTGGAGTTGCCTACCCATGGACTAATTCACCACCTTAAGAGTTTTAAGACTACCCATGCATTATAACTGACTGCTTTCAGCTTCGAAGCAAATCCGATTATATAAACATTTATATATTTTTCTCTAACAGTAGTCTGTCTGTCTATTATACTAAATGATTAATATGTAGAAAATTCTAAACTGTGGTAGCTTTTTCCCCTGTGTCTTCAACTGCATTTATAGTTATGGAATGCTACCTTCACAGTATCTGCCTCAGTGTAGATATGAAAGATGATTATGTAGGAAAATTCTACACAGAAACCCTGGATACACATTGTGAATCAATTTTAAGTAACTGCATTTCTTCACTCAGAACTAATTCAACAAAGTGAATCATACAATTCTATTAATAGCTAAACCTGTGCAGCAAAAATTCCTATACACGTAGAAAGTCTTCTTAAGTTTAACTCTGCCTTCTTCACTGCCAACACAGATTTCTTCCCCTGTTATTCATAATCTATAAAATAAATTAGCCTGTGGAAGAGAAGACTGAGGGTGGATTTGATAGCAACCTTCAACTACTTGAAGGGATGCTCCAAGGAGGACGGAGCTCGGCTGTTCTCAGTAGTAACAGATGACAGAACAAGGAGCAATGGTTTCAAGTTGCAGCTGGGAGGTTGAGGTTGGATATTAGGAAAAACTTTCTTACTAGGAGGGTGGTAAAGCATGGAAATGGGCTACCTAGGGAAGTGGCGGAATCTCCATTTTTGGAGATTAAAGGCTCAGTTAGACAAAACCCTGGCTGCGATAATTTAGTGAGAGTGATCCTGCTTTTTTGGCAGGGGGTTGGACTAGATGATCTCATGAGGTCCCTTCTAACCCTATGAGTCTATGAAACTACCCCACATTAACAGAATGCCCCATTTTTAATTGGACTGTTTGCTAATAATACAGCATAAATGGGTAAAGAGGAAGCCAGTGGAAAAAATTTTCAATGCTGACTGCTAGCTAGTTAGTAGATAAAAGGCCTTCAACTGGCCAACGAATATGCTCCATCCTCACAACTACAAATTGGCTGTTTGTGCTCTTATCATGTCTATCAGAATCATCCCAGCTGATTGCGTTGGCATGAAACCCTTGTTTTAAAAATTATTCCAGATTATGAAAGTAGTAACATGGTTGAACATAAAGAAAAATGTAACTGAGAAATAAGTAAGATCTTTTAAGTAGAAAATATGTTTTATTAGCTCTTTCCCTTGAGAATTTAGCAATTGTAAAGTATATCCTTCTAAAATTTAATTCAGGAATAAAACTAGGAATGTTAGCCTTTAAAACCAGAAGTCACTGTAGTATCTCCTTTGATTTTTGTAACTAGGCAAATAGTGTGCTACCATCCCACTGCTACCCTCAAATTCTTCCCCTCTTAATTAAAGATGCGCTAACTCCCGTGAAGACATATCATTTCTCTGGCTCATAATACGGCCTGTGTAATTCTTCCTTCTCCTGCACCCTCCCCTCTAAAAGTAAATAAATAAACGGAGTGAGATTAAAATAAAGCAGTTTTTATTCTGACAGAGGAATCATCTCTTTAGCTTTGGAAATTTTTATGTTGTTTTTGATTATACATTATCTTAAATACCACAAATTTACTCAGAGTGAGCATCTGTGCTCTTATTGGTTAAGTACCCAGATTTTTAAAAAATAGTAATGTTTAATTAAAATAACTAAAAGAAAGCAGGTATAACATTTCCCATCACATTTACTTTACTATTAATCCTTTTATATATGGCAAGATTACTTTAAAGATTTGTTCAGCTGTTTTTTGCTTCTCTATAAGACGATCCCTTCTTCAGTTCCTCTAAAAACAGCTACATTTTTCTCATTATAACAAGGAAAAGCCCTAAGGAATTTGCCTCATATCATCCAATTTCTCTCAATCAATTTGCATTTGAGAATTCTTACCAAAGTTTTAGCTCATTGGTTGGAGAATGTTCTTCCATGTCTTATATCAACTGATCAAAAATAGAAAATTAGTTTTAACATTCGTAGAGCACAGAGTCTAAATGAACAAGGAGTCTAGCAGCACTTACAAAGACTAAAATTTATTTATCGCATGAGTTTTGTGGTAGACTTCATCAGAAGCTTTGAAGATAGGGAGCTTACAGAAAAGCATCTGACGAAGTGGGATTTTCTCCCAGAAAAGTTCCTGAGATAAATAAATTGTTAGCCTTTAAAAATGCCACTATACTCCTCATTTGCTTTGCTGGACTTGAGTAACATGGCTACCCCTTTGAAACTGGATCTAAACGGGCAATCAAGAAAAGTAGCATTAGTTGGCCTATTCCAGTGTAAAAGATGTGTTTTATTTCACCTTCCTTACAACCAAAAGTCACATTATTACTGAGATCAGAGTTAAAAAGAAATACAGAGAACAGACGATTTTTTGAATTTTTCTACAGAATTCAAATATTATACGAAAGACCCATTCAATTGTGCACATAATATAGTTGACATACAACCCTTAATGTCTGTCTTCCTGCTCCACTTTGATCTAATTACAGGAAAACCAGAACACCCTGTGCAATACTTTGTATAAGAAAAATGACCATTTGTATCATTGTTGCTACCACTGTTATACAACTGCAACAAATCCTGTACAATGCACATCACGTAGGTTGTCAATGGAAAAGTTATGATTCATTAAGAACGACTATTGTTTATAGGCATGTATCATTTTTGTACCTGAAGTTATGAATATTGGCTATATACTTGTATCTTAAACATGTGTTTTCTTCCTGGGTGATGCCTGCAGATAGAATTTACATTAGGGCTAGACAGCCATGCCCTGATGGCTTATCAAAAGCACTCCCACTCTCATAATGGGCCAATTCCTGAGGAAGAGCCTCAGACAACAAGAAGCCAATGGCCACCCCCTCTGATTCAGCAAACATGTAAGAGCATGTAATATGTTCATGTGACCACAGACTCCATCTTTGTCCAGTAACTTTCTGCATGTGGGGTTGTTGGCTTCATTTGTAACAGTAAATTTCCACATACTTGACAAAGAATATAAAAGAACCCAAGACCATTCCATTTTGCCTCTTTCCTGCTTTAATTCTCTGGACTGTGGATTTGCAACTAAAAGGAGCATCAAGAATTATGGACTGAGGACCTTCTAATTTTTTGGAAATTACCAGAGACTTTATAAGCCAGCAGTCTATTTCAGTGTTTCCCAACCAGTGCACCATGGCACACAGGTGTGCTGTCAGGTCTGAGCAGGTGTGCCACAAAATTTTTTGAAAAACTACTCAAAGAGCTCTGGACTGGCTCATCGGCTCATGAAAATTAATGAGTTAGTTTGGAAACTATATGACGGTGTGCCTCAAATTAATTAAAGGTAGCAAGATATGCCATGGCAGAGAAAATGTTGGTAACCACTGGTCTGTTTCATCATTCGTACAAATCTGATATAAGGAATTTGCAATCATTTGTATGCACATGGCCTATTAACCATTTACAACTGTCTTCTTAATACATCTTTAGTTAGTTTACTAAGAATTTCCTGACGGCATGGTAATTATGTTCCCCCTAATTCTTCATAGTCTCTGTGTTCAAAAAGTTTCTTTTGTGCAAATTTTCAGAACCAGTATCCAAATTTGTGCGCACTCCAGTGAGTGTGATCAAACTTATGAGTGCAACAAAGCATATGATGCAAATAATATCTAAATTTTACTTTGATATGGTGATAGAAATGATTTTATAAATTACAAAACCTTATTTGAAACATGCTATTTGAGACTGCCTTCTTAAAGTAGTAAAAAATATTAGCACTGTTGAATTTTTGTGTGTGCGCTTTATTTTGTTGTGTGCACGGGCTTCACAACCTGTGCGTGCACACACACGCGCACAGCTTAGAGGGAACATAGATTAGGAAAAATGTTCAATTTATACTGACCTGAGGATAAGTTTCTGATCCTTCAGGATTAGAAAGAATTCACATACAGTGAAATGAGTTTTCAATAACTTCTTACAGTATCAGACTAGCCCCGATGGGAGCCAAGGGCTGAAATACCTTAAGGGGACTGTGGTTGGCTTGTGATTAACCAGTAGGATATCACAGAAGGTCTTTTGTTTCTGGTTTGGTGAATTTAATTACAAAATAAAACACCAGCTTTAGGGATCACCTGCCCTATTTCTTGCAGTCTGCCTAGAATATAGCATTATTGTTGTGATCTACCCCAGGAACCCGGTCACAACACGTACATCGCAAATATCAGCCATTGCTACTGGACACTGTAATATAAGTATTGCTATTTATCACAATAAGTATAAAACCCACATTATTTTTACTGTCGTGTCAGCTAAGAATTATATCTTCTCGTCTCTTGAGAATTTATTAAAGATAGTGTTGCATAAGAGAATATTTGTTTTGGGTGACATAAAACAGAATCCTTGCAATTAACTGAAATAAGACAATACTATTTACTGTCTAACTGTCTGACCATCAAAGGACTTAAAATACTTCAACACAGCATATTTCTAACAGACAAATGTAAGTGAAAAAGTAAGAAGAGTAAGTATCACAATCCCAAACCCATCCTTAGAATTTTCTGCTCTATGTTGATAAATTCCAGAGAGATAGATGTGTTAGTCTGTATAGCGCAAAAACAATCAAAGTGCTGTGGCACTTTAAAGACTAACAAATTTCTTCAGGCATAAGCTTTTGTGGGCTACAATGCACTCAGTCAGACATCAGATGAAGTGGGTTGCAGCCCACAAAAGCTTGTGCCTGAAGAAATTTGTTAGTCTTTAAGGTGCCACAGCACATTGTTTCTGCTCCATGTTGATTCCTAATTACATCCATCTGTTTAGCTAATCTTCTGAAAGAAATAAATTACAATATTCAACTTTTTGTTTAATTCTCTATATTTTTTAATAAAATGCATTCAGACCACTAAACTGTTTCACTGATGTACAGCCCTCCAGACTCAGATTGGAACCCAAGCTCTGTGACCCTCTTACCCCCAAAGGGTCCTAAAGCCTGGAAATATACACAGCAACAATACAGCCCCACATCCTGAATCCCAGGAGCCCAAATTAGCTCATATGGACCAGCTGTGGGTTTTTCTTTGCTGTACAGACATACTCTATATGTCTAAACTTTTACATATTTATATTTTTCTTTAATCTCTCTCAGCTAGGACATTTTAACAATTCTGCTTTAAGTTTATTTTTTGAGATTTTTCTTCTTACACTAACGAAAAAGCACTGAGGATACAGATATTAAAACCAAATTCCATTACTGATTTAAAAAGTAGGCATCTTGCAAGAACACTTAGTAACATCAAGCAATGAAACAGAAGATGCTTTACAGCCTGAATCACATACAAAGTACTTTGCATATCATGCTAGCGTAAAACAAATTACCTCTGTTGTAGTTCCTTATCTGAGAGCTGTAGTTCTTCTTTTAACCTTTGATACCTATCTTCCCTTAGTAATCTGGTGCCATCATAAAGTGTCAGTTCTCTGTCATGGATTAACCTGGTTGAGAATTTAAAAGAAAATAAAGATCTAGTCCAGAAGTACCATAGTTTTTACAGTTTTCTCAACTAATATTACTTCAATGAGGAATTCCAGTCAAAGAGTTCATTCCAAGTTACTAACAAAAATTAGGACCAATAGCTATCAGTGAAGGACCTTGATGACTGATGAGGAAAACACCAGTTGAATGGTATGCTCAAGAAAAAAAAATGAAAACATTTTATGTAACTACTGTACATAACACCATTTATAATAGAATTTTTTTTCAGAGATAAACCACTACAGATCATACACAAAGACTTTCCATTAAACACTCACTGTGTATCACATGAATTTCAGAATGTTTTGTCTGACTGGTTCACGTTATTGTACTCCTATTAATCTCCCAGAAGCAATACATTTTGGCAGTTATTGTAACAGATACACATTATTAGTGAAATGGAAAAGAATCAGAGATGAACAAAACAAAACGCGCAAGGAAAGAAAGCAAGTCTATGACCTGCCCTGTCCTGCTTTTTTTTGTAATGCATAAAGAATGCATGACAGGTCTTTGCAAGTTTGTTTATTGTTAAAGATTGGGTTCCACTCAAGTTTTCTATTAGAATTTCAGATCTTGCATACTTCAAAAACTTTTTTAATCAATGGAGAACTAACCGGAAATGTGACAGCACAGATATCAGGGAAGTGAAACCTAGCAGAAAGAGAAAGTTTTTATTTAGACTGTTTACTTTGTTAATATCTATTTAACTGCAAACTTGGGAGAAAGGATTCATACTGTCCCACGTTTTTTGTTTCTACCAATTTTCATTGATAATCTATCAGTTTTTAATTAAAAGAGTTCAGTTTTTACTGATTTTCAGCCATTTATCAATCCATTCAGTATTTCTTCAGGTACTTATATTTGTTAAAATATAAAGCTTTATGAGATTGTTGTGTCCTGAGCTCTGAGACTGAAGCAATTCTACAATGTAAAACATAAAACATACACACACACGATGGAATCTGGAAAAATCAAACAACATTACTGTCACACTATGATTGGCTCACAAGAAGATGCTGCCTGCCTATTTCTTTGCATCCCCTTAGCATGATGCTGAATTTAAACAATAAATCCTCCACAGACAAAGATATGTAATGCAAGCAGCCACTTGGTTACCTCCATTAGTGCCAATCTCCTTACGGTATTGGATGGATGGACTTTGGTCTTTCTGGATTCCCACAAAGCCAGTCCTGCCCGTTCTGTGGCTGGCTCCAGATTACCCCCAAAATTACTTTTCCTTCCTCTACATCTCCCAGAGGAGGGCATCTCATTCCCTACTGGTCAGGCTACATCTTCCTCCCAATCTTCCCCTTGTCAGTCATTTGATGCTGCCCCTTCCTCTGAGTAGACACACATGCAATCCTTCCCCAAACCAACAGTGACCAACTGTTGCTCTGCATAGTGTCTGTTCTCTCTCCCTCTCTGGCTTACCTAGAACACTGGCTGTCCTTGATTCTCTCTTCCTGACCAAAACAGCGTTCCTCCCTCTGAGCTACCAACACAAAGAACCCCAGGAACATAGGTGAGCTGCTTGGGACATTACAGAAAGATAAGGTAAACACAGGGTAATGGTGCAAACCTATGCCTAAATGCCAACACCGAAAATGAGTGCTTCAAAATTCTTAAGAAAGGTAAAAACAGGAGTAAAGATGATATGCTTCAAGTACTGCAACACTGAAGTCAGTGTTCACATTGACAGAATAAAGGAACATGCTGAGAGCAAGCAAGAAAAGAAGCGTGAAGAAGAAAGTGAACTTTAGGATTCAGACTATGAACATTATACCATGGTGTTTCAACCATTTGCCACTCAAAAAGAAATTGCAAATCTGAAAGGGGAATTTACTAGTCACATGATTTGCCTGGCCCTGACAGTGTGAAAGTGGGTTTGCTTGCTTTTTCAAAGTCATCAATACGTTCTTCCCAACTTCCACAAAGTGACATGGCAAGCTTTGAGTGTAACCCCTTGCTCTATTGATTCACAGCACACATTTTCAAAGTTGGACTACTTCCATGCAGGGCCATCAGGGGAGGGGCAGTGGGGAGTGGGGTGACTGCCCCAGGCCCCATGGTTCAGCAGGCCCCACGGTGCCCCCTGTGCTGTCTTCGACACTGGGGGGGCACCACGGTTTGACAGCATTTCAGTGGCAGGACCTGCACAGGGAGATTTGCCCTGGACCCCATCCACCCTAAGGACAGCTATGCTTCCAAGATAGCAAGAGGCTGAAAACTACTAGGTGAGAGAGAGAAAATATATCTTTGTACATCAAAAAAAGTTTCAATTATTTTGCAGTAAAATGCGTATATTACAAAAGATCTTTTTTGTTTGTCTTTTGCCCTTCCTCATAGATTTTTTAAAAATGTATTTATTCATTTTTATGTTTAACCTGATTTTATCCCAGTTTTAATGTTTGGAAAACAAACACTGAAAAAATACCCCCCCCCTTTTTTTTAAATAAATAAAAACTAGAAGTGTGGAACAGTAAGGATTCATCATCCTGACCGTTTTAACAGTGGATTGATGAAGCTCCCCATATAGGATGGGTTGTAGCCATGTCAGCCCCAGGACATCAGAGACACAACATGGGTGAGCTAATATCTTTTATTGGCCCAACTTCTGCTGGTGAGAGAGACAAGCTCTGAAACCACACAGACTTGAACAAGAGCTCTATGTGACTCAGAAGCTTGTCTCTCTCACCAACAGTAATTGGCCCAATAAAAGATACCACTTCAGCCACCTTGCTTCTCACAGTTTACTATATACATTTCTGAGTCATTCAAGAAGTGCACCAACAACAACAAAAAAGGGAAGATCAGACTTGGCATTCCTGTTATTTCTAGGAAAAAACAAAATATGCATAATATTTTTAGAAGGTGTGAAAAGAGAGAGAAAAAAACTATTCATCCGGTCCTTGTATAACACACCGTAAAGAAGCAAAAGAGAGCACAAATTCAGAGTTTTTCTTGTTCAAACCACTTCAGTCCAAAAAACAAAACAAACACAAAAACAAAACTAAAACACCAAATAGGAACAGGAAGCAAAGAAAACTTTTTTTAATATACATATCATTTATCAAATTACAGTGAAGCTCATAGGGTTTCACCAATAGTAGTTTAAAACCACCACCTTCATAATTCCATATTATGGTACAAAAACAGTCTGAAAATAAAATAGTCTAGCTGTGTCTAATGCAAGGATCACCTTGTTATTGAATAAAAACCCTGAAGATCAGAAGAGATTATTAAGTTTTTGGAAAGTTCAGATATTAACTGAATTTGGTAGTTTTTTAACTACAAACGCTGTCATATGTTTGCAGCAAACACATAAGCACAGTGATGAAGATCTTATTTGGATTAAATTTTTTCAAAAAATTTATAAGATTTTACAAAATGCAAATCAAAAAGAATTAATGGTTTGTATTTTCAAAAGTGGTATCTTTTACTTGTCCTAAGAAAAAAGAAAATTTTCATTCCTACAGACAGTTTGGCTCCTTATTATGCAGCAGATTCTGATATCTCCTTATGCTTGCTGACTGGTGCTTTACTCCACAAGTAAGCCCAATTAATGTGACCACTCATGGAGGAGAACACTATTCACCATGAACACAAGTATCAGAATCTGGTCCCATCTGAATAGTAATTATTTACTCATAATACATTTTATATAACTGTGTGTAACTTTTAGGATTTTTGTTTTTAACTTAAAAGAACACAAGAACAGCCATACTGAGCTAGACCAACAGCCTATCTAGCTCAGTATCCTGCCTCTCACAATGCCCAGTGCCACTTGCTTCATGCAGCTGGAGGTTTAGGAAACCCAGAGCATAGAGTTCTATCCCTGACCACTTTGGCTAATAGCCTTTGACAGACCTATCCTCCATGAACTTTTCCAATTCTTTTTTGAGCAGTTATTCTTTTGGTCTTCAGAAAATACCCTAGCAATTGAGTTGAACAGGTTGGCTGTGTGCTGCACAAAAAAGTACTTCCTGATGTTTGTTTTAAACCTGCTGCCCACTATTTCCATCAAGTGACCCCTAGCCCTTGTGATATGAAGAGGAAAACACTTTCATATTCACCTTCTCCAAGCTGGTCATTATTTTATACATGGATAATTTTATACGTAATTTTATTTAACATAACCCCCATTTAGTTATCACTTTCCTAAGACAAATAGTTCCAGTCTTTTTTAACATATGCGTCTATGGAAGCTGTTATGTCCCCCCCCCCCCCCCCCAACATTTTCCTTGTCCTTCTCTTTACCTTTTCCAGTTCTAATATACCTATTTTGAGATAGGGTGACCTGAACCACATAAGCAGTCAAAGTGGATACTTACAGGGAAATGATATATGTTCTGACTTACTACAATCCCTTTACTAATGATTCCTAACATTGTCTTTTTTAACTGTCAATGCACAAAAAGTGAGTGTTTTCAAAGAAATACCCACAATGACTCCAAGATCTCTTTTCTGAGGGTGCATCTACATTAGGAAGTATTTTCAAAAAAAGTAATTTTGAAAAAATTATTTCAAAATATATTTGAAATAATTATCACAAAATAACTTTTTTCAAAAATGCTATTTTGGGAGAATTGTCCGGGGACTGCTCGTTATCCTGAAATTCTTTTCAAAAAAAAAAAAGTAATTCTAGAACATTATTTTTCAAAAAAAAAAAAAAAAGCAAATCTAGAACATTCTTTTTTAAAAAAAAAAAGCAAGGCAATGGAAAAGATAGGCAAGCTTTTTTCAAAAAAAGCCTTTGCTGCATCTGATGATGGCTTTTTTTCAAAATAGCTATCTCGGAAAAAGGCTTTTTAATTCGAAAAAGCTGGCGGGTTTAGCTTTTTCAAAAAAGCACGCCAGTATCCCAAACTACCAGTGGGGCTAGGGGCCTTGTTCCTCTCAACCTGCTGCTCACAAACAGAGAAAAACTGGTAGGGGAAGTAGAACCACCACCTGGGCAGCAGCGACCATGAGATGGTAGAGTTCAGGAATAAAGGAAAGAAGCAGAACACAGACCCTGGACATCAGAAAAGCAGACTTTGGCTCCCTCAGGGAAGTGATGGGCAGGATTCTCTGGGAGGCTGATCTGAAGGGGAAGGGCGTCCAAGAGAGCTGGCTATATTTTAAAGAAACCCTACTGAAAGCACTGGAAAATAACATACTGATGTGCAGAAAGAACAGCAAGTGTGAAAAGTGCCCAGCACAGCTCAGCAGAGAACTGAGGTGAGTTGAGACATAAAAAGGAAGCTTATAAGAAGTGGAAGCTTGGACAGATGACTAGGAAGGCATATAAATATACTGCCTGGAACTGCAGGGATAAAATCAGGAAAGCCAAAGGGCAATTGGAGCTGCAGCTAGTAAGTGATATGAAGGGTAACAGGAAGAGGCTCTGAAAATGTATCAGTAACAAGAAAAAGATTAAGGATGGTGTAGGTCCCGTACTGAATGGGGAAGCAACCTATTGGGGGATGACACAGAAAAGGCTGAAATACTCAATGCTTTTTTTTTAACCTCAGTCTTTACAAGCAGGGCCAGCTCCCAGGCTACTGCACTGGGCAACACAGAATGGGGAGGAGGAGTGGAGCCCACTGTGATGGAAGGTCAGGTTAGGGACTACTTAGAGAAGTTGGACATACATTAGTCAAAGGGGCTAGAAGAAGTGCATCCAAGGATGTTGAGAGAGTTGGCCAATGTGATTGCAGAGCCATTGGCCATTATCTTTGAAAACTTTCTGGTGATCAGGGGAGGTCTCAGATGATTGGAAAAAAGGCACTTATAGTACTTATTTTGAAGAAAGGGAAAAAGGAGGATCTGGGCAACTACAGACCAATCAGCCTCACCTCAGTCTGTGGAAAAATCATGGAGCAGGTCCTCAAAGAATCCATTCTGAAACACTTGGAGGAAACAGCGTGATCAGGAACAGTCAGTATGGATTCACCAAGGGCAAATTGTGCCTACTAACCTGATTGCCTTCTACGATGAGATGACTGGATATGTGGATGCAAGAACAGCCATCAATGTGATATACCTCAACTTTAGCAAAAGCTTTTGATACAGTTTCCCACAGCTTTCTTGTCAGCAAGTTAAGAAAGAATGGTTTGGATGAATGGACCATAAGATGGATAGAAAGCTAGGTAGTTCATTGGACTCAGTGGGTACGAATCAATGGTTCAGTCTCTAGTTTGCAACCAGTAACAAGTGGAGTGCCCTAGGAGTCGGTCCTGCAGCCAGTTTTGTTCAACACCTTCACTAACAACCTGGATGATGGGATTGACTGCATACTCAGCAAGTTTGCAGATGACACCAAGCTGGGAGGAACGGTAGATACACTGGAGGATAGGGACAGGATTCAGGGAAACCTAGACAAATTGGAGCTTTGGGCCAAACAACATCTCATGAGGTTCAACAAGGACAAGTGCAAAGTCCTGCACTTAGAATGCAAAAATTCCAGGTATTGCTGCAGGTGGGGGACTGACCAGCTAAGCAGCAGCACTGTAGAAAAGGACCTGAAAGTTGTCATGGATGGGAAGCTGGACATGAGTCAACAGTGTGCTCTTGTTGACAAAAAGGCCAACGGCATATTGGACTGCGTCAGTAGGAGCATTGCCAATAGATTGAGGGATGTCATTATTCCTCTCTATTCGGCACTGGTGAGGCCACATCTGGAATACTGTGTCCAGTTTTGGGCTGCCCACTACAGAAAGGATGTGGACAAAGTAGAAAGAGTCCAGCAGAGGGCAATGAAAAAGATTAGGGAGTTGGATCACAAGACCTACAAGGAGAGACTGAAGGATCTTGGCTTACCTAGTCTGCAGAAGAGAAGACTGAGGAAGGGATTTGATAGCAACCTTCAACTACTTGAAAGAGTGCTTCAAAGCGGAGGGAGCTAGGCTAGTCTCAGCAGTGACAGAGGACAGAACAAGGACCAGTGGTTTCAAGTTGCAGCTGGGGAGATCTAGGCTGGATATTAAGAAAAACTTTTTCACTGGGAGGGTGGTGAAGCACTGGAATAGGTTGCCTCGCCAGGAGGTGGAATCGCCATCATCTGAAACTTTCAAGATCCAGCTGGATAAAATCCTGGTTGGGATGATTTAGTGGGAGTAGTCCTGTTTTTAGCAGGGGGTTAGACTAGATGACCTCATGAGGTCCCTTCCAGCTCTAAGAGTCTATGAACACTGAATTTCACCAGCACTTTTGTTATTCAGTCACTCAGTTTAGTTTGACTATAGCACTCAGCTTTGGACTTAACTATCTTAAGCAATTTTGTATCACTGCAAATGTTGCCACTTGATTAGAAAAGGGGATGAACAGATTCCTTTAGTCAATTTACTAAATAATTCCTAGAAAGTATTTTTTAGAGTGGGCATAATTAAATCAGTGACTTAGAAGCAGAAAGTGTTTTCATATAATATTTATAATTTCTTTAGTACTTTACAAATATTAACTAATTCATTTTTAGACTAGCCAACTTTCACTAGCATATAAACAAATTCATACTCTAATTCAGTTAGAAGTACTGCTCAAGGAAACAGCTGCAATTTTCATACTGATAAAGGTTTATATAACACACTCTCGGCTTGCTACTCTCCAACATCTCAGGTATCAACATGATGTATTCTGTAAAAATCTAATACCCTGACTACAATTCTACAATATACCTAAAGCTGCACAGCTGTGCATTTGCAAACAGGATACCAGTTTCTTAGCATGAATGTCCTGAATAAGCAAGTCTCAAGTGCACTGTTTAACAGGGCCTCCACACCAACCTTTGTAGAACAGCGAGGGTGCCAGAGTTGACACGATGAATACCATCAAGAATAACAAGCTTTCCATCCAAGGCAGCAGTAACAAGTGGAGATGGTCTCCAAGCAGTGTCTCCATTAGGGAGCGTATACCTTTGCTGTACCAAATCTCGAGCTGTCATATCCTGTGGGTAACAAGCATCAAAAGAAGGCATTTCAACTATATTTTAGTTATGTATCAGAGCTTGATTTCACTTGCAAGGACTCTATGTTAGGTTTTTTTAAGGGGAAAATACCCAAATACATTTTAGGCAAGAAATCTTTAACTACTTTTCCACAGAACTTTTGATGTATATATACAGTGTGTTTTAAATAAATTAATCTGGAAAATTTAATTTCTAGAGGCATTGACACTGCTATTTCAATACTGCAACTAAAAGGAAACTTGTTAAAGCATTTTAAATGGGATATTTTAGTGTGTATGATGCACGTATTTGAGAACCATCAAGCTGTCAGTACAGAAAGGAGAAGTAATTGTCCCCTAGCCTGAACTGAAGTCACCCATTTTATTAGAAGCCATCAGATGTAAGCCTCAGCAGAAATTATAATTAAACCGGGCACTGATTTCACTGATTAAAAAATTCAATTAGTTTCTAAGGCCCAGAAAAATAAAATACAATAGAGATTATGAAATGGTGACAGAAGGATAAAGCAATAGAAAAAGCAGTAGCCCATGCAGAGGATTCGAAACCCCCTTACAAAATGGAAGAGAGTTTCATTTGGACTGCCCATATCCCACCACGGAATGTGTATTTGTAGAAAAAGCAACAGCAAATCAAAGGAGGGGGTCAGCATATCAGCCACCCGGTATATTCTTTGGCTACTGGAGGAAATCGTAGTGGCCACCACCTGACCTGATTATGAATTTCTTCCTCCTGTTTAGACTACAGATGGTCTAGCCAGGGCATAACCTCATAACTTTGGCTGTTTGCTGTGCAAAGCAATTTGGATGGAAAATGGAGGGGGGGGGATTTTGTTGTTTCAACTGCATATTTTCATACATTCTTCTTACAATTGTTAATGCTTTGAATTTCAAACAATGAAAATAGAATAAATTACATCATATAGCACGGACCACTTCCTTTTTCTGCATTTCCTTAACAGTCTTAAAATAACAGGACAAAGTCTTGTTCTTTTGATGCTTGCATTATTGTATATCTTAAGTTTTCACCTTCAGGACTATAAAAAAAGAACATATCCTTTTACTGTTACAGTTATCTGCCATTTTGCTTTATTACTGAAATATGCAGGCTTCACACAATGAGAAACATAGCTTTACCAAAACAAAAGAAGATATACCACAAATATTTTTGTGCCCTGGAATTGCCACTTATTTCAGAAATTCTCTATACATTCTATAGTTAAGAACTGTTGCACCGAAGATTGTACCACCATTCAAAATTAGATTAAGTTTCACTTCATACTTGCTTCCTCTTTGGGAATGAAATTAACAGTGCATAAAATGAATTCATTATGCAAAGACTAAAACTGGAAGCACACTAGGACAGACACCAATAGCCCGAATGGAAAAACTAAATTTGCTGAAGATAGAAAAACAAAAGCACAGAATACAATAAATTGTACTTCAGACATAAAAATCAAACTTCACATCATATTCTAAATTACTTGAACTGGACTTGATCTAGTTATGTAGAGATGAAAACTATCTTGTATCAATTTTCTCAATTATTCAGTTTATGTGCTGGGATTAAGCTATGATTTTTTGTCCAAGGATTTCTTATCTGTATTTATTTATTATACAAGTAGCATATTTCATATTTATCACACTCAAGTTAAAAAACAACTTTTTTTTTTAATTCTGTTTTGAGCAAAGTCCTTGTAAAGTATAGATTGGGTTATAAAATATCAAGGTTATTCCTTTTCCCCTTGGAATCAAATTTCTTGTCTTTTATTATCTTTTAAGGAGGTTAATTTTTTATTCCTTTTATTTTATTTTACACCAATTATTTCAATTTACTCCTTGTACTTGCTTCATTACCCTTTCTGTCTAAAATTGATTTGACAACTACCGTATATAATCGGGTATAAGCTGATCCAGGCACAAGCCGACCCCCTAATTCTGAGCCCAAAAAAGAAGCTAAAATTGGTGACCCAGGTACAAGCCGAGGTCCCCTTTTGGCCTTGGCCCCTAACCTCCCACCTGCTGGAGTTTGACAGCTTCTCTACCCCAAAATCTCTGCTGCTGCTTTTCCCTTGCCCCCGCCCCCATCCATTCCTCACTCCTGCCCTCCTGCTCTGCCATTTTTTCACTTCCCTCACCCCTGCTGCCCCCCCTGCTCTGCCCTTTCCTCACTGCTGCCCCCCGGCTCTTCACTGCTGCCCCCCGGCTCTTCACTGCTGCCCCCCCCTTCTCTGCCACCTCCCTGCTCCTCCTGCTGTCTCCTCCCCACTGCTGCCCCCCTGCTCTGCCTCTTCCTTCACTGCTGCCCCTCTGCTCTGCCCTTTCCTCACTGCTGTCCCCCTGGCTCTTCACTGCTGCCCCCCTTCTCTGCCCCTTCCCCACTGCTGCCCCACTGCTCCTCCTGCTGCCCCCCAGCTCATCACTGCCGCCCCCCACTCCCTTCTCAGTTCGGTGCTGTTGCTCCCCTGTTCCCCAACACTCTTTCCCTGTCACCCCCCAACCCCTGCTGCCACTCTTCCCAGCCTGCCAGGCACCCCCCCAATCCCCAGTCCCTGTCACTGCTTCCCTGGGGTCCCCAAAAACCCTGGGTCCTCCTGCTGCTTTCCCGGACTCCCTGACGCCCCCCCCCCCAAATGCCCAAGCCCTGCCGCACCTTCCCTGGCCTCCCTGAACCCTCTCCCAAACCCTCCTGGCCATCCCATCACTTTCCCCAACTCCCCGATCCCCAGTCCCAGCCGCTGCTTCCCTGGCCTCCCTGAATCCCCCCCTCAATGTCCATGCCAACCCCCCCGGGCCCCCTTACGTGGCCACTCCATACGCTGGGGTCCCTTCCTTCCTCCAGCCCCAGCCCCCGCCCCCGCCGACTGCCCAAGATGGCTGGCCAACAACACTAGGGCTCCAGCTTGTCACATGGTCTGGGAAACTCCTGGGCTGGGGCTGTCTACGGTATTCTCTTGAGTATAAGCCGAGCGCCTATTTCCAAGCCAATTTTCAGGCACAAAATTTTCGGCTTATAGGTGATGATATGCAGTACTTATAGTGTGAATGTCACATGGAAAGAACTTTCACCAAGCATTCTGGAAAACTTTTATATCAAGAGAAGAGGATCACAGAAATCTAAAGCAAGGGATCCCAAAATTTTTCATACAGAGAAATGTCTTTTAATATAGATACTGTGTCATTAAGGCCTTCCTCTTCCATTTTGTTCTCATGTACCATCTTTTCTCCCATTTTTGATTGCATAAAATTAATGTGACACAATAACTGCTGACATTGGGAAGTCAGTTTAGGAAAGTATTTAATTTATTTTTAGCTCTCTTTCAATGGATAAAGGAAACAGGAAATGAGGAAGAGCAGCCACCAATGCCATATGACCAGAGAGCTCTTTCTGGACAAGTTTGTGAGCTGCTGGTCAAAACTGCTTTAAAAACAAAACAAAACAAGAAAACTTCAAACATTCCTTTCCTGCAGCTGTTCCAAAGAAATCTAGTATTTAAATAGTAGTAGTTTTCACATACTTCTCAAACACTAATAGTATTTTTTACAGAAAAGGATTATCCTTTTTAAATATATACCAATATATACATTTCTGTTCCTTAAGGTATCCCTTTTACTAAACTAGCTATCTGTTGTTGAGTGACCTCATGAATTTCCTCTACTACTTCATTCCTATATTCTGATTGAGAAATCTTACCAGAATGAGAATCCAACTTGGCATCAAAAGTAAGAAACTGTAAACACTAGACACTGAATTGCCAAGAAAATCTTTAGTGTTGGTGAAGGAATGGAAACTTGGAAACTGGCTAAGAAGGATGATTTTACAGCCACAGTTACTAAATGGGAGTAAGATGTAGGGAACATACTTATTTTCATAAAATTCTTAGGAGTCACACAAAGGTCACTAAGTAAAAACTTGCGCACGCACACACACACACACACATTCACTCACTCACTCTCTTTTTCATTCTTTTTAAAGATATTTTAGGAAATAAATGATGGGAAATTTCATTTCTTCCCAGAACTTTCTAATGGTTATGAAGTAAAGCCTTTAGGGAAAAAAATGCTATTTCTTCAAACTGAATATGCTTGATTGCATGTTTTTGCGTCTATATTACTACTTGCTAAATTATAATTAACTATGAAGACACACAAAAATGTACTAATTTTCAGATTAGACATTTTGGTTTCCTAAATAAACTGCAAAGACTTTTTTTCTGACCCAAACTGGTGAAACTAGATTTAGTAGAGTTATTAAAATGCTATATTGTCTACTTTCTTAATGTAGTTTAATGTAGTTAATATCTGTTAAAATGTAATATTAAATTGTGACTGACTGCAATACTTACAACTTAATATCATAAATTTATTTTTATTTAATTTTTAGAAACCAGATTTTTGTAGGCTTTTTTTTTTTTTCCCCAGTTTACCCCTAGGTGTTCTAACTTCATCAAAAAGTGAATATTTTGGAGATGTGTTCAGGATTAGGTGTGAAAGGATTAGATTTTTAATAAAAGTGTGATAAACATCAATTTCACCATACACGCAAACAGATAAAAATATATACCCAATGATGATAATCAAAATACATTGGTGAGGAAAGTAAAAAAAAAAATTGTTGCTTAAGAACTTGGAATTTGATTTAAAGCTATTTACTTTGTGTATCTGGACATAGGATGTTGACAATTTGTGTTTTAACCATTATGATCCTTTATACTACTCTTGTCCTGTTATTATATTACATTTATAATTGTTGATATTATATAAAAAGTATTAGATTTTTAAAATTATTTTGTATATAAGATGAATAAGTATCCATTCTAGCAGAACATATTTATACTGAGTAACAAGTTTAAAAATTGTCAGGCGTTTATCATCATTAGTTAAGTACAGCTTTATAATTCCAAGAGGTTAAGCAAAATGTCTAAGCAAACCCTGTTTCCTTAGAATCTGATTCAACTCCCACGGAAATCAGTGGAAAGTCTCCCATTCACTTCAGTGGGAGTTGGATCATGTCCTTTCATACAGGCAACAAAGATACCCTTTTGAAAGTGAAAGTTTTAGCTATCTTTATAAAATTGACTGAGTTCATTTTTAGCTTTATATGTCATGGGCCCCCAAATGGGAAATCCATGACTACCTTTTTGCAGATACATATAGATGAGATATGGGATTGAATGGGTGGGGGGGACATCTTTGCCTCAATCATAGGTGTAGTCACATTCCTAAACTTCCAAGACTAACTGGCTTCCTATTCTGGTAATGAGTAAATACTCTGACATTGTATATACACACACAATGAAGATTTCCCCTAGTATATAAAAAAGGTCAGGGTTCATCTGTCATGAGTGAGTTCATCTGTCATGCCCCAAAAAGTATATATTCCCTTGATACCAGTTAGCTGAAATACTCAGCCTATTTTTGAATCCAACCCTGAGCCCTCCAACAGAGAAAGAAAACCAATCCCCTGAGAAGAATACATTAAATAAGCCCACTCTGAAAGTGAAGAATTGTGCACAAGAGGGAAATGATGTGCACAATAACTATCTTCAGAGGACTTTGAATTTCATCATCTAGTCCTGAAATAAGTACTGGCAGGAAAGCTTGATCTATCCATCACTTAAACACTCACATAAAAATGTGAATAGAACTAAACCAATAGTATTTTATAGAAGAATGTTTCTTCAGAAAATATTTTTACAGAGATGAGTTTCTCCAGTTTTATTCAGCCATTTGTCAATGCCAGACATCTTCTCTCAGAACATTTCTTTGACTGGCATGCCTGAATGTACAGAATGCCTTGAAGATATGGAATTCCCTGCAGATGTCGATGTACCAGCAAGTTGATTCTGACTTATGTCTCACTCAAAGCCAAATCCTCTAGATGATTCTCAGTCATCAATAGATTCTCTGCAGGCTGATCATTTGAAACATAAGGATTTTTTTTTCCTTTTTAAAGAAATTTCAGGATGAGAAGAAGATTATGAAAGCAATATTATAGGAACAAGGAAGATGTATTTTTCATATTCCTTTATTTAAGGCCTCTTTTTATAGACATGGTAGAAAAAGGCAGAAAAGGAAGGGTCATCAGGCATAGCTCTGAGAAATAGCCCACAGTCATTTTCTACCCTGCAGAATTGTGTGACAGAAAATGACAAAAGAAGGTAACCAGGAAATAACTTGTCAGACCCAGAATAGATATCAACTGTCAATTTGCAGTTCTTCCAGATATGTTCCTGTCATCCTTTCCATGTAGAAAATATAAAATTTAAGTTTGGTCCATACGCAGAGAGATGTTAGATTTGAGTTTGAAACAGAGTTTGTGTGAGCTAGTTTTTTTAAAAATAATATTTACTTGCCTAATGATTCTTTAAATTATGCAATATGCTCAAATAGTCAACTATATGCAAATACATAGACTTTCAAGATGTAATAATACATCTAATAGGAGTAAATATTTTTCAAATTACTGTTTGCAATTTGAGATTTACTGGCAATTTAACAATATAAGGGGAGATTCATTATTTCTGGAATAAGTTTTTTTTTTTAAGCACTTTCTTTTTACATCATTGTCATTTGAAAAGAGAATTTAAATTAGTCCCTCCATTTATACATGGGACACTTGGCAATTTACTGGTTCTTTTCACCAAGCTAAAACAGGGCCATGATGGGAATGGAGGGCTATGAGCAAGAAACACATTTGGGCCCATCCACTGAGGGAGGAAAAAAGCTGCCCCTCACATTTGTCACACTGGCGGGAGTCTATTACAATCTACCATCTGGCATCTAGCTACAGCAACTCCCCAGGCAAAGCTCAAGTGCTCTGTACTGAGGAGAAAAGAAGATACAGATGAAGGAAGGAGAAAACAGAGAGATCAGAGAAGAAAAAGAAAGAGTGAAAAACTGCTGGGACCTCAGCAAAAAAACCAGGGCTGGATAAATAGCAAGATCTCTAAAACAGTCATGCATGGCAACTGCAGAGGCAGAGCACTTCTGGGAAGGAATATTGTGGGTGGGCCCTTCTACACTGGCCAACTTTGACAGCTCTATTTGTGTTCCAAAACTTCTCTCTCCCAGCAACAGAAATGGGTCCAATGAAAGATTTTACCACACCCTTTGTCTCTCTTATATCTCAGGACTCAGCTATAACACCACTGCAACAGCTCTAGTTGCCTCAGATTATTTCTCTACACTGACGGTGGCATCAGATCGGTTTATTTGTATTGACTGAGTGATTAGCAAAGACAAGCTCAATCAGTCTGGAAACTGATCTAACAAAAACCCCTTTTCAGGTGGCACAATGCTGTATCGACGGGAACGCATTTCCCATTGGTGTAGCACAGTGAAGATGATAGACTGAAGGGGACTTAGGAAGTCAACAGGAATTATGCAAGCCACTCTGCTTAGTTTCCAAAACTCCCGTTGACTCCAGCCAAATTTTGCCAGCAGTGTAGATCAGTCATTAGTCATTGCAGTGAAATGAACCTGCCCTTTTAACTGAAGATGAATAGACATACCCAGGTGCTGAAGACTTTCCATGTGTACCAATGCTTTCAATACTCCTTCAACACAGGATTCATACCTGTGCAATTTTGCATGGTTTTAACAACAGGTATATCGGAAAGAAAAAAATTGTTTCTCTCTATCCAATTTTACATCTCAGCCCATATGCCTGACATCTCCTTCTAAATGTCACACTATCTATTTATATTTAATACACCAAAAACTGAACTCCTAAACCCATCCCATCCTACAAAATCTTCACTGGCCTGCCAAGTTTTGAGCAGCTCCATGTGTGACATTTCTTTAAGAGGAGGGGGAAAAAGTCACTGATTTACATAAAGATCTCCTTGATCCATTGCAGCAAATTGGGGCAGGCAGCAGCCTATTCTGTGCATATTTCAGAAGCAAGAGGGAATTTAGGGGAACAACAGGCAGTCAGAGAAGCCAATGGGGATCAGAGCACTAGAAAGAATCAAAGGTCATATAATAGTGAGGGAGATTGTAGGATAGAGTTAGAAGTGTTGTGAGAAGAAGAGAGTCAGAAGCAGCCTGACAATGTTATGGGTGAAGAAATGAAGAGCAGTGGTCCTGACCAGCTGTTCAGCGTTCAGGGGAAACAGAGCTACCCCCTCTCTTTCTCCTCAAGCATCTATTACCATCCTCATTTCTATTCCCCTTCTGTCCATTTCCAGCTCTCCCGTCCCTGCACAAATCCTTCCTTTCATTTCCATATCAGCTGCCATTTATATCATCTCCTCCTGGATGCTTCAGCCTGTCCAGTCATGAGCAGATGGGACACAAAGAAAGAAGGCAGAGAGGCCACCAGATTGCCTGAAACCAAGTTCAGCAATGGTCTCCTCAAACAATGCTGTCAACTACCTCTACATTACACCATGAGTCTTGTGATATTTGACCATCTTATTAAAGCTCTAGATCTTAGTCACATGATAATCAGAATCTCAAGCTTTCTTGTTATTAAAAAAAGCTTCTAGCCCTCATGGCTGTGAACAGAAACTTGAAAACATGATAACTAAATGTTTAAAAATTAAAAGACAAATAAAGAATCAAACCTTATTATTAATATACCATGATTTTTAAGCCAATCTCGTGGTTTTTGACTATGTGTGGTTGGCAATACAGCCTCTGTGACAAAGAAAAGAGACTGCTATGGGCTGCTCAGCACTTAACTCAATATTGGAGTTGCAAGGAATGATGCTAAAGGGGACACAAACAAAATGGGAAATTGCCTCTTAAACAGTACTATGGAAAGGATCTGGGGGTTATACTAGTTTACAAGCTAAATATAAATCAACAGTGTAACACCGTTCCAAAAAAATTAAAAAAAAAAAAAAAAGCAAACATCATTCTGGGATGTATCAACAGGAGTGTAAGCCAGACACAAGAAGTAATTCTTCCATTCCACTCTGCATTTTTAGGGCCTCAATTGAAGTACTGTGTCCAGTTCTGATCGCCACATTTCAGGAAACATGTGGACAAACTGGACAAAGTCCAGACAAAAGAAACAAAAATGAATAAAGGTCTAGAAAACATGACCTACGAGGAAAGATTGAAAAACTGGGTTTGTTTAGTCTGGATATTAGAACATCAAGAGGGGATGTGACAATAATTTTCAAGTTCATAAAAAGCTATTACAAGAAAGAGTGAAAAAAATGTTCTTTTAATCTCTGAGGATAGGAGAAGAAGCAAAGAGCTTAAACTGCAGCAAGTACTTGCAGTGGACATACCACACTGACACAATGAGTTGCACTATAATAGCCTAAGCCCCAATTCACATTCACCTGAAATAAGCCCCCAAAACTGCTGCAGGTGTGGCAAATCGCCCACACACCTCAACTTGGCCAATCTTTTGATGAGAGCGCCCCCAATAAAAGAGCAACTAACTTAATGCCAATAGCACATAAACCTGCATTTTACCCACATCCAAAGGATGCATAGTGCTCTGCTTGGTCAAGTACAACTGTACCTGCATTAGTGCGGACCTACATAGTGCCCTTGTCTCTTCTGGCACACTGGGGAGGGAATGAGTCAGTGTCCCAACGATGACCTGCTCTAAAGCTGTTGCAGTCTGTCACTCTGGCTTTCTAGCCCTTAACGGTGACAAACACCCTTTCCTGCAAGCCAGACACTGCTTAATGTGTGGCGAGATCTTTGCCCCACTCCTCCTATAATAAGTCAGCAAATCTATCTTTTTCTCAGCTTCTTGCAAATATGTCTCTGTACCTTTTTCCATCCCTTGCCAGGTCATCAGTAGAGCCCTGCAAATTCGCGGATATCCACAGATATCTGCCTTATATCCACATACGCGGATACAACACGGATATCCGTGGACCATTTCTTGCGGATGCAGATAGGATACGGATCCACATATTTTTATCTGCACAGAGCTAGAGCCCTGCAAATATGCGGATATCCGCATTATATCCGCATCCACGGATACAACACAGATATCTGCGGACCATTTCTTGCAGATGCAGGTCAGACATGGATCCACTTATTTGTATCTGCACAGGGCTCTAGTCATCACCCAATTAACTATGACTAGGCTGATGGACTCAAAGAGACAGCGGCACTTATCTATTTAAAGGAAAAAATGGTAAACTTTTATAAACGTTATATATACCTGATGCATCTTTCTCCACTCCCTTCCCTCTACAAGTCATAAATCACTTCTGATCTTAGCTAATAAGCTCAGAAAGTCAAGAACCATATGTTTGAATGTGCGTTTAGAGAGCAGAGTCCCAATCCTGACTGGGATCTGTAGACTCAACAGAAATATAAATATTGAACAATAAGAATTACGACAAAAATCAAACAATAGTGCTTAAAATTCTAAATATTAAGAATCAGAAAAGTAAATCTACAAGACAAGATGAGATGATTATGGAACCTGAACAAAGAATGACTAAAGCTACAAAACACAAAAAGTAACACAAACAGAATGCCTCCAAAATCTAAAAGTAGTTACGCAATTTCAACTCAGTAAGAAAACTGCCTCTCAGAATACTAAAAATGTAGATGGTGGAGAGCTCTATTTTTTCTATTATACAGCACATGGACAAATAAAAAAAAGGAAGGGGAAAAGATCTTCCATAGCCACTAAACATGCCAAAACAACTGGCCACCATTCAGACCCAAAAGCAGGAAACACATTTAGAAGAAAAACATTCAAAGACTAGAAGGAAAATCATCTCTTTATACCACCGAGTTGTGCCAATTCACAGCACCAGATAGCAGCTCTTTGCAGCTAAGAGACATCATAATTTACTTTACTGAACAAATTTTGCACTCTATGCATAGAAGTTCTCCCTTCTTATCCAGCAAAAGCCTGAAGTCAATGTGAACTTTGCTAATGACTTCACTGGGCGTAGCCTCACACAGCAAGCAACCTTCCTTAGATTTCCATATTATTGTCTATATAATAATCCCTCTAAGTAGCCTTGTAAAATGAAAGACTCTGCAATTAAATATTCTGAAATCAAGTGTGCAAATTATCTCAAAAGTTAATTTCCTTCCTTTCAAATATTACCTTTGCTTGTTTCCCTAGGTGAGTGATTTTTCAAAGGCCATAGTCCTACTAAGGGCTTGTCTACACGTGTAGCTCCATCCATGCTGCAGTAATCAATGCAGTGCCAATTAATTGAGCAGCCCTAGTGAAGACCAGCTCAGTCAATTGCCAAGCAGATGCTGGCACTTCTTCAGAAGGAGAAGTGTAAGCTATATTGATGGGGAGGAAGTCTCCCATCAACATAGCTTAGTAAAGACAGCACAGCTAGTTGATGCAAGGTATGTCAACATCAGTTATGTAAGTTATGCTCCGTAAGTTACGTTTCCTGCAGTGATGGAGCCACCCAGTAGGGTGGTTAGATAGCAGGTGTAAAAAATTGGGACAACAGGCACCTATAAAAGAAAGCCCCAGATATCAGGACTGTCCCTACAAAACTGGGACATGTGGTCACCCTATATCCCAGCATATACAGGCCCATAGAAAATATATCTAATTTCTTTCATCTGTAACCTATGTACATCATGTTTCAGATCATCTGAAAAGCATATGCAACTCTATATAATATACTTTACCTGATACAGCATAACAGGTTCAATGTTATATCCCAACATATCAGCAAACTCCTTGGCAAT
Organism: Podocnemis expansa; assembly: GCA_007922195.1. Classification (NCBI taxonomy): domain Eukaryota; kingdom Metazoa; phylum Chordata; order Testudines; family Podocnemididae; genus Podocnemis; species Podocnemis expansa. The sequence goes on from ML681992.1 coordinate 4,987,208, forward strand.
AACAGTTTTGCCACAGCCCTGTAATGTAAAAAAATAAAATAAAAATTAAGGGATTACATCAAAAACATCCTGTGTGGAAGAAAAAAAAAACAAACAAACCAAAAATAAATTTACAGTTCTTACTTTTCCGCCAATCAAACACATATCCTTAACCATATGTGACTGCATCATTTCTGCCAACAGCTGATTATGGCTGGAAGTCTTTATGAAAGTGTCTGATCCAGAATAGAGATTTAATGGTCTAGTCCCAGCTGGGACCTACAAGAAGACAAAAGATAAACAAGTTATGTAAAGGTGGCTTAGGATCGGGGGCAGATTGGTTTACCCTGAGTCAGTAACCCTATAACTTTTCACTGGAGACTACTATCTTGTGCTCCAGGATCTTAAAAAAAAAAAATCATCTTTAAGTCTTGTGGTTGCAAAAAATAAAATTTCCTAAGAAGCTAGAGTCAAGTATAAATAAATGCAATGGCATCTGGCTTTGAAAATGCTTCAGAAGCAATCCCAGCAATTACAAGGCAGTAAATCTAACTTCAGTAGCAGGCAACCTTGTTGAAGCTACAGCCAAGAACAGAATTATCAGACACGTAGATGAACAAGAGTTGCCAAGGGAAGAGTCAACATGGTTTATGTAAAGGGAAATCATGCCCCAGCAATCTAACAGAATTCTTTGAGGGGGTCAACAAGCATATGGATATAACAGATTCAGATTTTCAGAAAGCCTATAGCAAGGTCCCTCATCAAAGGCTCTTAAACAAAGTAAGGAGACATGGACTAAGAGGGAAGGTCTTTTCCTGGATCTCTAACTGGTTAAAAGATAGAAAACAAAGAGGAGGAATAAAAGGTCAGTTTTAGAATGGAGAAAGTCCCTCAGGGGTCTGTACTGGGACCAGTACTGTTCAACATATTCATAAATGACCTGGAAAAGGTGTAAACGGTAAGATGGTAAAATCTGCAGATGATACAAAACTCCTCATAACAGTTAAGTCCAAAGCAGACTGTGAAGAGTTACAAAAGGACCTCACAAAACTGAGTGACTGGGCAACAAAATGGCCAATGAAATTCAAAGTCAATAAATGCAGACTAGTGCACCTTGGAAAACCTAATCTCAACTGTACCTATGAAATGATGAAGTCTAAATTACCAGTTATCACTCAAGAAAAAAAATGTTGCAGTCTTGCAACTATTGTGAATAGTTCTCTGAAAACATGCACTTAAACAGAATCCTGGGAACCCTTTGCAAACAGATAGCTAATAAGGCAGAGAATACCATACTACCTCCCTATAAATCCATTGTATGCCCAGATCTCAAATACTACATACAGATCTAGTTGCTTCATCTCAAAAAAATATATTAGAATTGGAAAAGGTATAGAAAAGGGAAACTAAATTGAACAGAAGTATGAAAGAGCTTCCACATGAGGAGAGATTAATAAGACTGGAACTTTTCAGGTTGGAACAGAGACAATGAAGGAGGGATACATTAGAGATTTACAAAATCATGATTAGTGTAAAGAAAGGAATCATTACTTACTCATTCTCATAACACAAAAACTAGGAGTCACCAAATGAAATTAAGAGGCAGCAGGTTTAAAACAAACAAAAGGAAATATCTCTTCACAAAACACAGTCAACCTGCAGAGCTCTTTTGTCACAGGATGTTTTGGTGGGCAAGACTATAATGGTTTTCAGAAAAAGAACTAGATGAAATTGTGAAGCATAGGCCCTTCAATTGCCATTAGCTAGGATAGGCAAGGATTGCCGGGTGCCAGTGTCTTGAAATGGCTAATGGGATGAATCGCTTGATGACCTCTTGTTCTAATCATTCCTTCTGAAGCACCTGGTATTGGTCACTGCCAGAAAACAGGATACTGGGATTGATGAAACATTGGTCTCACTCAGTATAGCTGTTCTTATGGTTGGTCTGCAAGCAATGTGAATAACTAATCCTGAATGACTTTCCAGTTCACCTCTATGGAGTGTTAACACTGACATACAAGTATGAAGTGATTGGAAGCTTAAGAAAAGGAGGAATAATCCTCTAGAGAAGATACAAACAGTCTACTCTGAGGAAAATTTCATTGTGGTGTCATAAGTGAACACAGCTTTGGAGAGTAGCAATGTGTTTTTCCTCCAGTTTGGCCCCTGCTTCAGATACTAAATTCTGCTGCTCTTTCCCTACTAGCAGTGGTTGCTGCCTCCTCTTTAAACTCCTTATGTACTCATTCCCAAAGAGCCTGTTCATTCCTCAGAGAAACTTCTCAACTCTCAATTCATCCCAGAGCCTCATGAAGCTAACTCTTTCCTTCAGAGCAGCTCTCCAGTCATCTCACCATAGATTCTACTGTCTTCTAGCAGACACCCAGTTTGCTCCTGCTCTCCAACCTCCTTCTTCACTGTAAGGCCATCCCTCCCAGAGTGACGGAGATCTCTCTCTGCCCCCTACTAGAAGCCCTCTATTACATAGATCCCTCAATCTCACCAAATTCAACTTTCGCATCTAACTCAGATCAGTATCTTTTTCCTGAAAAGAGCCTTATTTCACCACCTAGCAGAACCATAACCTTCACTGGAAGGAATTCAGACCATTCATATTTGATATGAAGAGTTTTGCTCCATTTTCTGTTGCAACATCCTGTGTTGGAATAATGTTGCCAAGTACATTTTATCTGATGTGGTCAACAAAAGCAAAGAAACTACTACTGTATTGTTTTTATTTAAAGAGATAGTGAAAAAAATGATGCTTATATAAAAACACAATTATACAGAAAGTAGCCCTATTAGCATCATGAATGCTTTCTGTTATGCTATTCCATGGCACAACCCAAAATAGGGACTCTAGCATGCTCTTTTCCAGTAACACTTTAAAACTGAGGAAATAAATAACCCCAGAGACCTGCATGCACTATCTGAAAATAAAGCCTTATTTTTCCACAATACTCTCAAGTTCTTAAATGATTTTTTTCTAAATATTACCTATTAATCCATAAGAAAAGTGGATATTGAGGCTCTATGTCAAGTTCGTTATGAGCTTTCGGCAACAAAATACGGAGGAGAATCAGTAAAAAGTAACATCTTACATTTGGTATAGTTATCTACATCCCTTGAGCTTCCATCTTAAACACACCACAGGATCCACTGGCTACAGCCAAGCCAGATATAACCATGTTTGCTCTGATTCCTCCTGGCCTACAGACAACCCCCAAATCTTAAACAGATACTCACCCACAACTACAGACCTAACAACAGAAACATTAAAGCAGGCACACATCCCTGCAACAAACCACGCTGCCAATTTGGTCCACATATCTGCGCAAAAGACAGCATCATAGGACTTAATCAAGCTGGCTACTCCATCAAAGGGTCATTCACCTGCTCATCCACTAATGTGATTTATGCCATCATGTGCCAGAAATGCCCCCACACCTTATACATTGGACAAACAGGACAGTCCCTATGCAGAAGAATAAAAGGGCACAAAACTGACATCAGAAATCACAACACAAAAAAACAACGAAACAGTTGCTGAGCACTTCCATCTTCCTAATCACTCCATTAATGATTTGTTAATGACGGTGCTCAAGAAAATCAATAGGACATGAAGACTTCAAAGAGAAACAACTGAAATTGAACTAATATGCAAATTTGATTGTGTGAAAGCAGGACTTGATTGTGACTATGGATTCTTTTCACATTGTAACAGGTAATTTGACTTCACCCTCCCTCTGTGTGCTGTTTCCTACAGTTTGAATCCTTACAAATGCTCTGATCTGCTGTTGCAGTATGACCTGATTCCATGTCTTACACTTTCCTACATTTATTTTCGTCCCATTCTGTAAGTTTGCCCTCTTCAAAGCATCTGACGAAGTGGTATTTTCTCCCATAAAAGCTCATGCAATAAATAAATGTTAGTCTTTAAGTGCCAAAAGACTCCTTGCTTTTTTTTTTGCTTTACTAGACTAACACAGCTGCCTCTTTGAATCTTACATTTGTAGTACTGATTTGCCAACAAAAACATACTTGGTCAACCCTGTGAATCATTACCTGGAATTTCACTTCTTTTTCAGCAATCTGGACTGTTACATCGGCCTGTAAGGTTTTGCTTCCATGTACTTTTTCTACTTTTATAATCCTACTGGGAAACAAAGGCCTTCCTGAATCCAGGAGCTCAAAACGCTGTAAGATTGAGAAAAGTAGTAATTACTTAATATAGCACTGTATTTTTAAATTTTGCCACTGAAATCATGTAGTAATTGATGAGACTAATTTCTTCTGAACCTCAATATTGATTTGCTGTACAAACCTTAATATTGGAAAAGTTAAAACATACCTTTTAAGATGCTAACATCAGTATGTATCTATTAAGTATTCACTGTTCACTGATTAGTTTGCTGTTTCTTATGTGTAAACAAATTAAACTGCCATGAGAGAAGACCACAGAAATCTTTGAATTCTAGAAAAATCCATTAATTACAGATCTTTGTGTAGAGTTTTCTGTTATATATATTTTAAGGTCCATTTTTTAAAATAAAAAATAATCTAGTTATTCTGATTGAAAGATAGCCCTAAATGTTAACTTCCTACTTCTGACTTGCTGATTTTGAAGTTACGCAGACTGAAATAATTCACCAAGCCTCCAGCACTTAAGTTAATATACGATTTATCTTTGAGGACCCTTATGAGCAGTTGGGTGTTACAGACATCCAATTTAAAAAAGAAATGCATCAAGGTAAATTGCTTATTTAGTTTGACAACTCTGTGTGTAATGAGAGTTAAGGGCTACTTGAACAGAAGAAATTTTTACTATATACACTTTAATATGCCAAGAAAAAATATTGGGCCTTTCTCCTTTTACCACCACTTCTGCTTTTCATCATTCTATACTGTCTACAGAAGCAATGAAAAAATTTTGCTAAAAAAGGTATGGTTTCAGTTCCTTGGTTTTGCTTTAGTCTCGTCTATCTGGGTAGGGTCTGAGGTTACATTAGAAATTGAGCTTTCGCTGTGCTTGAAAAAATTATGGGATTACTCTTTCGACATCACAGTGTGCAAAAGAGTAAAAGCTGAGTAACAGAGAGGAAGGAACATTTGAACAGATTATTCTATGTTTTTTCCTAATGCTGCTAAATCTGATGCCTGATGAACTTTTCTGAGACAATATGTCTATGTGAAAGATTCAGCACACATGCACCTGCATACACTTCTGAAAAGTATGACAGCTCACCATGTATATCTTACGGCTTGTCTACCGTTAAAACACTTCCAAGACACTGTTGTATCACCATAGCACTTTAGCGTAGATACTACCTAACTGGATGGGATGGATTCTCCCATTGCTGTAGTTAATTCAGCTCTCCAAAAGGTGGTAGGCTAGACTGATTCCCACCAGAGACTTACGCAAGTTTAACGAAGCCACTAGGGCAGGGGTCGGCAACCTGCTACTCCAGAGCTGCAAGAGCTGGCCGGGGGGGGGGAGGAGGTGACTGGAACCAGAGGCTACACTGCCCTCCCTCCACTCCGCTGCAGACGTGGAGAAGCATTCCTTGCTGCTCTACCTGGCCCTTGCCTGCGGCCCCTCCCCAGGGGCCAAAGAGAGGCTAGTAGGGGGCTGCTGCTTTCAGGGACAGGGTAGTTTGGGCCACTTCACCCCCAGCCCTCTGCAGCACTGAACAGGCCCTCTCCATGGCTTTGGGGCGAGGCAGCCTCTGTTGCGTACTGGGGGCTCCAGGGGCAAAGCAATCTGAACTCTGTGGAGCAGACCCACTCCAGGGAGTGCCTCCAAAAGCAGCAGCTCTGTGCTGGTCGCTCTCTGAACTCTGGGAAGGGGTAGCCGGGAATGCTGCTCTGAATCTGTGGCAGAGTAGAGCAGAGGGAAGGTGGTGCAGCCTCTGGCCCCAGCTGCCCCTCCCTCACACAAAGTGCCAGAGACCACGCATGACCTCCCAACCGCCTCTGGCCCATGCAGTGGAAGGGGAAGAGCAGAGCTGATGCCCCAAAACTGGATAGCCTGAGCTGGGATCCCCTTAATCCAGCCCTGGTGCTGCAAATAGAGGGTAACTGGCACCCTGCAGGCTGCCATATTTGCATCTCCCCCTTGCCTCATGCCCCACTGCCCCCTGCATCCTCCCTCTGCATGGAAGGATGCCAGGAGCCGGGGAGGCTAACGCTGTAGGACTGGGTGGGGAGGACCGGCAGGCCTGAGGGGGGTGCTGCCCTGGGGCTGGGCAGGAATGCCAGCTGCACAGAGGAGGACTGCCAAGAGGTGGAAGGGCCAGCTGGGTATGGGGTGATGCCAGGAGCCAGCAGGGCTCACCAGACGGGGCTGGCCAGGTTTGGGTAGAGTCAGGGGTCCAGGTCAGGGCTGCTTCCAGACCAGGTGGGGCCGCAGGGGTGGGGGCTGGGGGTGGTGGGGCTGCATCTAGTCAGAGCAGAAGGCAGGTTGAGCCATGATGTGGAAGGGGGCTGGGGCAACAGATGGGCTGGATGTGAGAAACGGATGCAGCTAGGCTAGTGGAGGGGCGGAGGGTCAGGGCTATGCCAGTTGAGAGCTACACCTGTTGCAACTCTCAAAATAATTGTTTATTAAAAAAAAAATAAAAACTGCTCTTCTCGTCTTCTGGGTTGCCGACCTCTGAACTAGGTGATGAGGATTTTCATACCCCTGACAGATGTAATTCAATCAAATAATTTTCTAGTGTAGACCAGGCGTAAGGCTCCTCAGAAACCAGGAAAGAACAGATATGACACTTCTGCTATTTCTAAGGTACAAAAATAAGCAAAAAAAAATCCTACTCACATTTGGGAAAGAATTTTTAGGCATTTTTTCTACATAAATAAAAAGCAAAAGGGACCCCAATTCATTTTTAAAAATCAGTGCCAAGAGCATCTTTAGTTTGGCTGCCCATCTTGATCACAGTTTGAGGTTCTGTGCAGGTGAAAGAATGTTCCATAGAAATTAGGTTATGACTAACTGTAACCCATCAAAAATTATGGGGGAAAATCAAAGGGGAATTTATGAAATACTTATTTAATCAATTAATAGCTCTTTAATCACAACATTTTTTGCAGAAGTTCTACAGTCAGGTAAAACTTTTCCCTGGTAGTTAATATCCTTCATGTAAAACTTTCAGATTTTCATGGTTTCTTCCCCAAGTGAGTGTCACGTACAATTCTCTGAAGAATCAGCACAAAATATTGGAAACAGACGAAAGCATAGCTGAGAGTTCTGTAATTTTGACAAGTTCAAAAGGGGCAACTATGTCACCATAGTGAGCCATCCCTGGGTTTCAACACTGGCTGTTACTGTCCAATTTTTAAATCCTCAGCCATTTATGAATTACATTGAGGTATTCAGCTATAATAAGGTATATATCTGTGCCATGCCAGAACTCCTAGGCCATTGTCATTACAGAGGTGACTCAACCAGTTGCTCCCAAAGAGCTCCTTGGGAGCAGTTGGTGGAGTCACTTCTGACATCACAATAGTCTGTCACATGGTGCACTTCACCACACGCACGCACATAGCAAATTAGTATAGTAGATAGTTTAGAGCTCAAATTTGCAATATCTGTCTGGTGATTCATTTAGCAAAGAAGATTGTTATTTTGATGAAAACATTTGATGCCATGTTGTTATAGTCCCACAGAGCTCAAGATATTGGAGTATGTCTGGCAATAGCTTTTATTAGACTGAGCTACAGAGTGAGACACAAGCTTTCAAGCTCTGGCTAAGCTCAAAAGCTTGTCGTTCTCACCTACAGAATTTGGTCCAGTAAACCTCACTCATCTTGTCTCTTAAACATTTGAGTAAGCTTCACTTTATTTTAGGAAGATTATTGCTTTTAATGAATGCTGTTGCAAAAAAATAAAAACTGTAATTTATTTCTACTAAATACCACACCATTGCAAATTAAGGCTAGAAACACAATTACATTCTGTAATACAGTCACACACATTTTGGCTCTTCACTCTCATTCTGAACTAAAAGAGTACATATTTTTCATGTTTATATATGATTTTTTTTAAAAAGCATAATCATATTTTAGTGCAAAATTGCCAACAATGATTTTTAACAGTTGAATTAATTTTAGTCACCACTGAACATTAGAAGAAAAACAGAGAAGCTGTATTCTGAGTTTCATCTTGAAGTAAGATTTTAAGAAACAAGTTAGAGACCCCGAGACAAAGTTCACTGAAGTAAGCAAATGAGACTCCCACTAAGTTCAATGGATTTTGGATCAGATTCAATGTTTCACACATGCAATGCTGACAGACGCCTTTAATTACAGCATCATTTCCAGGTGCAATTATAATAAGGAAAGGAAACATTTTTTCTTTACATTTCTAAAAAGGACTGCCCATGAATATATTCAAGTTACAATCCTGCAATCATTACTCAAATAGTTAATTGAAATTAAAGGGAATACTGATTATGTAACGGATAAAGCTTGTAATGAGATATTAATTGGGCTATAAACCACCAAATCACATTCAGGAATAAGGCAACAAACTCCTTAGGCATCTACCTATATAACACACAAGGAAAAAATTTTTATCACAACAGATGACTTCCGTCTGAGTGACAATGTTGGAAGACAGTTTGTATGGAATTTTTTATTGAAATTTCTTTTCATAGGAAAATACGTTAATTGAAACCAACACTTTTCACATGAAATGGTCAATATCAAAATATTCTTGAACTGAAGAAAAAAATTCTAAATAGTTTTGATTTTTGGACAATTTCTACATGAAAAATTCTAGTCTGCCTGTTCAGAATGACTTTTTGTATCAAAGTCAAAGTCAATCATAGTAAAAAAAAATAAAAATGGCAAAACTTAAACATTATGATTGACCTGAGCTATTTATTTTTTGTCAGATTTTTCAGTTCCCTAAAATTTTCAAGACTGACGTTATGTCTCAATTAGAAACAATAAACCAGACATGGCCAAAGTGTGGCTCGGGAGCCACATGCGGCTCTTTAAAGAAAAATTGCGGCTCCTGCGAGAGCTCAGGAGGGAAGGGGGCAGGGCGGGAGACAGGCTAGAAATCTGCAGGGGTCGGGGCCAGCAGCAGAGGAGCGGGGCTGTGAGAGCTGCAGGGAAAAGCAGCCTTGTCAGAGCCGGGGGAGGGGCAGCCCTGCGCCAGCCGGCAGGGGAAAGCAACCTGGTAAAGGCCGGGAGGGAGAAGCAGCCTGTCTCTGAGAGCCCGCAGGGAAAAAGCAGCCTGGTAAGAGCAGGGAGGGGAGGGGCAGCCCTGTGAGAGCCAGCAGGGAGAAAAGCAAGTCGTCGGTTAGATGTAAAGAGAAGCTCTCTGACCAAGTGACTGCCTGATTGTACAGTTTACCCCCACAATATTAATTCTACCCTCTTTGTCTGTGTGCATAATAAGTCTTTAATAACATCAGTGCATGATTTTTTTAAATACATTTCTTTTTTGATATTGTTTTCTGGATCAATATTTTTAAAACTGGCAACAGAAATTGATCAAGAACAAGTCTACAATGAAGTACAGATAATTAGCAATGATGACAATTAGCAATTTAAACCTGAAAAGCAATTGTAAATTAATTTTCTTTTTTAAAAATCACCTGGCATTTCCAGATATTGTAATACAATGCAAACTTATTTCTCTTGTATTTCAATTTTGAGAATTAAATAAGAATCATCAAAAATGACTGAAAATTGATACAAATGTACATCCAAAAACACTGACCACTGTCAAAAGGTTATTTAAAAAAACCCTCTATTTAAAGAATGTTGTTATAAGTACTTATCATGGATCATGGTTCATTTTCAGCATGCAAAATGATTTAGACTTAGGATAGACCACCACTACTGAAAACTGGCTTTAGAAAAAAAATTCCTTAAGTCCATTGAACATATGTGCCTGAGACATCAGTATGTCATCTGTTTGCAGAAGGAACTGCTAGTACATTTATTTTACAAGAAAATTTTAATTAATATAACTAATTCGATTACCAAGATAATTTACATTCACTGCAAAGTTCAATAGCAGCACTATACTTCTACTGATTAAACAGCATTCAACATGTATTTTTTTTAGCTGTATAGTCAAAAATCTATTTATATTTCTGTGCAGTCTTCATGAATGACTCTATGGGTATCCGAGCTCATTAGACAAGAGTAATTGTTGTGAAGGGCTGAGGACAGAAAATTGTGTTGTAAACTTTCTGAAAAAAAAAAATCTCTCACCAATAAAGATTTACTCTGTATTATAAAAACCAAATATTGATATTTAGAATTTATACGGGGCCTGACCCCAAACTGAATGAACTCAATGGGATTTCTTCCATAGTATCTTCTGTGCATGGACTCCAAAGCACTTACTGAAACAGGCTCTGATCTTGCACTTTCTGTCCCCATAAATTCTCATTAATCTGTTGTGATTCTGAACTGTTGAAAAGGTGTCCCTGTGTGCATCTCTTCACAGGATTAAGATGAGAGCAGTGTTCTCCTTTACTATTAATCTCATTTTAAAATTAATTGTGTGAGTCCTCAGACCTTTTGTCTTCACTGTCCATGAGTATTTTAGTGAACAAGTTTACTGGCAGAAATATTGGCAGGGAAGCGGGGTCATGGTAGGTGCCAGGATGGGGTGGGAAGCAGAAGTGTGGCATGGTTGTGGAAAGGAGAGAACCAGCAGCGTGGTAAGAGATGACAGGGAAGCGGCAACATGGGGTGGGGGAGAGAAGCGTGACATAGTCAGAGAAGCCTTAGGCTTATTTAGTCTGCAGAAGAGAAGATTGAGGGGGTATTTGATAGCAACCTTCAACTACTTGAAGGGATGCTCTAAGGAAGATGGAGCTCGACTGTTCTCGGTAGTAACGGAGGACAGAACGAGGAGCAATGGTCTCAAGTTGTGGTTAGGGAGGTCTAGGCTGGATATTAGAAAAAACTTTTTTACCAGGAGAGTGGTGAAGTCTTGAAATGAGCTGCCGAGGGAGGTGGTGGAGTCTCCATCTTTGGAGGTGTTTAAGGCCCGGCTGGACAAAACCCTGACTGGGATGGTTTAAGTGGGAGTGGTCCTGCCTCTGGCAGGGGGTTGGACTAGATGACCTATGAGGTCCCTTCCAACCCTATGATTCTATGATAAGCCACAGCATGTTTAAATTTTCTCATAGGCCCTAATAAAACTTACTCGTTGTTAAAATAAAATCATGTTTTACAAGCCCTAAACATGATGTGGAATACTAAGAAATGAAAATACAAAGGAGAAAAGTATAAAACTGAACGTAGATTACTTTCAATTTTTGGCACAACTTACTGCTGTGAAGCCTCATATTCCACAATGTAATTCAAAACATTGTGCACTACTTAGAGATCAGCATCTCAGAGAGCTTTTACCTGCTGCACTGACAAGTTACTGCCCAGATTTAAAAAAAACTTGCCACAAGCCTATAATGTTCTACATCTAGCATCAGCTAAATTTTTACTGTATAGGCCTAGTTTCATGGTAATCTTAAATAATTATTAGAATCTGACACTAGTAAATCAGTATTTGCCCTATTTTTACAATAAAATTGAAGTGTGCAATGAATTTTAAGCTTAGTAATTTTGGAGTACATAAAAATATGTGGTTATATGCCTCAGTGTGGCTCTCGAAGGTTTAATAATCGACTTGTGTGGCTCTTGAGTTCTGTAAGTTTGGCCACCCCTGCAATAAACTTTTCAAAATCCCTAAAATTTTCATGGGATGAGAAAGCCATTTTCTGCCCAGCTCACCTGAAGATCTCATGCTGCTAATATTCAAATGTCTTCAGAATTTCTAAATACTATAAATGACAATTACCTAATTCACAAAGCTTTGCATCTAACACAAAAGAAATTCTGTATTAAAACTCACCTTGTCAGATAAATGGGAAATGATTATTGAACTAAAACCAGTTGCTTTGATGCCAGTGATCATAACTTAATTATATTTATGTGCAAAAATAATAAAGCTCCAACTTGCAACCCACCACACACACAAGGTAGAATGTGTGTACGCACACACCTGCACGTGCGTGCGCGCGCGAGCGCCCCCCCCCCACACACACACACAGGAGACGTTGAAATACATTTTACAGAATTCCTCAGGAAAACCACAGCTGGGTAAAAAGACTAGTCAGGTAAAAAACAGGGCTGCTTTCGGGAAGTGAAAGCAGTAATAAATGAATTTAAAAGTGGAAAAGCAATTAATATAAATTAAAAGCTACAAATTTCAGAAAATTGGAAATGGAAGTAAAAGGACACAAGGAATTCTTTATGATCAAAAGAATTAAGGACAATATTAAATGTTTCTTAGAATATCAGGACTAAAGAACCCTAATGGTATTTGTCCAATATGAGACAGAAATGGTAAAATGGTCAATAATAATGCAGGAAAGGCAAAAATGTTCAAAAATGTTTGTTACATATTTAGAAAAAGACCAGATGACCATGCATGTTCTGTGATGGTGATGATGATGAAGAAGAAAAAAAATACTTTCTATTCCAGCAGAAATTATGCAGGACACTAAATAGTTGCTACTAAAATTAGACTTTTTGAAATCAGCAGGAACGCATTATTTATATCTAAGAGTTTTAAAAGACCTCCCCAAGGATCTCACAAAGCAGCAAATATTTATTTGTAATTAATCTTGGAAAATTGGGGAAGTTCCAGGTGACTGGAAAAAAGCTAATGTTATACTCCAGATAATTATACGACTGTCATCCTAACACTGACTCTGGACAAAATGATGGAACACTTGATACAAGATTTGATTAATCAAGAATTAAAAAAAGATAATGTGATTAAAGCCAATTACATGTGCTCATGGAAAACAGACAGTCGAACAAACTCGATAATTTTGAGTAGGTGGGTATGTCTACACACACATTTTAATTTGACCTAATAAACATTAGGTCGAATTTAAAAAAAGCATGTCCACACAGGGTTTTGCCAATTGGACCTAAGGTTTTCCTTAGGTCGAATTGAAGACTCGACGCTTCTAAGTTATAAAACCTCCTGTAACTTCGAAGAAATCTTCAATTCAAACCCTCTTGTTCAAACTGACACTGTGTAGCTGCATTAATTCAAATTAATGTTAGCTCAAATTAACATAGGCTGACCTTCCTCCCAGGGTGCATGGCACCCTGGAAGGAAGACCAGCCCTCAAGCACCTCAGGCAAGCAGTCCCAAAAGTGCACCCCCCCACCACCACCAAAGTGCAAGGAGTAGAGCCCTGCAGAGGGCTCCAATTGCTTGCCAGGTGCAGAGACAGGATCCCCCTCCCAGCAGGAGCTCCGCTTGCTGCGCGTGGGGATGGCATCCCGGCGCAGGGCTCCAGTGGGAGGTGATCCCGGCACGCCGCGTTCACCCAGCACCAGAAAGGGATCCCTGCACAGGGCTCCAGCAACACCACCCAGGCAGGGAGAAGGGACCTCTGCACAGGGCTGGAGCACATGGGCACCCTCCAGCCCTGCTTGCTGGCGTGGGGAAGAGATCCCCACACACAGCTGGAGCCATGCTCCCCGGGTGCAGGGAAGGGATCCCCACGCCCAGCTAGAGCCCAGCTTGCCAGTGCAGGGAAGGGATCCCTGCATGCAGCTCCAGCCACACTCACTGGGTGCAGGGACGGGATCCCTTTCACACTCTGGCAAGCAGGGCCGCAGCTGCGTGCAGAGATCCCTTCCCTACACGGGCAAGCGCGGCCCCAGCTGCATGGGGATCCCTTTCTTGCACCTGGCAGCACTGCTGCAGGTGGGGGAGGTGGTGCCCAGGCTCCACAGAGCCTGACAGAGGAAAACATCTCCTACCAGGCTCTAGCCTTCTGATTCTGGCTTGGGAAAATGCATACCCTGCCCAGCTCAAGCCGCACCTTGGATAGATGTGGGCAGAATATGCTTTTCCCTGTGCCAGGCTCATGGGGCTGGAGCCTGGCACGGGATTGGGTGGTGGCATGGCCCTTCTTGTGGGCCATGTTTCCACACCTCCCATGGTGCCCCTCTTCCAATTCAAACTAGCAAGTCCTGTCCATGGACATTGATTCTCCTAGTATGGCCATGTTAGTTTGAATGGATTGAATTCAAACTAATCATTATTAGTTCAACATGATTAGTTCGAATTCAGTTCATTCAAACTAAGGTTCTAAGTTTAGACGTAGCCGGTCTGAACAAGGACTTGGAATGGTTCTCTCACTACAATAAGTAATTGGCCCTGTTTCCACATACACGCCTTCTAATCAGCTGTTGTGAACGGGCCTCACCTACCCAAATTGAACTTTGTTAGCATTTGCCTTCCCACTGTAATGTTTCTCACACTTCAAATGCATATACCTCCTAAATGTAGCTTCCACTTCATGCATCTTATGGAAGTGGGTTGGAGCCCAAGAAAGCTTATGCCTGAAGAAATCTGTTAGTCTTTAAGGTACCATAGGACTTTCATTGTTTTTGCTGTACATAGACTAACATGACTGCCCCTCTTGGAATTTGATAGTCTTTCATGAAATTACAAGTTTGAGTGATAAAAGTAATAGTGCTGATGTAATACACCTAGATTTCCGCAAAGCATTTATGTTGGTACCATAGACAATTTTGATTAAAACCTAGAAAAATACAAAATCTACCTGGCACACAGCAAATTTATTAAAGTCTAGCGGACAGGTCTCAAAATGTAACTGTCAATGGCAAACATCATGGAGCAGGTATGTTTCTAGCAAGGTTCTGAAAGGTTTGGTTCTCAGCCCTACACTCTAATATTTTTATCAACAACCCAGAATAAAACATACAATTATTAGTGACACAGTTGGTAGATTAAACAAAGATTGGGGGAATGGTAAATAATAAGGAAAACAGATCACTGATTCTGGATTGCTTAATAAACTGAGTTCAAACAAATAATAAACCTTTCAGTATGGCCAAATGTAAGTCATACAACTAAGAAAAATAATGTACGCTACACTTACAGAACAGGAAATTCTATCTGGAAACAATGACTCAGGAAAAGGACTATGAATCTATGAAAATGGCAGAAGGAGGAAAAGATAGGCAGGAAAAAGGAGACAAAAAATAAACATTTTCTCTTCTGTTTTGTTATTGATGATTTCTGTTCAGCAGTACATTAGAAAGGTCTGTGGATGAACTGAAGGCTCAACAGACATGAATGACCATAAAGATAAATAAATGAGTAGAGATATCATGATACACACACCATACTTAACATTTTTCCTGTTAAACAATTCAAACACGATTACCTTTTTATAAGCGGACTTTTTTTTTAAAAGTGTTAATTTTAAAAAAATATTATTTTAAATTTAAGTGACATGAATTCTCATGAATATCTTGTCTCTACAGCCCTCATTCAAAAAGGTGATAAAGAACATGACTAACTCGTGTGAGTGTTTGTATTAAAATCAATGACACTCTGACATTGTTCAAGTTATGTATGCATTTAAGAACCTTTGTGAATTGTGGCCAGCTATGAAGACTTAAAACACTTATCATCCAACAAAATCTGTTGGTTTATGAAGGTATTTTTCAAACATTTTTTAAACATCAGCATTAACATACATTAGTAATATTACTAACACTGCTTGTGTGTCTTATTAAAATAAATAAAATAGAGCGACTTAGTGGGACTGCTGGAGTAATCTACTGCTCCCTGGGATTTGTATATAAAATGCACAGTACTCACTTTTAACGCATCTTCTATTGCAGTCCTGCCTTCCTTTCCTAGCAGAACATTATAAGGGTAAAGCCTTTTGATTATTTGCTGGATTGACATCATAGGGAAGGAATCCTAATTAAAAATAAAAATACAGGAAAGATTCATTCCATTATCCATTTGGTATTAACCAGTAACACATTATACTGACAGAACTCCAAAAAAGAGGAACAACAACAAGCAAGCGCACCCACCTAGCTCTTGAGACAAAACTAGGGACACTCCACCTACGTTTATCCAATAGCTGTCTTACTTACTTCTCCACCTTCGTTCCCATTGGATCTCAGGCGCCTTTCTAGTGATGAAGAAAGGTGTCAATTGTTGAAACTGCAGAACTAGCTATGGATGAAGAGGCAGAGTAGCTGCAAGACACAACAGCTGCTGTCTTTCCTTCCGGTGCTCTGCCCTATTTGACTCCTTCAATGTTGTGGGGGATCTCGTGGAGAAGTAAAAAGCGTGGCAACTGCTTAATGTATATACTGGCTTCCAATGAGGACTGCCAACGGTCACAATCTGGTACACAGGGGTTAAAGTAGGGGGGAACACCCTGGAACAGCCCCCTATTTTTAGGGAGCTAGTGTTCCAGGCCCCCTAAAAATAGGGGAATGCCCCAAAATGCCGCATTCCGGGGCCCCTCCAAAATAGGGGGGTGCACTGGAACACTGCGGTCCGGGGCCCTCTAAAAATAGCAGGGCACAGCAGAACATAGTGTTCCAGTGCGTTCCCCCTAGGCCGGCAGAAGGGAGGGGCTGTGGGCTGGGGCCAGCCTGGCCACCCCTCCCTGCCTTTCCCGGAGCCTGTGGCGGCTCTCCCCTCCCAGCCAGGGGGGCTGGAATGGGGGCAGAGAGCTTAGGGAGTGGGGTAGAGCTTAGCTGGGGGGGTAGGTGTGTGGGGGGCAGGTAGCTAGGGTGGGTGAAGGGGGCCTAGACCTGCAGGAAGGGGGCCTGGAAATTTAGGAGGGTTCTGGGGCCCCCCAAATTATACTATAGGTCCTGCTGGTACACTTTTTAAAAAGTGCTGTTACCAAGAAATTCAGTACACTTAGACAGTTCGTAAGCAGATAGGATTTTATTCTTGTTTCTGCTGTGTTATACATGCATTTGGTTCTGAAATAAAAAAAAAAAAACCAAAAAAAAACAACCTAGCCTTTATAAGCTAGGTTACACAACATAAGGAGAAAGGTCTGGCTGCATCAATTATAATCAATATATGTTGTAGAGATTAGGCTTGCATCTTGTAATTGAGTCTTAACAGAATTTGACTGGATGGCAACAGAATTGATAAAAGATAAACATTTAGTAGGTTTGTGAGGGCTTTTTTGTTCTGTTTTCTACTTCTGTCATAGGAGACGATAATTAAGTGGCAGGAAGGAGATAAAAGCCACTTTTAGGAAGAGAGTAATATAGTGAGACCCACCAGACTAGACAGTGAGGAAGAGGAGGAGGAAGAAGAGGAATATGAACTAGATGTGGAAAGACAAGAAGTCAGTAGAGCCATTCAAACAAGGGGAGAAACAAAAGCATCAGGAAAGAAAGATGCATTTTGCCTGCAGCATGTTGAAAGCTGAAGGGAGCATAATCAGGTAGAGTACAAGCCAACAACTGCACTAATGCAGAAAAGATCAATAAATATTATTGAAGACTGACGCCACTGAACTCCAAAAGATGTTTTCCTACAAAAGTAGATAGCAGCTTGAAACTATGACAAGGGATAGAGATGAAACTGGAATTTTCCTCTTGTCAAGATTTACTAAAGGTGTATGCAGGTTAGCATTATTTTAATGCTGAAACCAATGTAGCAGTTTGCCCCTCCCTACATTTCTTTTATGTACAGTTTTCTATTTTGACTCATTTTCATGTGCATGTCAAATGATCTGGCCCATTTCTGTTCCATCTGTTAATCTGCAATCAGTTTTCCTTGAACACTGAGACTTACAATGTCTACAGTAATAGTGGGACTTCTCTCAAGAAGAGTAATTGGTTACAAAAAAATCAGTGAGTTACTGATGTATCCATCCTTCTTCAAGGTGTGCTGCTCACATACATTCAGTTACAGGTGTCTACGTTCCTCAGCGCATGAAAGCGTTTTAGCCCTAGCCTGCCAGCTCAGGGTCAGCGGCCAACACCCCCTCTGTGCCGTGACCGCAGCTGTATATATGACCCTGACCATGACCCCCCTCAGCCCCTTCTTTTTGCCAACCCCGAGCAGCAGCGATGGAGCAAGAGATCTGAATGTATATGAGCTGTCTACCTTGAAGAAGGATGGTTACATTGGTAACCCACCATTCTTCTGTGAGCGCTGCTCACATCATTCAGTTACAGGTGACTGCTAGCCACGTCCAGGATGGTGGGTGGAGTTACAGCTTACCCACTTGGAGTATGGCTCTGCCCAACATGGCATCCTCTCGTGCCTGTTGGACGATAGGGTAGTGCGTCATGAAGGTATCTATCAACAGCCACGTGGCTGCTCTGCAGATCTCCTGGACTGGGACCTGCACAAGGAAGGCTGTTGAAGAAGCTTGGGGTCTCGCTGAATGTGTCCTGATGCTCCCAGGGAGGAGGTGTACCTGACCTTCTATAGCAGTCTAATACAGTTTGCTATCCACTTGAAGATGCACTGTGTTGTCACTGGCTGTCCTTTTTTTCGCTCCGCAACCGCAACAAAGAGTCGGGATGTCTTGGGCAATGGGCATGTGTGCTTGATGTATGTCAGGAGCAGCCTTCTGATATCTAGGGTGTGCTACTTCCTCTGCTTCTCTGTAACCTAAGGGTCCGGGAAGAACACCGGGAGGCAAATGTTCTGGTTCAGGTGGAATGGGGAAGCCACCTTGGGGAGGAACGATGGGTGAGGGCATAGCAATACCTTGTCAGAGAAGAACCTCGTATACAGAGGTTCCGAGAAGAGGGCCCTCAGTTTCGAGACTAGTCTCACTGAGGATATGGCTACTAGAAAAGTCACTTTCCATGAAAGGACCAACAACAATGAAGAGTCCAAGGGTTCATAGGGTGACTCTTAAGCTGTGGCGCACCAAATTTGAGTCCCATTGAAGAGTGGGATCTCTGGGTTGTGGGTAGATCCTCTCAATAACCTTCAGGAACCTGACAGAAATAGGGTGAGAGAACACTGGGACCCCTTCTACCTTATCATGGAAGGCCAAGATCGCTGCTAAGTGAACCTTGAGAGAGGGAGTTGATAGCTATCTTTAAGGTCCAAAAGGTAGTTGAGAATGGAGCAAATGGGAGCTCACTCTAGTATTATCCCTCTCTCTCTGGACCAGAGGGAGAAATGTCTCCATTTAGCCACGTAGGTAGCCCTAGTCAAGGATCTCCTACTGCCTATCAGCACCTCTCTAACCCTCTCTGAACAGAGTTTCTGAGGTTCATTCAACCACGCAGCCCCAAGCTATCAGGTGCAGAAATCTCAGGTTCGGATGTTGTCACCAGCCCGAGTCCTGTAGTAGTAGACCTACCCTGTGAGGAAGGCAGAATGGCGAGTCTATCGATAGGTCCCTTAGGATCAAATACCAGTGCTGCTCAGACCAGTCCAGAGCTATCAGTATCATGTCTGCTCTGTCCCTTTTTATTTTCAGGAGGGCCATGTGGACCAGGGGAATTGGCAGGAATGCGTATATCAGCAGACCCCCTCCCTCCTATGGAATGAGAAAGGCATCCGAGAGGGAGCCCTTCTCTCAACCCCTGAAAGAGCAAAACCGACACCACTTTCGATTCTGACATATCACGTATAGGTCCACCTGGGTTGCGCCCCACCAACTGACAATATGGGACACAATTTCTGTGTGCAGAGACCATTTGTGATGGGACAAGAAGGTCCTACTCAGTGAGTCTGCTGTGCTGTTGTCTACCCTGGGAAGATGGGCTGCCACCGGGATAAAGTTGTGCCACAGGGCCAGTTCCCACAGGTTGGTAGCTTCTGCATGAAGAGTCGGGAATCAAACACCCCCCTGGCAGTTTGTGTAAAACAAGGCTGTTGTCTGTCAGTACCTGGACTGTTTTCCCCTTACCAAGTCCAGAAGGCCCTGCACGCTAATTGGATGTCTCTGAGCTCCTTCACATTTATGTGAAGAAGTCTGTCCCTGAATGACCAGTTCCCTTGTGTTGACAGTCACCCTGAGATGTGGGCCCCCCATCCACTGCCTGATACACTGGTGATCAGCATCACCGTAGGGTTCAAGGTCTCGAAGGGAATGCACTCCACGGCAAAGAGTTGGTCTCGCCAGACTTCCAGTGTTCCCTGTACATTGCAGTGAACTGACAGTACCTTGTTCAAAGGGTACTTCTGGGGATGGAAGGCTGTGACTAGCCAGAGCTGAAAGGCCCTCATTCTGAGGCAGGCCATGCTTATCATGGAGGTAGAGGCCGCCATGTAACCCAGGAGCTGGAGGCATCGTTTGGCCATGGTGATTGGGGCATTCCTGAGCTCTGAAATGATGGTGCAAATAGACTGAAACCTTGAAAGGGGCAGAGATGCTCTCCCATTTATTGAGTCTAAGAGGGCTCCTATAAACTCTATTCTCTGAGCTGCAGAGAGTTTTGATTTTTCCTGGTTTCTGCACAGCCCCAGGTAATTGCATAGTTTTCTTTTAACTCTGACACTGTGTTCAACTTGGTGTTTTGATGTCCCTTATACTAACCAATCGCTGAGGCAAGGGTAGATTGTTACACCCCTTCTCTGCATGTGCACTGCCACCACCATCATGCATTTTGTGAACACCGTGGGGGCTAGGGAGAGACTGAAGGAGAGGTACACGAACTGAAAGTGACTCCTTCCCACCACAAATCTCCTGTGTATGGGTCTTATCGCTATTCGGAAGTACGCATCCTTTAGGTCGAGGGCCGTGAACCAGTCCCCTTGGTCTAAAGATGGGATGATCTGTGATAAGGAAACCATGTGGAATTTTATTTCCCGTAAGTGTTTGTTTGGGGCTCTGAGGTCTAGGATAGGCCTCAGGTCACCATTTGGCTTGGAGACCAAGAAGTAATGGGAGTAAAAACCTTTCCCCCACTTCTTCCTTGGGACCTTTCCTATCACTTCCAGGGAAAGTAGTTTTTCGCACTCCCTTTGTAGCAGCAGATCGAGATCTGGGTCCCTGAGGTTTCAGTGAGGGAGCAGTTTTCTGTTTTGGGGTACTGATTTGAATTGTATGGAGTACCCTTTGGATATCGTGTCTAGTATCCAGCGGTCGGTTGTGATGCTGGCCCAGTGATGCAGAAATGGGGCCAAACAGTTTTTGAAGACCAGATGCTGGGTGGGGCTATGGCAGCCCTCTGGCTAACTGTCAAAAATGCTGTCTTTAGCCAGCAGGACAGGAGGAGCCATTTTCCTGTCAGGGAGCCTGGCCTGTGGACTGGGATTTGGATCCCCTGCCCAACCAATTTCTCTCCCTTTTGGTTCCCCTATACTGGCTCTGAGGTTGCTGATAAGATCTTGGGAGCAACCTCTGTGGTTGATGCTGCTGTTGCAGCTGTTAGGATTGCTGTCGCGTCTGCTGGGGTCCAAAGGAGCATCTGGTTCCCTGACGCATGTACGTGCCAAGGGACTTCAGCATGGCCTTAGAGTCCTTGATGCCGTGCAGCTTGGAATGCATGGATTCTGCAAATAAGGCAGGACCTTCAAAGGGGAGGTCTTGAATTGCCAGCTGCATTTGCTCGGAAAGGCCAGAGCCTTGCAACCAGGCTGCTCACTACATCAATACTGAGGACGCTATATTACGGGCAGTAGTGTTGGATGCATCCCAGGAGATCATCAGGGCATCACGGGAGGCCAAGACACCCTCCTCCACCACTGTCTCATAATCCCGGAGGTGTTCTCTGGGAACTACATTGCCGAAACACTCCATGGGTCTCCAGAGGTTGAAAATATACCTCCCCATGAGAGCCTGGTGATTGGCTATATGCAATTGGAGGGCTGAAGTGGAGTAGACCTTTCTGCCAGAGAGGTCCAGCCTCCTCGCCTCCCTTATTTTTAGGAGTAGAGGCTGGCTGGCTCTGTCTCTCCTTTTGGTTGACATCATCTACCACCCAGAAACCTGGAGTGGGATGGTGGAACAGAAAGGTGAACTTGTCAGATGGGACATGATATCTCCAGTCCGCTGCTTTGAACACAGGGGGAATGGATATGGGAGTTTGCCATGGTGCCCTCGCAATTTTATATACCCCTTCATGTAGGGGAACAGAGACTCTGGCAGGTGGGGCCATGCCACCCACATCGAAGAGGTGATCGGAGTCCTCTTTGATGACCCCAAGGTCCAAGTTTAGGTTTGCTGCCATGCACCTCAGTAAATCCTGCTGGGCACTGGGGTCACCCCTGTACTCCAGGGGCCTTTGGTACGTGGCTTTGTCCGGGAAAGACGACAAGAGAATCTGCAATTTGCTGCACCAAACAGTGCTGGAGGTGGTTTCCTCATCCGAGGCTTCAGAAGAACCAGAGGTCCTGGATGAAGGCGACGTCGAAGGGCTCAGAGAAGCAAGCTTGTCCTCCACTGGCCAATCCATCCACCTGCTAGACCACTCCCTGAAAGACTGTGGTGCTAACACATGGCATGACAAGGAATGGTCTCTCTCCTCCCAGTGGCCATCGGTACTGCTGTAGTGTTTGCGAGACCAGCTCTATATCCCTGCCAGTGCCGGTGGAGTCAGGGGGGATGGGGTCAGTGCCAAAGGTGGTTGCACCAAAGGAGCTGGGGATGGTGTGGGGGAGTCAGGAAGCATTTAAGGTGATATTTCTCTGCAGGTTTCAAAACTGTCAAAGTCGCTGGTGGGTCAACAGTCAGCAGCGGTGCCACGGTTCTTTGTGGGAGGAAACAGGGGAGGTGGAGATGGATCTCATATGCCTTGACTCCTGCGAGCATGGTACCAAGGGCTCATGTGAGAATTCTGGGGAGGAAAGGTACCATTTCCAGCCCCCTGCTCCAGATCTAGTTCGATGCCATTTCCCAGTGCTGAAGGGGATCCCATCGGCGGGTGCAGTGTCGGTGCTGGTCTCCTTGTTGAGGTCATCCACTCCTCCAAAAGGAAAGCTGGTTTGCCCTGGACTGAGCAGGCCTCTGCGGCATGGGGGCCGGCAGCTGGAGTAGTGCCTTTGCCTCAGCGAAAGCCTCCAGAGTTGAAGGCATGGGCATGTGCTCCAGTTCCTTTTCTCGTGGCAGAGTTGCCAGCAGCAAGGTTGCACAGTGCCGAGATGGTGCCGAGTCAGAGGCCGATCATGGCTTTTTATTGTTAGCCAGAGAGGGGCACCGAGATGGCTCTGGTGCCGACCTGGCATGCGGTGCCTACGAGTCCTTGGACGCATCACAAGTACCCGGCAACAGCTGCAAAGCCCGTTCTTGGGCAACATTGTGCAGCCTTCGCTCCCTGTCCTTGCACATCCTCCATTTGAAGGACCTGCGTATGGAGCATATATCCACCCGGTGCGACTCACCCAGGCGTAAGAGGTACTTCTCATGGGGATCATTGGCTGCAAAGGCCTTGCTGCAACTCACGCAGGGCTTGAATTGGGGTATGATGAGGGAGAAAGGAGGACAGCACCAGCGAGGGATTCAATTAAGAAAAAACAACAAACTAGAAAGGTGCTTACACAAAGACAAGGGAGGGCTGTTCCAGTACCATCACTGGGGGCAGAAAGAAGGAACCAAGGGGGCCAGCGTCAGGGTCACATATATAGCTATGGCCACAGCACAGAAGGGGCATTGGCCGCCGACCCTGAGCTGACAGGCTAGGGCTAAAAGACTTTCCAGATAACCATATGCTGCGGCACATAGACACCTGTAACTGAATGATGTGAGCAGCACTTGAAGAAGTAGTTAACATTGTTAAATTCTAATGTTTGTGGGATCTTAAAAGACATACTTTTTAACCATTTCTCAAAAAGGAACTAAAACTAAAAGCATCCATAACTGTGGTAAGGCAAGCTTTTTATGGGGAAACTAAGCTG
Organism: Podocnemis expansa; assembly: GCA_007922195.1. Lineage (NCBI taxonomy): Eukaryota > Metazoa > Chordata > Testudines > Podocnemididae > Podocnemis > Podocnemis expansa. Next base: position 5,010,858 of record ML681992.1, read on the forward strand.
CTACAACATTTAAGTTTAGGCAATGCTGGCTATTAGGTAGAGGGAACTTAAAATGCTCCGTTCCCTATATTTAAAGTAAGCCTTCTTTTACTGCAACTGCTGTGCTTACTTGAATCATTCTGTGTATAGCACACTAGAATACATTATAAACTAGGCTTACATAAATTTTCTAAATATCTCCAAGCAAACAAATGCAATGCAATGGGTAATTTCAAAGATGTAACAAATAAATATCTATATTACAAAAGCCTGCAGCATGGGTCAGCTATATATAGTAATTTATAATAATTATATACTGATTCCATTACACGGCATTCATAATTCAATTACCGGAAATTACTGAACAGGTAATATTGTTTAGCTTAGAAATAGGTTACTAAAAATTATTACATTTCATTCCAGTTTATTTGTAGAAAAAAATATATTAGAATTCTAAATAAATTTTCTTACTAAGCGTAAGTAATAACTAATATGTTTCTCTGTCTTTTTTGGTACTACATGAACTCATTAATAATGGAGTTATTGTGATAAAGAAATAGAAACTGAAATACAAAACATCTGATGAAGTGGGTTGAAGCCCACAAAAATGAATGCCCAAAGAAATCTGTTAGTCTATAAGGCGCCACAGGACTCTTATTTTTGCTACACACAGATTAACACAGCTACCCCCTGGAGAATACAGAAATATAAAGAAATACAAAAGAAAGAAAGAAATATAAAATTGAGCATATCTATGTATGTCATTGAGAATCATAAAAATAGTATGCATGCATACTCTTTAGTTGAAGAAAAAGAAACTGCAGAAAACCCAAATCTTAATCAGTGCTCAGTTTACCTCTATAGTTGGTATACTATATAAAAAATTAAATGCTAGATGGTGCAATTCATATTTAGATGAATGAAACTTCTAGTCCAAGTGTTCATCAAGGTTAGTCAGGGCTGGATAATCTAGCCCTAAAATCAAAACAGATTTTTCACTCAGAATTCTCTAGTCCCTTTTGGTTTGCACCAGAATTCTCCTTTGGTTTGCATTCAAAATTCTCTAGTCCTTTTTGATGTCCACATCGAATATGGACAAAACACTAACTCATCAAAACTACTCCTGATACAAGTATATTTTTGTGAAATCTGTAAATGAACTCATTTTCTTATTTAGTGATGCTTCTTGAATCCGAGATCCGGAGGGGCAGCCGTGTTAGTCTGGTTCAGTAAAACAAACGAGGAGTCTTGTGGCACTTAAAGACTAACAAAAATAATTACTGCATGAGCTTTCATGGGAGAAAATCTACTTCTTCAAAGCATCTGACAAAGTGGGATTTTCTCCCATGAAAGCTCATACAAAAAATATATTTTTTCTTGAATCTGGAGCATTATACATAACTGCAATAAAAATCATCTATTTGAGTGCACGCTAGATAAAATGTGCTGCTCATGTGATCAGGCATTCACTTAGCATTATTGCATTTAAAAAGCACTTTGTGTAAGGGACACCATACGCTTTACCTAGGTTATATCAGGGACAGCGTGATTACCACTGATGAAATTAGACTTTTCATCTCCCCTGACCAGAAAAAATCTTCTTGTTCTGGCAGGGTTTGCAGTCTGGGAGCCATGACCCCATAGGAGTTTGCAAATATGTTTTCAGACATGCGGACCAAACAACCGCCTTGCCTTCCCATGTTGCTAAATGGTCAAGTCATTCAAGCCAGGTGAGGGGAGGAGCCTAAGGTCTCAGAGGTGCATAGAGCCCCAGTATGGAAAAAGTTGAGAACTTGGCTTAGGAAGCTGTAAATAGGCCATATTTTTTCTGTTGGGTATGTATAAAAGAAGGTGGCATACAATAACAGCACACAAAACTTTTAAAAGTAAAATAAAATACTTCCTTCATCCCTCAAGTCATATAAATAGCTGAATAGTTATTTTCTATTACTTTGGAAGCAGTTTGACATACATTTTCACTACAGAGCAAGAAGAATAAAATGCTATTATGAATTTAAAAATACAAGATATATTCCTTTCCTAAAGAACGCTTCAATTATTGCTTTATTGATCTAATTTCTATACTTATCACTTTATATTTATAAATAAATCAGTTTCTTTGACAGAAATGGTTACAAATCTCCTAATCAGTGAGTTTAGTGTTTAGAACACACTAAACTCAATGTTGTCTAAATCAGCTCTTTAATCCAAACAGAACATCTAACAAATAAATGAAATGTAATCATCGTTCAATACACCAAGACACATGTCTTCTGATTCATAGTAAATTAGCTCCCAATCTTACATTTGGATCCCTACTGACATTATGGTGCCCAAAAAGAGCCAGTTACGGATGTGTCTAAGGAGATCCAATTAAGACACACTTTTATATAAACGTTCTTCCCAGTCTAGGTCCCAAGATACTGTAATAAAATACAAACAGTTCAAAATTGTATCTAAGAAATTCCTCACTTTTAAAATAAGTTCATACTATATCACTTCACAGTTATATGCACATACCAGAACATGAACTGCAGCTGATAAACTGTCTAAAGGAAAATCTGGAAGCCCCAGTGTAGAAGATTCTTGAGAGCAGAGAGTTGTAGCAAAAGACAAGAGCTGAGAGATTCTGGAAAATCAACAAAAAATTGCAAAGTTATATACGTGAAAAACAAATATTAAAACCTTATGAAGCTAAATGCAGCATAAGATATTGAAATTACTTCTGAGTGCAAGTAAATTTTATTTAACTATTAAGGATTCACAAAACAAAAACTAACTACATATGAAAAACTGTTTAACCACATACCCAAAAATTCTTCAAAGCGGGATTCTGACAAAGTGGGATGTTCCCCCACAAAAGCTCAAGCAGTAAATAAATTTTTTAGTCTTTAAGCCACAAGACTCCTTGCTTGTTTTAGTAAAAAAAAAAATCAATCAGTTCTGATCGGTCCATAGAGATACATGACACAAATAGCAAATAATCCTGTCAAAACTTAACGTTCAGCTACTCAACACTACTTTTTTATAATTATGAAAATTTACCTTTGCGTAGAAACATTTGATCCAATTGAATATAATAGCATAAGATGGTCCTAAAAATAGAACATAGCATAACATATCAAATTAATTTCTGAGTTATACCATCGAACACAGTGCACAGCGTGTGCAAGGTGTTATCTATTTCTCACCTAATTAGACATCAAGCTTTCTATAGCAAAAAGCCTAGACTCTGCACAGAATTAATGAACTAAAACAAAAAAAAAAAAGTAAGGTTTTTTTAGGATTATATTGTTTTATTGATGTTAATTTTTGCTACAACATTCTTTGGAGATTCTCTCTTCCTCTTCAATAATTAACTGGGCATCAATATACTCTCCCTACCCCACCTTTCTCCCAAAAAAGGTCAAAATACTCTGTTCATGTTCAAAGATTAATTTTTAATGCATAGTATATAAACGATCAGATTAAAGTAACAATGATTCTGCTCTATGCACAAATTCTAATTGCTTTACAGTGAAATTTACCTTAAAGGGTAGATGATAAACATCTCTGGCTTGAAATCTAGAACGAAGAGGAGGGTCCAATGGATTGCCAGAATATCTGGGTACCGGCAGGCCCAGTGCTATCACACGAAAATTTTCACTTACTCGAACAATCTTCCATGCATCTAACTCAGTTTTTGTATGTTCCTGAATCAATTAAAATAAGGCAATAATCAGAATGTAATGACATCATTGGAGAAGGTCCTGATGCCTGAGCTACAGACTGAAGACTTATAGATGAGGGATCAAGAGTGGCCTTCTAGTTAAATGGTTTTCTGTTGTGCTCATTTTTAACACAGAGGGGCCAGCACACAATGCTCTACATTGATTTAAGGTGTTCAATTTACAGATCATATAGCAAGACTAAGATAAGAGCAGCTAAAATATGCTTCGTTGAGTTCAGCCCTCAGGCAAGCTAATGATGGATCTCCACATATGCCCAAAGTTTGGAAGCTATGTATTAGAGTTACGTGCATCTTTCTCTACATTAAAATTACAAAAAACAATGGAACTGCATTATATATGTTATCAAGCTTGGACTGGTTTTTTTTGTTTTGTTTTTTTTTAACTCCAACGAAGGGATGTTTCTCTGAATAAGAGAAAATTTTGTTTGTATATAATATGCTCTACCTCAAGTAATAACAATACAGGTTTATCACTGTTCTCTTTTCTGAAGAGAACATCTATTTAATATTGTATATTTCAGTCATGTTGCCAGGAAAAGACTCATTGTGGACAAAGCCAATTCTGCAGTCTTCCCACATTACAATCAAGTCTTGCTTGAAACTGCACATGGCTACTTCTGCAGACCCAAAACCAGAGTAATGAGTCAGATAGAAGAACAGAAAATGAACCATAACTTACATAATATAATATTCCTCAAACAACAAAACAACAATATTAGATTTTGCATCACAGTAGAAGATTTATTCAAATCAGATAGTATTAGCAATATGCCTAAGGGACCAATTTAGAGCCATTTTATCATTAGCAAGGTACAAGAAAAATGTACCGTACAATCTCAAACAATTTCTATTTGAATTTAAAATCAGTTTTCATTTCTTCTCCTTAAATGTAGCTATACTTAAAAAACCAAACAAACATTATTTTGTACTCAATACTTTAAATTACATTTTCATAAGTTACCTCTCCTAAACGAAACAGACTAGAATCAATCGGAACTACTCTAAAAGCAAAAAGAGGTATAACCACCAACCACAGATGTCTCAGAAATGAGTTGCAGTATTTAATGGCTTGGTGGATGATGTTATGCAGTAATACACAGGAATGTGTAGACACATGCACACACATTAAAGTTGAAGTAAGGCAAAAAAAATTGGACAAAGTTTATATGTTGAAAAATGCAGTTTGGGGTTAACTGAAATTATTCATATACTCAACACAAAACTGCAAAATAACTTCTGCCACAATGTTTTCAAGGTGGATTCATGAACCAGAAGAAGGGGTTTTCATGGTGGTTGCCTCTGTATGCCTCATGATTAGTCGTCACCTGGAACGTGGAAGATCAAATTCAGATCGCTGTTCTGTATGATTCAGAATCAGAACTTGAACTCGGATTCCCTCACTCCCTAGTGAGTGCCATAACCATATACGGATTGAGACACTTTCCTCTCTCAATCACTCATAGTGAAGCTGTTCTCCACTTTGCATAAAATACTTCAAGAGTCATTGGAACGGGGACTGCAATCCAAGACTCCCTCTCCCAGGTGAGTCCCCTAACCAACACACACTCTCTCTCTCGCCCAGCAAATATTTAATACAAAGTGAAACAACTTCAATGGAAGAAATTATGCAAGACTCACCCTAGAATCCCCTACAGCCTGACAGTTAGGACACTTATGCAAAGAGTGAGACCTGAGTTCAAGTTGCTGCTCTGAATCACACAGACTGGAGACTTAAAACTGAGTCCACCACATCCCAGGGGAGTGCTCTAACCACAAGTCTATATAACTAAGACAGAGGTGCCACATCTTAATCCTCTGATTGCTTGATTAACAGTGTTTCTGAAGTGCCTTTTCTCTGATTTAAAACAAAAAGCAGCTAAAAACACCCCAAATCTAAATTAAATTTTTAGTCCACAGAATCTTTTGCTAGACCTGAAACAATTTTTTCCATCTGTTTTGCTGAATGGACCAAAAATGTTTTGTTTCAGATTTATCTAAAATGATTGTTTTCAATTTTTTGTTTGGTCAGTGAACTGAAAAAACAAATTACTTGCACTGCTTTATTTGTGATTCTCTTTCCTATCACAGGTGTTGGCTGAGAATCACATGGGGGGCTCCACTTTCACCCAGCATTGAGGGTCTACGGAAAGTTTCATAAAGATGAGAATAAAGAAACAAAGTCATGCTTTAAAATTTATTTTAAGTTAACTTTTCTAACTTGTATTAATAATTAATAATTGATATCCTACACTAAGGCAGGAGTGAAAGCAGGGTTTTAAAAAGAGCAATTGAATGCTAAGGGGAAAGAAAGAACAGAATTCTTGCCCAGCTCAGCCATGCTACAGGACCAGGAAGTAACAAAGAACTGAAGAGAGACTTTAAAGGACACTTTTTTTTTTTCTTTACTTAAAAGCAATCTTAAGCTATTTCTTGTTTGCTGGGCTTTTTTAACCTGACAGAAGAAAGCCACATATCTGACACCCTGTACATTAGGCCTGATGGAGACATGCTCCATACAGAAGTATGCACATCTCTCAGTGAGACCCTACAGTGTTGTTTGGATTTCCCAGCCAAGCTTTTCTGCCCCTGAAGTTACAGCCTGGCCATGTTCATACAGAGGTGTTTTCATATACATGCAGAGCAAAGTTTAAAATTATTTTAAACTGATAATAAGATGACAAGCTACTGCTCATATGGTATATGGGAGCTGATGAAATAAGAATAGGTAACAGTCATTGGAGTGGTAGGAAATCAACAGGGAACCATGGGGAGTGGAAATAAAGTATAGAGGGCTGGTAACAACACGTCAAATTTGCCTCATAAAACTTGAAGAAAATATGCCAAAGTTCAAAGTAATCAGCTGGCAAACAAAATCTTACTTCCTATTCAAGGGATCAATCTCCAATAATCTCTCTTTATATTTGGTCTTTTGCATATTTTTACAAATTATAGAATGAGTGAGGGATTATATGGTAGCAAGGAATGTACTGCATCCCTTTACCATTCATTTCCAGATAGTCTAACATTTTTAGAAGACTTGGTAAGGAAAGTAATGTTATTTTGAGGTGTTAGCTCAACTCCTCTGGAACACTATCAACCTCAACTCTTCATCACAAATGTTTTATTTTGTAAATCAAAATAGCATGCACTGGCTGAAAGTATATAGAATGCAAATAAAAATGAGTAGCCATGCTCCTTCCATGAGAATGAAGGACATTCAGATGGAATTTTTAAAAATTATTTTTAAATGACAGAGGGACCACTTTAATTGCCTATCACCTTGATTAACATTCCTGCACAGGCAAGGACTCATCCTTGGGGTGTACCTTGTTCATCTCAGGACAGATCTTACTTTATTAATAGAATCGCTTCCCTTTCAAAAGAGTCAGAAATTCAAAACACCACAATGCTTTCTTATACCTGTAGCAGCTTGTCATAACGTTCAGAGGCCATAAGAAAGCGCCCATCTTCAAGCTGCATTTCTCTGTTCTCCAACAAATTGTTTAACACAGGCAACACATTCCGTTCTGCCTTCTCCAAGCCTTCCAACACTAGGATTCTGCCTTCTGTAGCTGCACGGACTGCACACTTTTTCAACGACAAACACAATACATCACAATATAGCACAAATACATCACAATATAGTACATAAAATTCAACTGAAAATGAAGTGCTTAATCCTACACACACACACCAGGTGTAGTGTTTTCATCAAATGCCTAAAGTAATTGTAGTCACTGGCACTTACCTTGGTACTTAGTACTACTTCCATGAGCTAGAATTTGCAGTATCTTACCTTTACATGGCACTTACATTGAACACACTTCTGGAGAAAGAATTCGCTACAGTAGCTATTTGTCTTATCCAATGGTTCCCAACCCTTTTTGCCTTGAAGGCCACAGACATCAGTTTTACAACCCTGAATGGCCACCAGTTTCCACCTGCAGGCTGCCTCTCACTACACCCAGATGGAAGGAGTTTAGTGTGAAGGCAGCCCCTCACCCCAGTGATCTCACATGTCCTTGGCTGTAGCAGGGAAAATGCACACATCCTGTAATCCTCTGTGCTCCACCTGATCCCTAAGCAGTTGCTTCCTTCTGCAGCTAGGGGGATGGAATATCAGTGCTTGTCTGCCTCTGGCTCTAGCAGGGACCCTAGCACTTATGAAGCCAGGCAGAGCACTTTGCTGCATTCCCTGCTACAGTCAAGGGGAGAGAATTGTTGATGTCCCCCTTCCTTGGCTGCAGCAATGAGCCTGCCCCAGTTCTTCAGCCCCATGGCAACCCGCTCTTCCTGGGCTCTGCCTTCGGCAAGGACGCCTTTCTGCAGCCAGGAGAAGCTGCAGGCCACTCTAAAAGTCCCTAGGGGCCACTTTTTGGCCCTGGGACACAAACTAGGAACTACTGCTCTAACTGCTACAAGGGGGAGGAGGGAATAGTATGAAAACGAATTTTTTTGTGCAATGTTTTTGTTAAAAACTTTACCATTTTTCAAGCACAAGATGTAAAGCTAAATATTAAACAATAAAAATTCAAAATATTTTAACTTGTTCCATGTTCATGAACCATATCTTCACTGAGGCAAAGTGAAGAGAGAACAGACAATTCTGACTCTCACGTTGGTACTTCATTGTATGTAGTCCCACTGAAACTAATGTAGTAAATTCCAAAGATGTAGCTGTGTTAGTCTAGTCCCGAAAAACAAACAAGGATTCCTGAGGCACTTTCAAAGACTAATAAATTTATTTATCGCATGAGCTTTCATGGGAGAAAATCCCACTTCATCAGATGCTTGAAGTGACTATGTGAAGTGTTATGTGAGTAAAGCTGTTAGATTCAGGCCCTTAAAGCACATAAGAAGCAATCAAGCACTCAGTGACAAAACTCAAACCACAGCCTAGCATGCTCTTCTTTAGAGCCAGTGTGATGCGACGTACCTGTTTACTGACCTAGGCACTGAAATGCTCCATCAATGAAATGTCTCTTAAGTAACTATTCAAGGGACCAACAAAAGTCAGCTGCTTAACAATATTTTTGCTTGTTTTCACTGATGATGGCAGTTGGCACCATCAGATCAGCCTTCCCAATCAACTGACCAAGTCTCTGAAGACATGCTCAGTCAATCAGGAAGCCAGTCTCTGAACACCACACCAGCAACTGGAACGGCGCTGAGTTGCATGGAGGCCCCTCCCTTCGACTCAGTGCAGTAGACATGCTGGGCGTTGGGCAGTCAAACTGAGACATGCAAGTAACTTGAGTATCTCCAGTCCACTGCTGCCCAAACAGCAGACCTGCCATTTAGCCCTGCTCTTTGAGTGCTTTCATACTGTTAGAGGGAAGAACGATAGGGGGAAGACGGATTTCTACCTCCTTTTTTACAGGCCCCCCCTCGTTGCAGGCATCTATCAACCTGTGCTGCTCTGACACAGACTCTCAGAATCACAAGGCAGCTTTATCATTAACCAGACACTATTTATTCAGGGAACAGGAGGGAAGAACCAGGGGAAGAGAACCAGTAATGGGAACTTATCACCTATGCTAACATATACACATATTAAACCTTATTGAACCACTTATTCTAAATATTATTATGATAGCCTGTGCAGATATCAAACCCCCACCCCTCAGAGAATCCAGACCCGTGTCCAAAATACCCTTGAGACCCTTCAGTCAGGTAAGTTCACGGCAGACCCCCATAAACCCGGGTCTATTACAGATGACCGGTGAGGGCACCTGCCACCCGCCACCCACATCCTGGTTAGGGTCTCACAGTTTCCTTTTGCCGGATGGCGTAGACCCCAACAGTCTCCATAACTGGTCCCTCACAGCTCGACACGGTCCAGAATTGGCGTGGCGGCTTCTGGGCCTCCTTCTGGCCTGTCCTGAAACAACAGTCTATTCATCCCTACACAAAGTCTTTTGGCTGGAGCTGGCTCCCTGGCTCCAGATCTTCAGGGATTTCCAGATGCACCTGTCCTCTTCAGAGCCTGCCAGGGACCTCTGCTTCCAGTCTGAATCTCAGATTCTGCAGAACCAGAAGTTCAGTCCCACACATCAGTCCGGGAGATCCCGAGGCTCTCCTTGTTCCTCTCTAATGATGAAGTAGGAGGCAGGAGAAGACACCAGCCTAGGCTTCTCCACCCGCAGCCCAGGACAGCAACCGTACAGGTTTACTCTTGCACAGTCCACGCAGGGAGCCCCGTCCTCTTCAGAGAGCATTGCTTAAAAGCAGTCCCTTTGTCCAATCATTGCACTTCCTTTTTTGCCCCGCCGAACTCATTCTCCAATCAGGCATGCCCCTTTTCGCGCCACAGTCTCCCTCATTAGTCTATGTGGGCAAACATTCTGGAACTGCCACTCGCACGGGGGCAGCCATATTGTCCTGTGGCCGGGCAGATCTCAGTGACCGGCAACCTGCCTGTCAGACCGCCTGGCTGCTTAACTCTCTTTACTCTAGTGCTGGGGAGGAGCAGCACCAACTATTCACCTCCCATATTAACATCACAAATGACGAAAAGTAAAATTAAACATGCATAACAAGTACCTGTATAGAATCCTAGACATGGTAACCAATTTTTATCCCAACGATACCAGTACAGGATAATATAAAATCCTTATGGTGGCAAGTATTTTTAAATATACATAGTGAATATTAGACATTACGACATGCCACTCAATATTTGCTTTTTTTTCTATTTTTTTCTTACATTTTTCATTTACTTTTAAGCACATCCAACAATTCCGGAACAAATGTATTTAACAGTAAAAAAACATTTAATAATAATGTTTATAATAACTGCAAAATGTACAACTGAATCACCAGTTTTATGACAAATGTAACTAAATCACTATGCTGCTGCTCAAGTTTTATACCAGTGTAACACCATTAAAACCAAAGGTTCATTGTTACCGCAGAGTAAAACTTAAGCAACATAATGATGTATCAAACCCGTAATTATTTTAAAACAACAGTCATAAGGCATCAAAACCAAGCTACTTGAAAAAAAAACAGTTAACTGAAATAGGCTATTAAATATAGAGCAAAATTACACTTGAAACATTCAGGGATATTTTGGAGCTCTTTCTGAAACTGTATGCTGCCTCATAACAATGGTCTCTTATCTAGATTTCACCAAGGTTTAATTTGGGGGACTGTTTACTGTTGGAGTTGACTTATACTACATAATTTGAGTCAATAGTCAAAACTGAGTACCAGTAATTATGTGTGACCTCCTTACTGCCTATCATCTTTGTCTATAGTGCTATAAACTTAAGAGCACTTCATATCCAAATATTCACAGTTACCATCTAGTACAAGATCCTGAATTCTAGCATTGTACTGTTTCAATATAGCTGATTCATATAATGGGGCAGGACATCACACACTTAGAAACTAACAGGGCTGGATTCAGCCACAGGCAGCCTCTCAAAGTAGCACATCGAAGAACTTTCCTAGCAGAATTTTCCTTTAAGTACTTTTACATATAGACACAGCTGCTAAGGAAAAAGGACCAAAGTCCTTTCCTGGAATCTGTCTTCTATACTCCTACAGAAGCAAACAAGGAGTCTGGTGGCACTTTTAAAGACTACCAAATTTTTTTTATCACATGAGCTTTTGAGGGAGAAAATCCCACTTTGTCAGAGCTTTTGAAGATGGGGGAACTTACAGAATTGGAGGAAACTAAAATGCAGGGAAGTGTAAGTCATGGGAACAGGTCACATCCTACAGAAACAGTTCATGTCCTTGTTGAGCCCTTTGTTAAGTAAGAGAAGAAAACAAAGGGAGAGCAAAGCTATGGGCAGGAGCTAGAGTAAGCAAGAGAGAGAAAAGCAGGCAAAATGAATACAGAGAAAAGGGAAAGGGGGAAAATGGAAGAGAAGGAAGGGAGAGGAAATAAGGAAACTACTACAAGGAAAAGAAGGTAAAATTTAAAATCAGAACAGTTGGCAGCTGGCAGACAGGGAGGCAGGCCAAGAACTAGGTTAGAAAGAATGAGATGAAAAAGATACTAGGAGGATAAATTCCAAAGAACAAATATAACAATGAAAAATGGAAAACAAAATCCTCAAAAATACCGAGAGTTGAGGTGAAAAGGAAAAGAGAGAGAACAATGATAAAATGGGGAGAAAGAATGAACTAAAACCAAGTGAGACTCAACAAACACCCTGGTGTGCAGCTCTGTGGATAGGATAGGAATCGAAGGCAGTAGCCTCACAAGACATGGACAGGATTCCAACCTGAAAAGACTGAAATTTTTAACTAGGTTCTGTTTATACACAAAGGAGATATATCACAAGCAGCAGCAATGCAAGTACCTCACGTTGCTACTAAGACAGCTTGCCTAAAACCTGCTTTGGAAGAGACACTGCTAAAAATAGCATAGAAGATCATTTCTGTTTAAAACCTTGGTTTTTCTGGTAAAATTGCAAATAATTGGAGTGAACTGTGATAGTGATTTTGTGATATGAACTTGTATGTGTCCACCAGTAAACAAAGAGATCACAGGCTCATTTCATAAAGGTTAAAAAAATCCTCAGATGCTAAGGACTCCTGAACACTATCCTCCCTGAACTGGATTTAATCCAGTACTTAGAAAAGAAAGGTAACCTGAATATCCTAGTGCCTGACTCCATACCAAGTTGCTACCTGCAAATAAAATCTTCTTACTGAAGATCTAGCTTCAAAATAAATACCTCACGAATCTGGGATGCAACTAGCAAATAACAAGCAGCTCTCATGTTATTTTCCCTTTAAATTAATCCCGAGATGGACATAAATTAATTCCTTCCAAAAGCAAAGGATTAGCTTTAGTTTGTTGACTCTAAGCAAAAAACATGTTTTAAAACAACATTCCTGCCCTATTCCCATTTCTAACAGGTAGCATAAAATGTCCTATCTTGAATCCTCCATTCCCAACTATGCAATTCTTGTATCAAAGGAAAAGCACTTTGGCATTCTTATTTAGGGAGATCATTGTTCAAGTCAACAAAATGTTCTGTAGCTTACTAAAAACTTTAGTCTCCAAAGTTGCCAATGAAAGAACTTGCATGAGCAAAATGCTCCTACTTTGTGTAAATGCAGGGTGTGGAGGAAGCCAGAATAAACTTCAACAAACTACTGCTTTGCCAATTTAGTAGGATTCTGCACACTATAAAGCTATAAAGATTTTATGACTGAGTCCTACTAACCAGGGGAAAATATACAAACCATTCATATAGTTTCAAAATATTTTGAGTATCCATAGTATCTTTTTGATTTCATTAAGACACAATTATGATGGATGCAGATTTGCAGAATTTATATCCTACCAATATCAGTTGGAAGCCTCAAATATTAAAGAAATCCATATTTTATGTATGTTCTGAGTCTATACAGAATAGAATCACTAATCTGGAAGAATGAACAGGCTATTAATTAAAAGTATGATCGGCATTTTAATACACACAGGAAACATATTTTACTATATTAACTTTTTTTTTTTAATTTAAAATAAGTCTGAAGGACCAAATTTTAAAAGTTAATTTAAAAACTCTGTTTATAACTGCTCTCCTGGACCGAGTAAATTATTCAAGACTTTGCCTAAAAATGCATTTCTCAATGTGTAAATAACTTTTGAAATATTGTTACTATACCTTCTATTATTGCTAAAGCTGTCTCATTATTTATTGCAATTTTGTTTATTTTTTTACTATTTTTAAATGGCTGTCTACAGCCAATTTCATTCACCTTGCCATGAAATTTATTTATAATGAACTTATCACCATAATACGTAAGGTGTTAATTTTATCACTACGATATTCACTGGATTATGCTCTATATGAATTTCTACAGTACAGCTATGAAATATTAGAAATCACTCCCTAAAATACTATGAAGTATATACATAGAATTTTATCTACGTCCAGGGAACTCATATAAAATAGTATTAACATTAAATCCAATGACGGTTGCTTCTGAAAACAAAACAGCTATAAATAATTCCTTGAAAGAAAAATGTTTATGCATTCTACTGGTTCATGAGTAGTCTTTCGAATAAAACAGATACAGTGCAAAACATCCTCCTCTCCTAGCTATTATTCATTTTTATCTGCATTGGAATATGTATTTTAGTTTTTAAAAAACTAACAAAAATAAAAGAGAGAAGAGAGGTGCAGAAGAAGGTTGAACTCTCTCACTGAAGGTTTTATTTCGTTTTTTTTTTTTAAATGTTTCCAAGAAACTGTCTTCTTAGCTCTATAATAAAATATAGAGATTAGTGTGGTTTTTTACCCTCACACCAGGCTCACTGTAACATTTGTTCCACATGTTCAAAATCAAACATCCAACAATAGGTTTTAAAATTATGCAACAAGTCACTTTGCTAATCCTAAAGTTTTGAATATTTGTCTTGTTAAAAAGAGTGAGGGGAATTTGTGCAGTATTTGCCTTTAGGTTAATCGTAGCTGTAGCTGGGGATTACTCTGATCATCAGAAAAGAAACAGGCTCTTTCCTTCCAACCACCCACCTGTGCCCAGAAGCAGTGACAGCATGGTTACCTGGATACCTGCTCTGGGGGATATATGCTGTAAAAATTCAGCTAGTAAAATAGGCTGATTGGTTGCCTGAAAGCAGAGACCTAGCTGGTAATGTCTTACGGAGTAAATATGTTACAGATACTGCTTATTCTGGGATATTCCACATTTTAAAAAAAATAATTCTAACTTTAAAGACAAGAATTCTTAAAAACAAAAAATCCAAGAGAAAAGGACTGTGCAGTCTTCCTATAATCATATAACTTAGTGCAACTCCAAACAGCAATGCAAACTAAGGAAACTACAAAAATCTGTAAATCATACTATAATGTAAACAGAGTTGCCAAGGCACAAAGTTTTATTGTGACAAAATGCATGTACATTATCAAAAGTTCTTCAGTGGCAAAACAGACACATCCTCTCCACAAAAAAATATACATAACAGGTTTTCTATGATTCTTTAAGACTGAATTTGCCACTAAATGAAACTTCATCTATCAAAGCAAAATAGTAGATTTACAAGCAAGTTATATTTTTTTCAGAACAGACACACTGAAACAAAGCACGAATGATCATTTAAGTGTCTGTTCCACAACTTTCACCTCCTCTTCAACATACGTCCACACTCACAATCAACCCTATAGTGAGTCGGTTGATTGAAAGAAGGGAAAGACCAATGTGGAAGATTCCCAACAACGCTTGATGGAATTCTCACGAAGATTATTTGTGCATCTCTACACTTACATCCAACAACAATAAATACATTGACTATCACTGAGGACAAGGAGAACTTTAATCAAAACATACCATGAATTCTACAAAGACACTAGACATACAAAAGCAACTAATGGATGGCTTGGAATAATCTGATAGATTACAAAACAATCATACATCAGGTAGTTTCAATGGTAACCAGGTTTTGATCTAACTAAAAGCAAACAAAAAAATCTGGAAACACTGAAAAAGAAAACTAAAAAATGATGAAGGGAACCTTTCCATTACTTCACCAACCTGACTGATTACAACTATTATGGGTCATAAATTTGAGCCCAGAATAATAAAAAGGCTAAAACATGGTTGATGGAATGTCAGACTCAATTCCTTTCTCTTCTTATAGCACTTAAAATTATACCTCCTGATTTTTAAATTTATTTTGCGACACACAGTGTTAATACCTGTTGCATCACAATGATGAAAATTATGATCCTAAAAATCATGCAAGAAAACCCAGCAGAATCTAGATTTTTGTTCATTTTAAAAAGACCTGCAGTGTTGTCTAGCCAACAGCATAATTTGAGAATACTCTCAGAATGGTTGCTTTTAACTTTCAATAGGCCAGGCCAGGGCCCTGCAACCTGCAGTTCCAGGGCCACATGTGGCTCTTTGGTTGCACCCTTGCAGCTCCTGGCTCTGGAGCCACCCCTTCACATTCCTGCTACAGGGGGATCCTGTAGGGGGCTTGCTTCTGGGTTCCCCATCAGAGGATCCTGCTGTAGGCACCCTGGTCCAGCTATCCCCACCAGGAGGCTACACCAATAACACTTGCTTATTGAAAGAATTTTTTTAAAATGGGTCTTATCCTTCAGGTTGCCAACACCTACTAGACATATAAAAGGCACAAATTTATTTTACATAGTTTTAAAACTGGTTTGCTGCTTCTGCTAATCCAAACATTCTTGGGTAGAATTAACAGGACTATGATACTTTAGTTGATAAATATAAAATATAAGCTGCCAAATATTTATTATACCATTAATAGTTTTATGAAAACAGAAAAATCCACATTCCTAAACGTAGAACAGCTGAGTAAAGTTTGCCAAAAGCATTTTCACAGTTGCTTAAGCAAGTTTCTTACAAACCCTAATGCATCATTCAAGTTGTAATTTCTTAGTTCAAATTTTAATTATACACACCAACTATATTACCAGTAAGGGGCACAGTTTTAGATTGCCTTTGCTAAACCTTAAAAGATGCAGAATATATTATTATATGTTTATGATAAAAGAAACCTCTCTTATAGGGTAAATAGAGCAGCCGTTGGAGTTTGCTTCATCTACTTAGCTATTGTTAAAGGGTTCCATGTGGTCTTCTTTATGACCACCTTTTTTTATCTGTTTCATCACTGACTTTACTTCATAACTATGTTCACATCTGTGCCAGTTAAACGTAACTCTTTCTTTTACTACCTGTAATAAAAAGCTTCCCTGCCTTGCTATTGAATACACAGCAAATTTCAACAAATATTGTTAAATAAGATACTATTATACACATTCCACCCTACCAAATGAGTGTTATTCTTGTTGGAAGAGTTCCAAAGGGGTAGCCATGTCAGTCTAATTCAGCAAAACAAGCAAGGAGTCCTGTAGCACTTTTAAAGACTAACACATTTATTTATTGCATGAGCTTTCAGGGGAGAAAATCCAACTTCATAAAACGCTTTGAAGCCAGGGAACTTACGGAATGGGAGAAAAACATTTGCATCACATTCTGTAAATTCCCCACCTTCAAAGCATCTGATGAAGTGCGATTTTCTCCCACAAAAGTTCATGAGATAAGTGCCACAGGACTCCTTGTTTGTTTTGTTGGAAGAGGTTAGGGATGTCTGAAAGAATTTATAGCCAAAAGAAAAATCACACACATATTCAACATAACTGATTCTTAAAAGCAGCATTAACTCCCACTGACTCTATTAGTGCTACCGCTTAGCCATGAAGAGAAACAGCTAATATCAGCTAACTCCTGAGAAGAAATACTCTCAAGGGAGAGGAGAACAACACTGTAAGACAAGAAAGAAAGCTCACACTTCACTTCATACATCAACCTGGCACAATTGCTTAGCAAAAACCAAAATGTTTCCTAAGGTATCTCATTAATAGTTCAGAAATTTTGCATTAAACTTTAAAAAGCAGGACACTCATGAAAAAAATCTATATTTTCATTTAGCAGTATTAAATCAGGGGGGTACAGACATAGTCCTTTCCACCTGTACAAAATGCAACAGCAATTTTAGGGTCTTAGCATGCAAATAGTAAAGCAGGATCTGACCCTTGGCTAGTAAGGGAGGTAGAAAAATGCCCTCATCTGAACAGCAGGCCACAAGAGTTACAGTGTAGTCCCTCTGTTACTCCACCCAGGGCACATCATCCTCATAGGATAAGGGGTGGGGGCGGGAGGGGGGGCAATCGCCCCTGGCCCTGAGGTTCTATGGGCCCCAAACTGCCCTGCCCTGGCCAGGGAAGCACAGAGCTCACACTATTGCCCCCCCCTCCCCCCCCGCCACACTGTCCCACGTCCTGCCCCTGCTGCTTTCGGAGCAGAGTCAAAGGCAGCATGGGCGGGGAGGGGGGGTCAGGAGTGTGGAGCCAGCCTCTGCTCTGGGCCGGCCCACCCCACTCCCAGGATGGGCAACAGCCAGCCCAGGAGCAGAATGGGCAAGCCAAGAGGCCAGGTTCTGCTCTCTTGCCCCTCCCCGGGCCAGCTGTTCTGCCTTAGGGGCAGAGAGGGACTGCCCAAGGCGGGGTGGGAGAGCAAAGCCCAGCCCCCAGACTGGCCCACCTCACCCCTGGCTCAGGGAAGGAGCAGGAGTGCAGGGTCAGCCTCCAGGCTGGCCTGTCCTGCCGCAGTGTGGCAGGGGGCAACCAGGGCCCCCAGGGATGGCCCTGCATGGGGGGCTAGCCTAAGGAAGAATGTGCATGAGCCATTTCAGCTGGGTGAATTTTGCCCTTTTTGAACCTCAGAATAATATCCATGTGAACTATGAGTACAGAGACAAAAAACTCAGCAGGTTTATTTTGTCTGAAACCTTATACACTTGTCATTTTAACATACTTTTCAATCTTACTGTAACTTCTTTTTCCATTTTCAGTTCACCAAAATTGCTACAACCTGTTCATTTAACTTCATTCTCACATTAAGGCACCCAGGTGTTCTGTGACAGTTGCCTCCAGGGACATTGGGTCAGTTTTGGTACCAGGTTTAGGACTGGGAGAATAACTTGAAAGGTTATGGTTTTTTATTTTAATAGCATTGCTATGACTCCAGTTTTTGAGGAAGGTGGAGAACCCAGAGTATATCAAAACAATGTTACATAGATTAATCAGAGTCCCAAATTAATTCAAATAATAACGTTTCAGCACAAAGCTGAAGGCAGACACTAGCACAGCAACTAATTCATAATTAAATGATACGTAAAGGAGAGAAATTATTTGAATTCACAACTAAAAATTTCAGGGAACTGGCTTGTTCTTACCCAACTCTTTTATTGCAGTACATAATATTTGTGCTATCTGCACTCAAACAAATGCAATCATCTCAACTCTTTCATGCAATTAACTCCATGTCTCATTTCATTTTCTTAATTAGCTTTCTGATCTTTTCCGATTAACAGAAACCAAACTCAGTTCTATGTGGTGCTATCTTTGGGGACTTCTTGTCATATTCATTTCTAGACAGGATAGTTTAGCTGTCGTTTCTGTCACTTTTGACATTTAACTGATTATTACACTAAATCTTGCAACCTAAGGTAGAACATCTCTCTCTCTCTCCTGCTGCCTAGGTGATCAAAACACTACAAATATTTTATCTCTCAGCTTATGATGCAGATGTCTTATAAAGATGTCATAGGGATCCAAAACTCAAGCATTAAAATACTGTGCTCAAATATTTTTCACATGTACCAGATGTTATGGCTAACTATGTATTTGCATGAACAAAATGGGCAATGATGAGAACAATCACCTGCTCTGTGGACAAAATTTAAATAGTAATTTTTTAAAAATTGATCCTCCTTGTACAATCTTTAGCCACATGACTACACACTATTTTTTCTTGTAGGATGCTAGTCTTATTTGCTGCACAGGCTAGACTTGGCTGAATGAGAATGATTTAGGATTGTGTATTGAAGGAGGCAGTTTCTCATTAGTTTCCGAAGTTGGGTGGTGAATAAGGTGAAGGACAGCATGCATAGAAACGATGGTCTCATGGTAAACTCAGTTGAATGCCACCCTAGAAAACTGAATTCTATCCCTGCCTCTCCCACAGTATTCCTATGTAATGCTGGGTAAATCAAGTAAATGAAAATTTTCACATGTGGTCAGTGAGGTTCTTTTTTCCTAGATACTGCATTTGCAAAAGCAGTGACACTCACCACTTCCACTAAAGTTAATGAGACTAACATTCTTTCAAAGGAGTAGCCATGTCAGCTTAGTTCAGCAAATTTGTTAGCCTTTGAAAGTGCCACAAAACACCTTGATTATTTAATGTTCTTTCAGTGTTCTGGGTTTTGTTTTTTTTTTTAATGCATTGATTGGTATCAAAGTATACGAAGCCATTGTTAAGGAACTGCACTGTATGAAATTATGTTTAAATGGATGTACATATTGATCTTTGGTATCTGACATGTAAGAGACAAATAAGAATGGCAACAATGCAACCATAAAAAAAAAAAAAAAGAAAAGAAAAGTTAAACCTAAATTCTGTAAATCTACCAAAACAAGTTTTGCTTGTGTAAGAAGCTTCATACCGGTTTAACTATATCAATACTAAGGGGTTGCACTTATTTAACTACACTGGTCTGTAAGGGCAGGGGTCAGCAACCCAAAAGGGGAGAAAAGTCACTCCCCCCCCCCCCCCCCCCAATCGCATGATCTGGAGCCAGCCCAGCAGCTGCGCCACAGCCCCTAGCACTGGTGGGGGAAAGGGGGTGGGTGGTGTGTGCTCCCCTCCATCCCTCCCTCTGCTGGCAGGGTGGAGCAGCACTCCCCACCTACCCCCAACCAGATGACCCTCCCAAGAGTAGCCAGTGAAGAGCTGTAGCTTGCGGAAACAGGCCCTGAAATAGCCCCTCTGCAGAGTTCAGGCAGCTTCAACCTTGCTGCTCCAGGGCAAAACTGGCCCAATTCAGGGCCTGGGGGCAAGGCGGCCTCTGTTCAGGCATGGAGTGGCCGGTTCCAAGAGCCCTGAACTCTGCGGAGTGGGCCATTCCAGGGCCCTGCCTCCATAAGCCGCAGCTCTCTGCCAGCCACTCTTGGGAGGGGTGGCCAGCTGGGAGTAGGCAGGGAGTGCTGCTCCACCCCACCAGCAGAGCAAGGGATGGAGGGAGTGCGCACAATCTGCACACCCCCCGGCAGCACTAGGGGCCGCGGCGTGGCCGCTGGGCCACTTCCGGCTCATGCAGTTGTGTGGAATGGTGGGGGTGACCCTGGTGCCCCAAAAGTGGGGGTCCTACACCATCCAGAAGCCCCCTTCCTCAGCCCTCATGCTGGGGCCAGCTGGGAATCCCCAGAGAACACCTGGCTCCCTGGAGGAGACTGCCATGGAGCAAGAAGGGGACCCTCAGGGAGCCATAGCTGGCTCACTGAGCCTGGGTTGCCGATCCCCAAGCTAGGGGCTGGGCGAGTAACTAGTATTAAGGACATACATCTGAGCAGGGACCAGTTGATTCACAGTCCTATAAAGAACAGCAAGAAGTTCGGGGGGGTGGGGGATGCTCCAGAAGACCAGATGGGTTTACAAAGGCTGCTGGGAGCATGTAAACTTCCAGCAGAAAAAGCCTGGCTTTGGGAATGAGACTACAGTGATGTGAAACTACAGGCTAAAGAGGCCTGACAGTGACCTGATAAGAGGATAAATGGATGGATTTGAGAACTTGATTTTTTAACTGTTTTATTAATCAAACCAGACCTCCAAGGAGGGGTGGTTTAGATGGAAAGGCTGTGCATGGAACTTATTTAAGGTGCCCCTGAAAGGGGAAAACTGAGGCAGGCTGCTGCAAACCAAGCCCTGACCATGAAGGAGCATTCAGGAGACAGTCTGCCTTGCCAGTTTCTAAACAGATAAAGTTATAGCCACACAAAAATTCTCTGGAATCCAGCCCTACTAACTATAAAAGTAAAATTTGAAGAAGCAGTCAATTGAATGTTTAAGTGACACAAGAAAATTCAGACTAATTACTTCACACACAAGGTAATCAACACATGCAATAAATTATAGAAGAAGGTCAAGAGGTTTCTTGATTGTCTTTATAACAGCAATAATGGCATTTCTGGAGGCTTATAAGTCACTTAATGACTGGAAAAAGAACTTAATGGCCCAAGGCAAAGACATGAAAACTTAATACTTTACAGTCATTACCTGACAGAGGCCAAGTAAGTGGCCATTAACCTTTTTTTAATTATTATTTTATACATTTTAAACCAGAAAGTAAGAACATAAAATTAAAGATTTTCCATTATTTCAATATAGCTTATTTTTCTCAACTTTTTGAAGTTATTTACCTGTCCAAAAGTAAATACTTTTTCACACATCAAAAAGATTTAAGAGTTTTATAACTATGGATCCATTCCCAAATATATCCACAAAAGCACTGCAATATCATTTCCAAAAATATTCATCCCATTGCTTCATAATAAAAATATGCAGTTTACTATTTCTGGATCATTAACATCTCTCAAACCAAGATTTAAAAAGTCACATTTAAGATTAGAACCTCAGACACAGATACTCCATGTAAAATAAACAAACAAGGAGCCCTGTGGCACTTAAAGACTAACAAATATATTTATAGCATGAGCTTTCATAGGAGAAAATCCCACTTTGTCAGATGGTTTGAAAACTACATTCAAATGTGCACATTTCTAAATCAATTAAATTATCTGCTTTCAATAGTTTATTCTCTCTCTCTCTCAAACTTAGAGCTATAAATAAAGACAGTATCATCTCAACAGCCTAGAAACAAAAGTTCTACAAAATTTTACAAATATTTCGCCTGTGAAAACTTCCATTTATTAGGTTAGCCCAGCATTTCAGAGGAACTCTGGGAGTGGCAGGGATAGAATCCTGTTTTCCAGGGTGCCATCCAGCCGACTTAATCATGACACCATCCTTTCTATTCATGCTGTACCTTGCCTCATTCACGACACCCCTTCCAACTTCTGCAACAAACTTTTGTGCCTCAGTGACCACAGCACCTAACCATGAACAAGGAGCAATGGTTTCAAGTTGCAGCTGGGGAGGTCGAGACTGGATATTAGGAAAAACTTTCTTACTAGGAGGGTGGTAAAGCAATGGAATGAGCTACCTAGGGAGGTGGTAGAATATCCATCTTTGGAGATGTTTAAGGCCCGGCTGGATAAAACTCTAGCTGGAACAATTCAGTGGGAGTGGTCCTGCTTTTTTTTGGCAGAGAGTTGGACTAGATGACCTCATGGGGTCCCTTCCAACCCTATGATTCTATGATTTACAATTTTAAAATAATTTCAGGTATCAGGATGCCAGGTTTAGTTACAGTACAGCATAAGACTGTGGTACTAAATGTTGAAAGATATCAGCATTCAGTGATATCATTACGGCATGAGCTGTGCTACACAGAGACTCACTTATATTCAACAGCTGAGAAATACATAGGGCTTTACTGCACCCACAGACCTCAGGCTACACGTTCCTCTGGAAAGGGGGCAATAGGGCAGGAGCATCTCTGGTTCAGCTGTGCCAATAAAAGTAAATCAAATTCAAAATCTATCGTATACTTATTTTATATTTTCCTTTTGCTATATGTTTCAAGACAGCGTTGACAGAGTCTACTATATCTTGAAATAATCCATACTCTCTGGACCACACATGCTACAGAAAATTTGGCTTCCATATAACACCTTCCATCTGAGAAACTCAAAAGCACTTTATAAATACAAATTGAGATTTAATATACTTGTGTAATTAGTGTGATATTCACTTTTATTACTAAAAGGTCACCAGAACTGTTATTGTTTTATACACAGGAAAGTGGCATGAATATTTTCTTACCTTCAGTTAAAGCTTTGGTTAACAAAACTTTATTATTGTAGATGGAACAAAATAATCTGTACATTAGAATACAATTCATTCTCCTAATGAACATAAATCTATTTTAAACGCATTTAGCTATGAACCAATATATTTATCCCTTATTTCTTGTAAGGCCTGAAATGTGGTACAGGTAGTCCTCACTTAGTGACCGGGTTCCGTTCCTGAAACCCGGTTGATAAATGAATTGGTCACTAAACGAGGAGCAGCCCTTACTGGTATTTCAGACATAATGTACTTTACTGGGAGTGGGTTTTTCAACCATCGGTAGATAGTTTTAATGTCACCTTTGCATCATTTATAACATTTTTAATATATATTTTAAATGTTTTAAGCTCTAATGTACTGAACTTAGTTTGCATAGTGTACTGTAAATATAGGTAATCTGAGAGAGTTGATGCGAGTTCTCGTACATCGCCATAATACCAACTCATCAGAGAGCCGGTCATAACTCTGAGGGGTCACTAAACGAGTAGGTCACTAAGTGAGGACTAGCTGTATTTAAGAATGTGTGTAAATTTAAGCATGTTAGGAGTGCCACTAATGCTTAAGTACTTCACTGATTTAGAGCCTCAGTGCTGAAGCATTTTCAAGTGGACTGCATAAGCCCTTCTGTGTATAGAGAAGAGCACCTTACATCAATATTTCTAGAATCCAACTTCACAGTTTTGCATGGATTTCTTTTTATTTTTCATAAGGCGATTTCCTTTGGACTATCTATGAGCAGTACAGAATTTGGGATGTGAAAGCAACTTGCCTGATCAATATAAAAAGCAGTCCCAGCTCGGATCTCTCTGCGCTGTTTGAGATCAGTTTCTGTGGTATCCCTTGACAGTGCAATATACTCAACCTCTCGTTTGGTCAGTTCCTGTGGACAGCAGTGTGAAATTATTACAGAGCTCTAGGCTGCAGAAGTCATTTAAAGTATCTCTGAAAAAAAATTTAATATCTCTGAGTTTTAAGATGTTTGCCAGCATGTTCTTCCTCACACAAAATAAGTGTGAATTTTTGCTCAATAAATCTTTTATTTTCCCCAAACCTATTCTAAAAGTCATAACCACCAGCTATAAATTCTCTAAACTGAACAACTGAGTCTTGTAAAATGCAGTTTTCTCCAAGATGACTTTCTTTTAGCGGCCATTAAAAAGAGGGGGGGGGGAGTACAAATCAAAAGCAAAAACCCACAAGTTTGCTATTAAGTTCAATAAGATTCCTGTAAATTTACACCCTGCTTCTGATTCAGTGGTGTTAATATTGTTACTCAGAAAAAATAACCATATTGAACTTAAACAGCCTCATGAATATGTTTGGGAACTACATTTTTCTCTTACTGTATCATACAGACACCTTCTGTACACTCTTTAGAACAATGACTGTTCTGTGCTATATAGCACCTCGCACAATGGGATCCTCGTACTCAGTGGGGCTCCTGGGTGCTATGATAATATAATTAACTACTAAAATCTTCAATCTGGGAATTTATAGATTACCTCCACAATGGTAAAAATTGATTGGTGCCTTTTTTGCTTCTTTATGTATTAGATTTGAAATTTTCTCTCTTGGGTTTGTGTACCACTTTGGTTTTTTTTTTTTTTACATTTAGCAGGAATGTCAAGCCTAGGGTCTCCTGCTCTTCTGGAGGCCTCACTGGGGGTCTCAGAGAAACACACTGAGAATACCCTTGCCTCTTAGTCAAAAGTATATTAAATCATTAAAAGATCTTTCTTCCCAAATAGTTCATTTGAATAGCTGTATGCAAAAACTTAGAACAAAGAATTTTTAACCAATCTAAATAATTGCCATTTAATTACGTTTCACTTTCTTGACATCTGGTAATTTATAATGACACCAGTTTTTTAATAGTCCAGACAAACTCTCAGAAGGGATGCAATTTGCATTTCTAATGTTTAAAAACAAAAACAAAAAACAAGGAAAGCAAAACAAAAACAAAACCAAAAAAATATAATAGGGAAAATGGAAGCAGGCTTTCTTTCCAAGCATGCAGAAGCACAGAAGGGAACACTGTGCTAGATCTAAGAACTAATGGGTAAAGCCATGCATGATGGATTATAATGGAGTGGGCAGGAAACCTCACATATGGGGCCTCTGCAAGACTGTCAGCAGATCCTTTAGGCCCAGGAGGTGGATGGCAAACTCACTCCCCTTTCTCCAGAAGGGGAAAAAAACACATGCACACCTCTCTACATAAGCACTGTAAGGAAAATCTTCAAAGAAAACCTCAGAATATTCCTTCCCAGTCTAACTCCTTTCTTCAGTTTTCTATAGGGGGTAGAAGTGTAGCTTCTTTTATAGTAAGCAAAGATCTTGATTCTATAAGGTGTAAGGACAGACTATTTTCCATTGTGATCACACATGACAGCAGTTTGGTTTCTTCTTAGGAACATACAACTGATTAAGTAAAACATATTTACTTAAACATTTGTACATTTTACTCACTAGAAAACAAACATCAGAAAGCTTGTGCATAGTGTAAGTTCTTAAGCAACTAAGAAGCAAGTCATGTAAACTTTTCTAGTATTACCTTTTGCAATTCCACAAGACACAGAACACATATATACACACACACTATAACAACTAAATAATCTTAACTGCTTTAATGTCTCCATTAACACAAATGAAGTTTTAAAATGTACCAGGTATTGCATGGCAATAGAGCGCCGCAGAGGTCCCGGGGGACCTATAAGAAAGACATCTTGCCCCAACAGATCTTTTTGCATTATCCATCTGAGATGCTGGACTACAGACTGGGTCAAGTTATCTGACACTGTAAGAAAAAAAAAACCAAAAAACAAAACAAAAATTAACTTTAGCCCAAATTCTGTAGTTTTTAACAAATCCTATTAAATAAAAATTGGTGGTCAGTAGGGTTATTAGTATCATAGTCTCAGCTTATTTAGACTTAAAAATGGGATAAATAAATAAATGCAAAACTAAATCACTCACAAGCAGCTTATTGTACACAGTCTCTGCAACCACGTATTTATCCTGCCTACTCTCATTGGCTATGTCTACACTGGGAGAGCCCCTAGAAGTCGACTTAACAAGGTTGACTAAGTCGATCTTGTTAAGTCAACTTCAGGATATGTCTGTGTAGACAAGGACCAGACATAACCAGGGTGCCCGTCCTCCTACCCCACACCCTAATCCGGATTGGGTACCCTGAGCCCAATGGTCTCCAGGGGCCAGTCTGGACCACAGCTGATCTGGGTCCTACCCTGCAAGGAGGAGCTGGGTCCTGCTCCTAGCCCCTCTCTGCTGGGGCCAGCAAAGAAGGGCTAGGAGCCTGACCTGGCTCCCACCCCCTCTTTGCTGGCAGTGGGGGCTTAAAGCTGGCTCCTGCCAATGGTGACAAATGACCAGGGGCCAAATTCCCCCCCCAATCACTTATCGGGGCAGGAGATACAGATAAGTAGCTATGTAGAGTTGAAAATTCTAAGGATAGCCATATCTCACTACTTAGACCTTCTATAACATGCAGACTTCAAAGACCAACTCAGTGTGAACAGACTCAATGCAAATATACTGGTTCTGCATTAGAGTTGCTAAAGTCAGGGGAGGAAGCATACCAAAAAATACTTCTTATCCTGTTAACTGACATTCCAGTACACTGCTCAAAGAGCAGTTTGATACAGCTGATATAGTTTTTTTGTGTGTGTCTACTCTCTAATACATGTAATTTGGTAGTTTGGCATAAGGTTTCCCAATCATAAATGAAAATGAACAAGATTCTTCCGTGTCTTAATTTCCTTCTATGTTTTGCATCAGCCTTTTATCAAGCAGAAGTCTGTTTACATTTTACAGTACATTCCTAGATATTATAATGGACTTGCAAACAAAAATGTGCACAAAACCTTGGATAAAATACAAAAAAAACCAAACTATCCCCCCAAAAAAAACAAACAAAAAAACCCCCAAAACCATCAACACATTCAAAAGCAAACAGTTTCTATGAATGGTTACACTACTAGCAGTCAATTTTTCTATCTCAGTCTCAATGGTTATACAAATACTACTCAATTTCTCTTACAGACAGAAGTTATCAAAAAAGATTTTGTGCCTTCCACAGCACATCCTCATGTTACCTCAGTATACTCCCAAATTAACTTCCAAAGAAAAAGCAATATAAAAGCCTATTCTTTATCTCCCATATGCCACAACGAAGTCCCTTAGGATCCTAACTGTTGGCCAGGCTACTGGCACATACATACAAAATAATTACACAGTCATAGAAAATACTTATTAGTCACTAAGGACAACATGTGTTTCCTTTGTAACTTGCCATGCAGCAAGCTGTGAGTGTGTTTAGAAGAGAAACAAAGGAACACAGAAAGATGGCAGAGACAAACAAAGTGCTGTCATCTCTTCCTTCTAATCGCTAAAGATCTTCCAAGACAGTGGTTGAAATCCTGGCCCCACTGAAGTCAATGAAAATTCTGCCACTTATTTCAACACAGTCACGCTTCCACCCAGCGCCTCTAGTATTTGGGACTCCAACATGGCACAAACTCTTAAGTATTCAACTCACACAGCTTTTTCCATTTCAGTTTCACTGTCTCCATCCATTACATCAGAGACAATTCTCATAAGCCACAGAGTTTTCACGGAAGAGTCTGGTCTGAGCCGTCTGATTAAACTCAACTATTAATTGAGAGTGGGCCCTCAAGGAAAACAAAGAACCAAACATTCTGAAAAACAAGGATGTGTCACATTAAATCATATGAACTCTGGAATAATCTAAGGACTACCACATCTACCTTGACTTAGAGAGATATTCAGCTGTAGTCAGTAACAAGCAGGAACTAATACAAAGAGAACCACTTTGTTTCTATGCAAGACTAGACAGAGATACATGGTAAAGATATCTGCTGTCCTTTGGGGTGCTATATAAAAGCCTTTGCAAGATCAGGGCCTAATGCAGCAGAGGGTACCCTCCCTTCAATAACTTCAGTTGCTAGCAATATACCCAAGCTTTGCAGAAGAAACAAAGAAACCAGATCTTGAAAGATAAGTACTGTAATATACAAAGTTATTTTGTAATGTCAGGCTTTCATTTTTTTTTTATTCTACATTTACTGGTTGGTGGGATGATCCAGTCATTTTTATATATTTATGAAAATTAATTTTATTTGGATGCCCAGAGCATGAGATGGGCAACTCTTTGTTTCATAAATCTAAATAAATGCAATATATTGAAATAAAAGCCAAATTATTTATCATTTAATCTTACCTAGATTTTATACTACAGGTAGTCCTCACTTAGTGACCGGGTTCCGTTCCTGAAACCTGGTTGATAAACGAATTGGTCACTAAACGAGGAGCAGCCCTTACCGGTATTTCAGGCATGTACTTTACTGGTAATGGGTTTTTCAACCATCGGTAGATAGTTTTAATGTCACCTTTGCATCATTTATAACATTTTTAATATATATTTTAAATGTTTTAAGCTCTAATGTACTGAACTTAGTTTGCATAGTGTACTGTAAATATAGGTAATCTGAGAGAGTTGATGCGAGTTCTCGTACATTGCCATAATACCAACTCATCAGAGAGCCGGTCATAACTCTGAGGGGTCACTAAACGAGTAGGTCACTAAGTGAGGACTAGCTGTAATCATTTCTCATCCTAAAGATAGTGTTTTACATGTATTCATTTTAAAAGTATTTTAATTCAAGTCTAAGTTCATCAGCTTCAAAGGGGTAGCTGTGTTAGTCTAGTTCAGCAAAATAAGCAGAGTCATCTGGCACTTCATCATATTGTAAGGAAAGTATCTTTTTAAAGTATAGAATGGGGAGAGTACAACACAATACAGCATACAAAACTACTGTATGTTGTTCAAATAAGATTCTTAGTGCAAATAAAGAAAATTCATCAGTCTTTTAAGATGAATATTTTGACCTGCCAGCCAGGAAAACCACTAAAGCCTCAATCCTGCTTCCCATGAAGTCAGTCAGATTCCTGTCAGTTTCCAAAGGGATAGCCGTGTTAGTCTAGTCCAGTAAAAAAAAACAAAAAAAAAACACAACAACAAGCAGTTGTGTGGCACTTTAAGACTAACAGATTTATTTTTTGCATGAGCTTTCGTGGGAGAAGATCCTACTTCCTCAGATGCTTCGAAGATGGGTGAACTTACAGAAAGGAATGAAACTAAATGCAAGGGGGTGTAAAACATAGGATCAGGTCATAAAGTAACAGCAAATCAGAGCAGTTTACAGGCTCAAAGAATGGGAAGCCTGAAGTCAAATTACCCTTTGTAATGGGAAAAGAACCCATAGTCTCGATTGAGTCCTGCTTTCACAGAATTTAGCTTGCATATTAATTCGCGTTCAGCTGTTTCTCTTTGGAGTCTTGATGTCCCAGCTACATCTCTAACGACAGTTGTTAACAAATCCATCATCGAGTGATTAGGAAGATGGAAGTGCTCAGCAACTGGTTTCTTTGTTCTTTGATTTCTGATATCAGCTCTGTGCTCATTCAGTCTCTTACGGCGCGATCGTCCTGTTTGTCCAATATGTAAGGTGTTGGGGCATTTCTTGCACATGACGGCATAGACCACATTAGTAGATGAGCAGGTAAATGAGCCTTTGATGGAGCAGCAGGCTTGATTAGGACCTATGATGGTGTCTGTTGTGTAGATATGTGGGCAGACTTGGCAGCGTGGTTTGTTGCAGGGGTTTGTGCCTGCTTCAGTGTTCTTGTTGTTAGATCTGTAGTTGCTGGTGAGCATCATCTTTATGGGCAACTTAGAACAACGTTTCCTCAAGTCTCATCCCAAGACACCTCTTCTTTACCTGCGCTACATCGATGACATCTTTATCATCTGGACACACGGCAGGGATGCTCTTGAAGATTTTCACAGAGATTTCAATAATTTTCACGACACCATCAGATTGAGCCTGGAACACTCCACACAGGAGATCCACTTTCTTGACACTACAGTACAAATCAGGGATAGACATATCACCACCACCCTATACTGAAAACCTGCTGATCGGTATAGTTACCTACATCCTTAGAGCTTCCATCCTAAACACACCACACGATCCATTGTCTACAGCCAAGCCCTAAGATATAACCGCATCTGCTCTGATCCCTCAGACCGAGACAGACATCTTGAGGATCTCTATCAAGCATTCTTGAAACTACAGTACCCACCTGGGGAAGTAAGAAAACAAATTGACAGAGCTAGACGAGTTCCCCGAAGTCATCTACTACAGGAGAGACCCAAGAAAGAAAGCAACAGAACACCACTAGTCACCACATACAACCCTCAAGTCAGACCTCTGCAAAAGATCATTAAGGACCTACAGCCTATTCTAAAAGATGATCCCTCTCTCTCTCAAGCATTAGGAGACAGACCACTCCTTGCTTATAGGTAGCCCTCTAATCTTAAACAGATACTCACCAGCAACTACAGATCTAACAACAAGAACATTGAAGCAGGCACATACCCCTGCAAAAAACCATGCTGCCAAGTCTGCCCACATATCTGCACAACAGACACCATCATAGGTCCTAATCAAGCCTGCTGCTCCATCAAAGGCTCATCTACCTGCTCATCTACTAATGTGGTCTATGCCGTCATGTGCAAGAAATGCCCCAACACCTTATATATCGGACAAACAGGACGATCGCGCCGTAAGAGACTGAATGAGCACAGAGCTGATATCAGAAATCAAAGAACAAAGAAACCAGTTGCTGAGCACTTCCATCTTCCTAATCACTCGATGATGGATTTGTTAACAACTGTCGTTAGAGATGTAGCTGGGACATCAAGACTCCAAAGAGAAACAGCTGAACGCGAATTAATATGCAAGCTAAATTCTGTGAAAGCAGGACTCAATCGAGACTATGGGTTCTTTTCCCATTACAAAGGGTAATTTGACTTCAGGCTTCCCATTCTTTGAGCCTGTAAACTGCTCTGATTTGCTGTTACTTTATGACCTGATCCTATGTTTTTACACCCCCTTGCATTTAGTTTCATTCCCTTCTGTAAGTTCACCCATCTTCGAAGCACCTGAGGAAGTAGGATCTTCTCCCACGAAAGCTCATGCAAAAAATAAATCTGTTAGTCTTAAAGTGCCACACAACTGCTTGTTGTTTTTTTACTGGACTAGACTAACACGGCTATCCCTTTGGAAATTAGTCAGATTCTTGTCACTGATTTCAATAAAAACAATATTGGCCCTATGTGTGTAGTACATCTGTATTACAAAATCAAAGGGAACCAAACAATTCAGGTGATATCAAACAACAGATTATTTATAGACACATAAATGATAAGATTCAAAAAGGTAGCCCTGTTAGTCTAGTTCACTAAAACAAACAAAGAAGGAGTCTTGTGGCACTTAAAGACTAACAAATTTATTTTTTGCACGAGCTTTCGTGGGAGAAAATCCCACTTTGTCAGACACTTTGAATTTTCTCCCACAAAAGCTCATGCAAAAAATAAATTTGTTAGTCTTTAAGTACCACAGGACTCCCTGTTTATAAATGACAACATATTGTTTGTTCCATCTGGTGTCACCATACAAACATATTGATACTAGTATAATGTTTTCTTCAAATGCAGTGCACATGTGCATGTGTGCACACATACTAGAATTATGAAAAATAAAATTTCCTATAGAAAATAGTGTGAAACTTTCTATGAGAGACTTCAGGACATTAAAAAATGCTTCATTATCACACATAGTTCAAGCAGAGAGGGCTCACTGAGCAAATCAGAAAAATTGCACTACCCAGAGCTGGCTACTTATAATAGCTGAATAAGTATTTGCTTTTAAAAATACAACTACACATATGAAAACGTTTTATTCAATAAATTTATCTTAAAAATTGTAAGATACAGGCCATCCTTGAAAGGCATTAATTATGTACTTTCACCTGTTTTATGACCCTGTCTCTTGTGTGTTTCTAAAATGAGCACTCTTCAATCACACGGCTATAATATCCACATAGAATAAGGTTTTAAGTAGGTGGGAAATCTTGTGCAAAACTGAACTCTTCAATTTAAAAAATCATGCATTACAAGCACAACAAAGGCAGCTGTCATGAAGCGTGACTGTGAATGCCTCTGGTGTATTTCACATTAATATGTGCAGCCAGTTTTTATTTTTAGGATGGCCTCAAGAACAAACTTGGGTCAGACTTAAAAGCAGTGCCAGAAATAGAAGCAAGATTTAAGAACGTACAGCAACATCTGCAAAACAAACTGTCATGTAGAACAGAACACAAGTGTTATACAGCGTACAAAAAAACTCTAAAGTCTCAGGAGAATTCCCCCATCCAATTTAATGCGCTCCAGTGCGCTTATCTCCTTAAGCAGTACATAGTATTTACCCTGGAGCATTAATATCCAGAAATACTAGTTATTAAATTCTTACAAAATTTCATAATTTCCCTTTTTAGAAATAATGACACTATAGGCAGAATTCCTTACTGACATTTTAGGAAGCCAGGGGCTGAGAAAATGTTCCTCTGCTTACTCCAGTCAAATCATTCTGCTAGTATGCAGGTTAAAATTTCTAGCAATTAAAATAAAGTACAAATATAATTTTGTAAAGTAACAAAGAAATCAGTACTCTGACTATTTCTAAAATCAATCAGAGGCAAAATGTTTCAAATGCTGAAAAGTTGTCAAGGAAAATACACCCCTACATCGTCTCTGATGATGACACACATTGTTTTTCCAGAAATTCTTTCTATATTAAAATTTAACTTCTCAATACACCACTGATCCTCACTATACATATGTTTCATATATTAACTATTTTAAATTACACAGCCAAGCATTCAAACATTCAGGATATTATGAAGTTATGATTGTACATACATCACCTCTTGTTGTACCTAAGTATTACAACACAGTCTATAATTAGGTAATGACATTTTTTACACTTTCTTTAGCAACTTGAGATGCATATGTGCAATATTTTATATCATTTGTCATATATTTAGACCTTTTTCATTGCACTGTGACTCAGTATAACTATACTGACATACTTTTTATATGGCTATATTCTTATCTCTAGAGTATTGACATAAGAAATTCCATCATCTTCAAAGTACTATACATTTATTACACAGCCACCAGTAAATCTTTTTTTAGGTGCAATTTAGGGTATGAGGAAAAACTAGTTGAAAGTTAGATTGTACATGTACGTCACAAAATTCTCACTATGTTCAGTGTAGCTGTATGAACTTCAAAGGAACTACGTTAGTTAACACCAGCAGAGAATCTGGCACTATGTTTATACTGAGAATCTGTAACATGTTGCATAAAAAAAGTTTCCAGTACACTTTGTATAAGTGATATGCAAAGACCATCAGGCACACACGGAATAGGGCACAGTATTACAAGTTGCTCAAGTTGTGTATCGACAACGGTCAAAAGATTGTAGATTATATTGCATTATTTGAGAAACAGGAGGATGCTTTATGAAGTGCTCATGCATTTCTTGTGAAGAAGGCAGGTAAGTTTGAGCCAGAGAAACCTCAATAACACCTAAAATATAGTCTTTGCGGCAAAGGGTGGCTGTTGCTGCTTGTCCTTCCCAATTGGCAGATGACAAAAATCAAAATGGCTACCCAATAAAACATACAGTACCAGCCAAACCACTACTTGGATTTGCAACTTGTACCAACTCCCTCCCTGCCCATAGAAAGGATGAGAGCCACCACTTAGAAAGACTCCTGGCAACCTTTCTCTCCTAGGCAGAGTGAATCCCATAATTCTGGAAGATGTGTGTCCTTCATATCTACCACCACGATACAGGCAAGCAAAGAAATTTACCCCTTGCACCCAAAGACTACTTCCACTCCCAAAGGAACAATGTAACATACTAGGTCATATGGAAACCCAAACTGCTTTGGCAAAAAAAGAAAAGAAAATGCAATGGTCAGTCAAGATAACAATAATCACATGCCAATGGAACATCCATAAGAAAAGAATGACAGCTTACCCTTAGCCCTGCCCCAGTGCATGGAGGGGGTAAGAGGGGAAAACCCTGCAGTAACATAAAAATTCAAATGGTTCTTCGGCTCCTTCCCCAGCAGACAATAAAGGAAGGGGGCGAGAAGAAGGCTACTTTTTTCACCCTGTCAAAGCATCTTCATAGTCAGAGAAGTGACCAGGGATGCGGCCCACCACACAGATAGGCTATGACTGGTTGGATGCAGCAAGGAGCCCTTGGCACTCATCTAGGAAAACCTCCAGCAAACCCATACCATCAAACCACTGCCTTTTGAGTCTATGGGTACATCTGCAATGCTTTCACCACACCAGGCTCCAGGAATCGATGAAGTGAGAGCGACTGAACAGGCAGTGGAAACCCACACAAACAATCCCAGAAGTGCTCTCTGACTAAGACATGAAACCCACACTCCCGCCCCAGCCCCAAAAGAGTAAGGTTGCATCAACTGGATGGCATTTCCTGTCAGTGCAACACAGTGAAGATGCCAGGATAAGAGGAAGTTGGTAAGTCAATGGGACATATCAAGTTTCAATAAGTAACTTGCATGTCTCCCCTCTACAACTGCTGGCAGTGTAGACTAGGCCTATGAGAAAGATAAAGAAGAGACAAGGAGGCTGAGCTGAATAGCCAGGCACTAGCAGGGTCCTCCATACTGGGGCCCAGGGCCAATCTTAAGACTTTCTCCATCATTAATAGTCTGTACTTAATATCCCTGTTTTTATGGGCTCTTCCTTTAAGACAAGTACAAATCTTGCACCTGCAGGGGATGTGAAAATCTCCCAACCAATGCCTGTCTCTGACATGAAAAGTAGAGGCAACTTTTAAAACCCAGGGAATGCAGCATTCCAGATACAAGGGGGGGGGGTTGACTCCTCAATAGAGGAAAAAAGCAATTTTATTCATTTTTATTTTTTAGAGGGAAAAAGTAAACGGGAACAATTCCAACCATCATAAACTGCTAAGTATCCTATACACTAACTGGAAAAATAACACTATATTTTAATGCTGAAAAGAAAAATAGACACATACAAGATTGGAAAGTTCTATAAGCCAATTAGCCATTTAATAAGTAAACACCTTTGAAACTCAGATATAAACCATTTTTATGGATTTTACATTATTTTAAATTATCAATTTGCTCCAACACCTCTTCTTCTGGTGTCTCACCATCTGGTTTTTGAAAGTTCTAATCCAACTATTTCTTTCTAAAAGTGGTCAACATTTGTACACATTCCTTGTCATTCAGGGGTGCCTATTTAAAGGTGGAAGGTGTGTCAGGCTCAAAGGGAGACCACTCAGACTTACTGTTTATGTCTGAGGCAATAAACGGAGGGGGGGTTAATTAGCAACCCAACCCTCCTGGCTAGGACAGACTAAATACAGCACAGGCTCAGACTCCCTGAGTGGAACAGAGCAACAAGTGGTTATTAGCCTGAGCCTTCTGCCTAAGCAGGCAGTAAATCCAGCCAGTGGCTTCAACCCTCTGGGCAGAGAACAGTAAACAGTTATGCAACCTGTAGGCAGCCTCCTGGTTAAAGCAGACAGCACACACAGTTAGGGACTCCTCTGGCCCTAAGTGCAGGGCAGACCAACACACAGTTAAGCAGTCTAGCATAGCCTCCCATCTTGGCCAGAGCAGAAAGCACACACAGAGTCCAGTGGTCTGCAGCCTTCTGGCTTAAGCAAGCCACAAACAAGGCATGGGGCCTTATGACCCAGAGAGAGTGGGCCACCACAAGGGGTGGCAGCAGGGAGATCTTGAGGCCTCTAACTCCACCAGGTCCCAGTTCAGGTCCCTATTAGTGGCAGGAAATCCCACCACTGGGTCAGAGGGGATCCTAACTAAACTCATTGACTCCTATGATGACAGAACAAGCTCTTCCCTGCTCTCAGCTCCTCCTCCAGGGGCAGACAACTGCACTGCTGGGGGTCTGATCCAGCGCCCTACCGTGAGACATCTGCTCCTTTGCTGACTCCACAAAGCTGAAGGGCCCATCTCTTATACTTCCTGTCCCTTCCCTTTGCCTCCAGTCACGGAGAAAGAGGCAAGGCAGGACTGGCTCTGCCCACCAGGGAGAAGGTAGCAGTCCTCCTGTCTCAGGCTAGGAAAAAGGCCACCCTACTTCACTAGTTTAAGTAAGGACCACAAAAATGACAAGAGGAGCTAAAACAACAGGATTAAGATGTGAGAATCAGGGTTCTCTCAAGGGAGAAGACAGAGAGATTACTTGAACATTATGTATAGGTACTTACATATGGAAAAGATATCCCATCCTGTGGGGCTTTTCAATCATGACAAAGGCTTACCAAGCTCCTTTTGTTGAAAACTGAAATCAGATCAATTTAACCCCAATATAAGATGCAATCTCTTAGAAGTAAAGCTGAGTAAATATTGGGACAGTTTCCCAGGAAGGTGGTAGGCTCACAAGCAGTCTGAGTCTTTAAAATGAAATGAGAAGTCTTCCTAAAAGACATGTTAAAATTTCTAGGAGGAATTTTGTGGCTCTTATGTTGGGGAGACAGGTCAGATTTGATAGCTGTGGTGGTCTCTGAAAGATTTTTGAATCTTTTTGTTAACTCCTTCTCTTTATCAATCTTGGAGAGAACAGGAAGTTCTATCTTCTTTGACATGCTCCTAATACTTGCATCTCTGCACTAAGACAATGAATATATTCGAATTTCATGCTTCAAAGCTTCAGCCAGTCACCTGTATAGGTCAAGGTGGAATTTGTTTTATTGATGCACAATCGGCCAAAAGTGTTCTGGGGTGGTGGTTGTGCTGTTTTTTGCCTTCCTCTGAGATGCCAAGGATTAGCCAAAGCTGGACACAGGATAACATACAGGTTGGACCAGTGTTCTGATATGGTACAGAGAATACTCCTTCTTTGATATTTGACTGCAATTTCTTAATCACATGTTTAATGCCAAAGTGATTGTCAGATTCAGGGTTGGCAAAGAATTTTTGCATCAGATAAGACTGCCAGGGACCTTGGTTTTTTTCACTTTTGCCTGCAGAATTGAATGTGGACCATTTGCGCATACTCGCATCTTACTTAATCAATCCTCCACCATTGTAGGGATCCTAGATATTGATGGCAGCTCAGTTTCTTGTTACCTGTCTAATCTCCCTGGGACTGAAATGCTTTCATCTGACCTCTAACCTAAGTCACTGGGCTGCATAAAGGAGTAACCAGATGAAATTTAATGGCCTGTGATAAACATGTGGTCAGACAGACGATCTAATGGTTCCTTCTGGTTTTAAATTCTACCATTTGAGAGTCAATTTTAGATTTCAACAATCATGGAAAACAATGCATAGCTTCCCAAAATTATACTGGGAGAGATAAAGCGTTGGGCACAGAAAAATAAAGATAAGAATGCATATTTTATTACTATGGCTAAAATAACATCAATGCAAAAATAAGTGTCCCCTTTTCAGAATTCAAACAAACAAACTGCGATAGAAATCCCACTAACAAAATGACTTTATGCATGACTAGTTTTTGCTCTTTGTTAACACAAGAAAAACAATACAAGTCAGATTTTATATAATAATCATAACCTTCCAAGAAAAAGTAATTTACAAATAAATGTATAAGGCATTCAATTTTTACCTTAAAATAAAAAACCCTTGTATCAATCATTAAACCTAGATTAAAGATAGAAAAATTAAGTTAATAAGTAATACCTACCCTGATATCCCCCATAACATCAGAAGTGGTAGAGGGGTTGGAAAACTCACTCATCTTTAAAATTCAGCCCAATTTTATCCGAGATCACAAACACTAAAACACCTTACTCATTATTATCTGGTTGTTGTACAGCATCACTACTTGATAGAATTTAGTTTTTACTGGTTATCTAGCTGCACATCTCCATACCTTAACATGGTCAGATTTTCTTTAAAACCTAATCTTAACTTTTGAATTATTTACATCTATAATTCTTGATTTTTAGAATAATTACAACTTCCCTGTAAAGTATTTTACCCTAAGTTAGTGATAGGCATGCACAAACTTAGCTCCACCTTAATGTAATTTGTCTGACAACGTAACAGCATCATCAGCAGCCTCCTGATAAACAAAAATGATTAACTGAATTTCCGATGCTACAAATATTTGTCCCTTACTCTAGAGAGAAAATTTGGACTAGTTCAAAGAAAATTAGGTAGGTAACTAGGCAATTTAAAAAGTATTAAGCAGAAGAATAAAAAATGCCAAACATCATCAAATTTTGGTTTACAGATCTGGGAGGTATTGCCAATACAGAGGAGGATCGGGATAGCATACAGAATTATTTGGATGACCTTGTGTGGTGGAGCATTAGAAACAGGATGAAATTCAACAATTGGAAGTGCAAGGTCATGTATTTAGGGACAAATAACAGGAATTTTTCTTACAAGTTGGGAATGCATCTGCTGGAAGTGACAGGGGAGGAGAAGGACCTGGGCGTACTGGTTGATCACAGAATGACAATGAGTAGCCCAATGCGACTGGCAGTGAAAAAAGTTAATGCGGTCCTGGGCAATGTTCTCTTTAAGCTGCGCAGCCACATAGCCCGGCACAGCCCCCCCCGCGCAGGGAAGACTGCCGGCCACGCAGGGCCGGCAGCCAGAGGCCCTGCTCAGAGCTACTGTGGGGCAGGGAGTTATTAAAACTCCCACTCAGAGAAGCTCTAACGGAGCATGCCCAGAATGTCTGAGCATGCTCCGTTAGTGCTTCTCTGGCCCCAGGAGCTGTGGCAGGGCCATGCAGGGTAGGATTGCGGGGAGGGGCTGGGCAGGCTGGGGGGGTTCCCAGGAGAGCAGGCCCGCCGGGGGGGGGGGGGCGCGCCAGGATCGGGCCCATGGGGTGGGGGGCGTGCAGCAAGCAACAGGAGTTGCTCAGCTGCTGGAGGCTCTTAGAGGGAACACTGGTCCTGGGGTGCATCAGAAGGGGTATTTCCAGTAGAGACAGGGAGGTGTTAGTACCATTATACAAGGTGCTGGTGCGACCTCACTTGGGAATATTGTGTACAATTCTGGTCACTCATGTTTAAGACAGATGAAGTCAAACTGGAACAGGTGCAAAGAAGGGCTACAAGGATGATTCATGGAATGGAAAATCTTTCCTGTGAGAGATGACTTAAAGAGCTTGGTTTGTTTAGTCTGAGCAAAAGAAGGCTGTGAGGAGATATGATTGCTCTTTATAAATACATTAGAGGGATCAATACAAGGGAGGGAGAGGAATTATTTGAATACAGCGCTAATGTGGACACAAGAACAAATGGATACAAACTGTCCTTCAGAAAATTTAAGCTTGAAATTAGATGCAGATTCTTAACCATCAGAGGAGTAAAGTTCTGGATAGTCTACCAAGGGAAGTGGTGGGGGCAAAAACCTTAGGTGTCTTCAAAACAGAGCGTGATAAGTTTATGCAGGGAATGATATGATGGACAGTGTAGCTTGCCCATTGTCTGTCTTTTACTACTGGTGATGGGTATGATAGTGACCTCGGAAGGGGCATTGGATTGAGTGGGTTCTGAGTTATTACAGAGAAGATCTTCTTGACTGGCTGTTGTGGACTTGCCCTCATGCTCAGGGTTTAACTGATCGCCATATTTGGGGTCAGGAAGGAATTTTCCCCCAGGGCAGATCGGCCTGGGCGCTGGGGGTTTTTTGCCTTCCTCCGTAGAATTGGGCATGGCTCACTTGCTCGTTGATTCTCTGTATTAAAGTCTTTAAATTATGATTTGAGGACTTTAATAGCTCAGTTATAGGTTTGAGGTTCATCGTAGGAATGGGTGGGTGAGGTTTTTGGGGCCTGCAGTGTGCGAGAGGTCAGACTAGATGATCATATTGGTCCCTTCTGACCTTAGAGTCTATAAATATGTAAACATGGAAATGAACCTACTTTTTTTTTTAAACTGAATTATATATCTTTTTTAAGTTGAATTATATATCTTCACTACAAAGAACCATAGCACAAGACAATTTTCCATCCATATAAAAATCAGAAATATAACCTAAAGAAAATTTAAATGTACATATAACCCTGATAACCAAGGCATGGTGCTCTCAAATGCAGGGTAGTGTCTCTTAGTTCTTGACATTAAGAGTGACAGGCTTTGCCAAATAAATTCATGTGATGACTGACAGCAAGCATGAAAAATGTTCATTGCAAAAAAACCGCTTTGAAAAAATTTGGGGGATAAAAATAGGAATATAAGTACAGTGCCTCCTGGAATCTTAATGATGAAGCTGCTTCCACAATTCAAATAAAATAATCTCTGTCAGAATGTACTATTTGTACTACATATGTTTAAAAGAAAAGTTTTAAAATAATTCTTTATCTAATTATATAAAATTACTTTTTCTGTGTAGTTTTAGTTCAGGACTTTTTCCTATTTCTTAACTTCTATGTCTGCATTACCGTGAAAAGGTAAAAAATTTACATTACAGAAAAATAAATACACACCCACAAAAGTTTAAAAGATCTATTATTAAAAGTTTGCAATTTATTACTGTTGAAATGAAAGCATTTGTCTTAGTACATGTGAACTGGAAATGGACTAAACAAAAGTAAAATGGATTTGTGTATTTTCATTGTTAAAGTTGGGTGAAATGCAAAAGTAAACATATAGCATAATGTAAAGTAAAATCAGATGTCAAGGTCAAATACTCTCTATTAACCTCTATCTCCCTCTACACTCACACACTGTCTCTCTCCATTTATACAGGCTGAGACATGTCCCCAGCCCTCCTCCCTGGCTAGAGTTCTCTTCCCTCCACTGTGTCCCTGAGTCATTTCCCTCCCCCTACCACTCTAGCAGAAGCTCACTCACCCCTACCCTAACCACCCCCTCATTCCCCGCAGCCCCAAACCTGGGCCTGAACAAGTTCTGTACCCTCAACAATTACTGCTTATCCCTCCTTGTGCAATTATTGTTACCAATATATTTTTTACTTCAAATAAGGGGCTGCCAGCCAAAGAACATTGAGAAATGCTAATCTAAGGTATTAATAGTAATATACATATCATATTCTAAAAGTAGTGTAACATCAAGAGTATCTGAGAGAATGATAAGACCACATTACCTAAAAATCCAATCCCCTTTAATGCAACCACTGTCCTATAGTCGGAAGCTTTGTTCTTTGGCTAAGCAGCAGCAACCGCCAAAAGCTAAGAAGCAGGTGGTCACATCCTCACAGTCCATCTAAATTATATCACCCAATGTAATACTAGCCTCTTAAGGAGGAGTTCCTGTCCCTAATGGTACTTACCACTACCAGACAAAGAAACAGATCTTAAGATGGGGTTGGCAATGCCCAGCAGACAAGCCAAACCTGGCGCACACCCCTATTCTGAGCAGCACACTGCGCTGCTACTGCTCCTCCCGCTGGCCCTGCTCTCCAGCAAGGGCTGGGGCCACAAAAACCACCACGCATGATGGAACCAGCAGGGGCCAGGGGCAATCTCCCACAGGAAAAGCAGCCAGGAGGGAAAAGGAGACGCTACATGTGCGACAGGGCTCTCATCCCCTGCTGGTCCTGCTCCCCCAGTTCGGGAATGCAGCCACCAGGGGACAGGAGCCCCACATATGGAGGCAGGACCGGCAGGGAGAAGGAGTCTCTGTCCACGCCCCCAGCACCTGCTGAAGGTGCATTGGGTAGGGCTGGCACAGGGGCCAGCAAAGATTGCTGACCTCAGTCATAAGCTGTTTAAAGAAAACTTGTTTAATAGTGTTCCATCTGGCAAAGAATTGCTTTCAACAATCGTGGTTGTAAAAATCTACACTTTTTTTTATTGTTTTGTCATAGGGTTCTTTCTTTTCTATTTTTCATCCAAATGATTTGTCTCTGGTTCTCTGTTTCCATCTGTTGCTTAGCTAACTGTACAATATTTAATTCAACTAGAGTCATGGAGTATGATTAAAGAGCTGTTTTGTAATGGGATAGGGTTGGTGTTTTACAGTACATTAGTTTAAAATGATTGGTTATGGAATAGCTAAGCAGGACCTAAGTTTTAGCTATACAAACTGAGGTCCAAAAGGAAGTTATCTGAAACCTAACTGCAGGACACAGCCCAAGAATAACTGAAGTTGCCAAACCTTAATTCTCTACTAACCACATTGTACAGAACCTGGAATACCCAGATGATTTAAGCCTGACTGGCCACCTACAGAAATTTCTCTGCCTTATTGGGAGAAGTGAACATTGTATGCTTAGCGTATATATTCTGTTCTGGTAATTGGCAATAAATAGAAAATAAGACCATTACTGTACATGGCTCTTTCACTGGTGAAAGGCCCCACAAGCCTGCAGAAAAATAAACCCAGAGCCCTATGAGCTGCAAAAGGATTTGTACTTAAATTAACCTGGAATCCTCTGACCATGAATGGGTGGCCCTGAGCCCTAGGAATTGGGTACAGATAGGTTGGTGCCTTTCGCACAGAGCACTACATACTGAGAAAGGGTGGAGGTGCCCTTTAACTAGGTTATGTCTTGAGCCCTACATACTGGGTAAAGGTGTGGTGCCCTAGAGGTAGCATATGCAGGTAACATTATCACAGCAGCACCTACCTCCCCTTGAACCAGCAACAGGCCCACTACAAGATGTATTTCCATTCTTGCATCTTCTCTCTCACTGCGGATGGCAGGAGAGAATGGAAACTCATTACAATAGCATTTTTAATCAGAATCCCTCTAACAAACATATTCTTCTCAATTTCCTCTCCAAAATATTGAGGGGGTAAGTTGAGACACATAGCTTGCTTAAGAGTAAGGGTTTTTAGAACTGGTCCCCAATAACCCAGAAACATTACAAATTCACTAGCCAAAGAAAAATTGTTTCTTACTGTAATTCAGTGGTACAAGTTCAGGGTTCTTCGGAGTTTTGCGTTTAAATGACACATCTCCAATAGTAACAACATCATCTAAAAAAAAAGAAGAAATATTAATATACACTGTACGGTTTAAAAACATACATGTTTTTGCAATAAAGCTGACACTGTAGTCCTAAAAGTGATGAAGCCAATGACCACACATTCACAGAGCAGCTCTGCTGAGTTGGACAACTATTACTGTAGTACAAACAAACAAGGATTACTGTACTAGCATCTATTGCTTTCCAGTGACTCAGGCACCAGGATATTTTTGGTTTAATAAATAGCCGAACACTTCCATAGACAGTATGTTAACTATTATAGCCAGGGCTCTCTATATTCCATGACTATGGACTATACCCTTTGTGGCAGAACGCTACTACAGATACTGAGTTTTCATTTTTTAAAAGTTAATCTTCTAGCCACTGTGACTGCAGAACCTTGAAAATATCAAATGAGCCTAATTTAACTGAGTGGTGATTTTCTTGAGTTTGTAGACAGTCTGACAATACCTCTAAGCCATGCAAACCAACCCATTCACCATAATCAATGCTCCATCGACTCAATGGTTGCATAACTGCAGAACCTGGCCCCAAAACTCTTCCTTTTTGCTGCAGAGTTCACTATTTTTCTGCAGCTAAACATTTGATATTTTGTCTTCTGTCTCCTTGTCTCTGGCTTGAATTACAGGGCATGCCCCTTACACTATTCCATGACTAGCATCCAGGGAGAACTAGAAGCACAGTTGACAAGCCTAGACATCAGTACAAGAAGCTGAGGCGTGCTGCTGAAACTCACTACGAGCTTCTCCTTCCTTAGCCCACAGGATGGAAGAGTTCTGAACTTAGTCGTCTGGACAACATCATGACTGTTCAAACCACAGAGCCAGGCTGGCTGGTGAGCACTGTGAAAAACACATTGTCAAAAACTACCATTTGCTGAAAATAACCATCACTTAATTTTACATAGATGGATATTTTCAACACACCACAGTTTCATGCATGCTCCAGGGGGAGAAGTGAGAGGGATGTAAATGAAGAGTACTAACACTGCTGAGGAATTGAGGGGGTTCCTGCTGTAGCATTTAAGAGTTCTTACCGCAGAATCTGGCCCTATTAAGCCACAGAATATACAAAATCCTATCAGCTCTTGTTATATTGCAGTTCTGAAGCTACATTTTTAGAATCAGTAATTTAATTTATGGTTATGCTCCTCTGAGAGACGGGTGGCAAGTGCATGGCCTGTGAGTCAGACCCAGCGCACAGAACCATCTTGTCAACTGCCAGCTCAGCCCATGTCCTTCAAAAGTATCCCAGCCACTGCAGCCTGTCTGCGCCTCAATCGCCCAGAGATTTGAATATTAAACCTGTAGCCCGGAAATAATTAACAAACCTGTAGTCTCAGGGTCAAACCCAGAGAGGTGGCAATCCTGGCAGCAGCTCACAATAGGCCACAGAGTACAATAAATTATCTTAACATGCATTTCTCATTATTATAAC
This sequence comes from Podocnemis expansa, assembly GCA_007922195.1. Lineage (NCBI taxonomy): Eukaryota > Metazoa > Chordata > Testudines > Podocnemididae > Podocnemis > Podocnemis expansa. The sequence goes on from ML681992.1 coordinate 5,055,272, forward strand.
GTGTGCAATTTCTCAGATGTTGATTGTATCTGCTGAGGGTTTTCAAATATCCCGTAACTGTAGTTATTTTACAGGGTCCTTCACCTCCTATTTTGACTAGTTCTTTTTCCCCCACACACACTCCAACTTTTTTCTAGTTTAAATTCTTTCAGGTTTTCTTTTAAACATTTTCTAAAAAGTTAAATACTTCATATGTTTTGTAACCATTAAATACAGATATACCCCTCCTCATCCTAAGCACACTTGGGACCTCAGTATGCAGGGAACTACAGTATAGGAATATAAAATACTACTGCATGGAGAAACAAGAGCAAACTGCGCAAAGCCACTTCTCCCACTCCTGCACAGGTGAGTGGAAAGGCAAGGGGGGCCAAAACTTCACTACACCTCTCACATTCCCATAAATTCACCAGACAGCACAGTTGAGCTGGCACAGAAGGGGAAATGACTGGTGCCAGCTAAAGAACGAACAGAGATTACTTCCACCTTGGAACAAGAGAGGAACTGGGGACCATTCTGTGGTGAGGAAGCACAACTAAGTGTTGCCACTTAGCCACAGCTTGTGGCAAAGCACTAAGCCAGTCCTTATTAGTAGACTTTCCCTCAGGTCCTACAGGTTTACCCTGATAAACTTCTAAAGCCTTGACTATTTTTCTGGCCCCCCTGACTTGGCATGAGTTCATTCTGCAGCTTTGTTACCCTTATCTTTTCCCAGCACACTTAACTGGCTCTATTTTTGTTAAACTCCACTTGTCAATCCTCCATGTTCAGTACCAAGTTTACTTCCAACTTCTGAGCGCTTAGTCAATCCCTCAAGAAACTACATGCACTACTTCTTCCTTACATGCTTCTTTTTTAGATCAATGGTAACGCACTTATGCACTAATGTGGCTTAATTATGATATCTTGCAACTTCCTTTCACACTACTGGATTTTAATATCATGCTCTTCTTCCAGCTTCTGGAATCATGGCTCCTAAGAAATGCTTGAACAAATCTAACATTCAACAATATCCTTTAATAGTCTGTTAAAACAAAAAGCACTGTACTGACAAACAATGTATGCAGTGATTAACTACACTTCCATGAATATAATAATTGGTCAGTCTTCCCCATGGCTAATTGATGGTCGTGGTGCCTTTAAGCTAAGGATTTCTTTCAAAACTCATTCTCCACAGGCTGGTGATTTGGGGGAAAGAAAAGGAACTAAAGTAGCACTTTGTGGCTTAAAACTAAAGCCAAAGCTTCACTTCCCACTCCTCTTCTGTGTCTGAAGCTCTAATGTCTCTTGTTCACTGAGGTGATAATGAAGGGCTGAGCAGGGTGGATCCACTAGGTAGAATATGACAGCAGAAATTTCAGCAAGTCTTCCCAGGATCCAGTGTCTTGGCTTGAAGCCTCACAACCCACTTCCTAAGGTGGTTACCTTGAATGTTAAAATTGCTCTTATAACAGATTCTCCAATTTATGCCTCAAGAATTTAGTGTCTGTTTGTTCTCTCACCTCTCCCCAGCCAATGAGCGACAAGACAAGCATATATGAGTAATTAGCTTCTAGCTTAAATCATTTACACTGAACTTGTAAACATATCATCTCTCTCCCCTAAGCATGTTTCCTTCAGAATAAAGTAGGAATGACACAGGGGCTGAAAAGACAGGATGTCAGATACCTGACAGAGAAGACAATTAAAAGCAAAAAAAAAATTTCCTTCTACTACATTTTCAATGAGCTTTCATGGGAGAAAATCCCATTTTGTTAGATATTTGAAGAATTTGCTAGTCTTTAGAAGTCCCTGAAGACTGCTGGTTTGTTTTGCTGAACTAGACTAATATGGCTGCCCCTCTAGAATCTGTCAACATTTTTTTCTTACACTATGGTTATGTCTACACTAGCAAATTAGTCCAGACTAAGCAAGCTTAGTCCGGACTAATTTGGCCTGGGTCTATACTACGCTTTTGTCTAGTTCCAACTAAAAATTTTTTTAGTTCGAGCTAAGCAAAACTTAGTTCAAACTCGAGTTCAAACTTAATGTAGATGCCTTAGTTCAAACTTAAAAAGTTCAAACTAACTGCATTTTCTAGTTTGAACTAATTTCTAGTTCAAACTAAAAAGCGCAGCTAGTTCAAACTAAAAAGCCGCAGATAGTCCAAACCAACCTGGAATTGTAGGTTTGGACAACATTTCTAACGTAGACATAGCTATAAGCTTTAGGATCACAACAGAAACTACAGTGCGGACCCGTTAATGCGTGGGCGTCAGGGGACCGCGCGTTAAGTGGACCATGCATAAATGGGACCAATGTCCCCCCTAAGTTCTGCGCATGCGCACACAGCAAAAAGCGCTTGCTGGCGTGCAAATCATTGCCAGAAGTGTAGAGCCGGCAGCCAGGAACCCTAGCCAGCCCAAAGATACAGTCTTTGGGCTGGCAGGGAGCAGTGGGGATCCAGATGCATCCCCAGCTGCTTCTGGATGAGCTGAGAAGCTTCTGCCACAGGGGTCATCTGGATCTGCTCCCTCCCCCTCCCCCCCAGCTTGCCAGTGCAGCAGAAGCTCCTCCACTTATCCTGCGGCAGCTGGGGATGGATGCAGATTCCCCCAGCCTGCAGGCAGTGGCACAAAGCTTCTGCCACCACTGGCAGGCTGCAGTGATCCGGATCCATCCTCATCTGCCGCCAGACAAGTGGAGGAGCTTCCGCCGCACCATCAAGCTGGGGGGGAGGGGGAGTGGATCTGGATGGCCCCTGCGGCAGAAGCTTCCTAGCTCGTCCAGAAGCAGCTGGGGACACATCCAGATCCCCTCAGGCTGCCGGCGCTGGATAGGGTTACCAGATGTCAGGGAAAAGGAGGACATGTCCTCCTTTTTACCTTCACATCCTCCGTCCAGCAGGCATTTTAAAAAGACATGATTTTGCATGGCTTTTAACATACAGAGGTTCAAGCATGCTGGAATGCTCAAAACACACCCTATTTTTAGGGGGAAGCGCTCCAACGCTCATGAAAAGAAAAAGGCAGCACTACTAAGGTTCGCTCCACGTTCTGTGACAATGAGATCAAGCGTTACACGTTTTTCCACAATGCTCATGAAAAGAAAAAGGAAGCACTACTAAGGGTCACTCCACGTGTTTCCCGCCCCGGCCAACTTCCGCTTGCAGGCAGCGCGCGTTACTGAGTCCCACGCGTTAACTTGCTGGCTTCGGGGGGACATGACTGGAGCGCATGTTAACCGGTCGCTTGTTAACGCGTCCCAACTGTACTTTTATTGGGACAACTTCTCAGTAACAGTAAATAGACTCAATGAAAGATAATGCCTCAGCCATTTTGGCTAGCATTCTGGAACTAATAGGGCTGCAACTACACTACATCCAACAGAAACTAAAGCAGTTTTTTAGGCTGCCTGTTTTATTTGCCAAGCAAAGCAAGGCCTTAAGCTCAATTCAAAGGCATTTCTCTGTTTGCCTGTCTTTCTGTAATACGATGCACAGCAATGTGTCTCACGCATGTGAAAAATTCTGAAAATCACATCCTATCAATTCGAAAGTTTCAGGGACTGCTCTAAGTCTCTGGTTCTCAACCTTTTGACACACTTGGTGGCATATCATAACCCTACAGGACACACCAACCCACCCTCCCCAGGTTGAATACTGCCATCTTCCTGGCTTTCCACACCACACTTACCACTACGTGGTGACTCAGTAATGTGTCCCAACACAGTGGTTGAGAACCAGTGCTCTAGGTGTCTATGAGCCGAGACTATTGATTTTGGTGAAAATCAGAAAAGCCTGCATTGCCATAATAATCAGGTCCACAGGGTGTTCATTTGATAAAAACGGGAAAACCAGAAGGCGGAAGGAAGTAGGGGACACAGAGAACCAGGCATCTGCCTAGCAGATGCATCAGCTTTAGCAGCTCTGTACTGTCTAGACTTCAAAGAACAAGTTGATGATGTCTATTAACACTGCCCACCATAACATCCTCCCACCTCATCTCAGCTCACGATAGCAATAGAATTTAAAAATGCTGACACCCTGAAAGACTTACTTCTGAAAGAAAAGAAATGACTTCACAAATTCTGGGGAAGGCGAAGAATGCAAGATGCTCCTGGTGTGTGCAATAAACTCAATCTAAACAAATAAAGTGTGCATCTCTAGTTTAGGTTCTTATATCATCCTTGTGTCTGTGGTACACAGAGACCTTACCTGTCCTCCTAAAAAATCAGCACACCCAAATATATTTTTAGGGGTCCCTCTGTTGACAGACTGTGTGTTTTGGTTTTTTAAATATTATAAACCAATGTTATGAGCATTCCAAACTTTCCCGCTCCTTGTATTGTCCCCACTACAGTGGAGTTAAATACTACAGTGGCACAGCAACGTAGCACTTCTGCGTAGATAATGCATATGCCAACCGGAAGGATTCTCTCAATGCTGTAGGTAATCCACCTCTGAGAAGCAATAGCTAAGGCCTTGTGTACACCAGGGGTGGACAAAATTGGCTCACAGATAGGTGCCAACAATTTTACTTTTGGTTGCCAGACAGTGTTCCTCCAGTACAGTTCTGCAGTGGAGCTAGGTGACAGGCTACTAAAACTGGTCACCATGGCAACCAGAAACAGATTTCTCAAGGTCCGGTCTACACTAGCACTTACAAGGGCAACTTTTTTCACTCAGCCGTGTGAAAACACACACTCCAAGAGACACAAGTTTCACCAACAAAAGGGCTTGTGTGGACAACACTATATCAGTGGGAATCATATATAAAGACAGACAAATAGATTGTATATTCATCATAATTTAAAAGAAAATAGCAGAAAATCATTTTTACAACATTTGTCTATTAGCTTCTTTTTAGAGTGAAATAATATGTGTAAAACAAACAAACAATTTTAAATAGCAGTTTTAAAACAAAAAACCCTCTACCATTTTAGACTACTTCTGCCAAGACTTACACATGTCTATAACTTTACTCACTGAGTAGTCCCACTGAGGTTAGTAACATTAAGCATATAAATAATACCAAGCACGTGTTAGTATTTGCAGAATCAGGATCCTAATGAGACACTAGGTTGTTTGAATTTGCATTCGTATTGGGTGGTTGAGCTGTCTTTTGTCCTCCTTCAGCCTCAAATTATACAATTACCATACTGAAAAATTTATGTCAAAATATCTACAATTCAGTCTTAGAGAAAATATTCATCTGTTCCCTTTAACTAACAGCACAAACACATTTAAACTGTGAAGGTGTTATGTAGTGCTAACACTAATTTCTGTGTGATTATACCACATCTGTTCCAGAAAAGTTCAACAGCTAAATTACATCTGTATATATATTTTTAGATCTTCATTTAATGATAAAGTGAAGGAAAGGAAAACAAATGCTTCCAACTAATATCAATTTACAAAATATCTTTATGAAAGGACACATAGCAAAAGGAATGTCAACTCATCCTTAAAGAGCCCATTTAAGCTTGAAAAAGGTAATAACGTTGTTATTAAGAATCTGTTTTTCACTTTTCCTCAGTCTTTTTCAGTAAATTATTAAGGTACAGTAAGCATGAATCTTCAGTTAAACGCAAGATTTTATGCTTAAATACGTATGTACTCACATTTTGACTTGTGCATTGCAGTCTTTAGTTACGAATTTATTCATGCATATAGACCTATTCTATATACCTGGGAAGAATAACTGGTTCTGAATGTAGTAGGAGTGTTATCTTCTAAAAAGATACAGTATCACAAGCAAAAGCATATTCCACTGCTTCCTGCTCTTGGGTTAACTGACAATATTAGCTCAGTATCAACTTCATTTAAAATCTTCAGACACTGCAGAGTTGGTTTTATTTGTTAGTGAGTAGTGATATCTATGATAAGAGTCTACTACAGTTTCAAAAGTCTCCAGGCTTAGTTAGCAAAATTTCTTCAAGCAATTTTTTCTGGACAAAATACATGGTGCCCAGTTTCCCACTCAGGATGAAAATGCTGACTTTCCGCATGTAATGTTTCCAGTGTTCTAATACACTAGAAGAACTATATTGCCAGGGGGTTTGACCAGTGATTGTTTTTTGGTCCCCCCCCCCCCCCGTGATCTGCTATAGACTACTGATTTACTTCATTGGTTAAAGTCTACAATGTCATTAAAGACAATATTTGTATCTAATCTAGGATTGATTTCAAAGCCAACGATCAAGCTAGCTGGGCTTCAAAACATGAAGGGTCCTCCCCTGGAGGACTAAAGTTTGTTGTACTCCTTTTGTTCTCCTATCTCCACACATTGTTTCTGGACTTGAATTGTCCCCTGACACACAATAAACATTTATGGGGTTAAAGAAACCAGCATGAAGTGCAACTTGTGACCATTTTGAAGTATTACACCTCTTGGCAATTTACAGGAATAGTTTGCCCTGTTAGTTTGGCAGGACTGACTGATGCTGATGAATTAATAAATCATATACCTCATTGTAAGTCATCTTAAATATTTCTAAGGCAAGAATAATTAATCTCTGATTTATTGTGTATGCCTCAGTCTGGCTCTCTGCTAGTAATGTGTTGTGTAAATTGGCTACAAGAGATTTTTATAAAAAATAATAATTCTCACTAAAAATGAATGGCCTTCAACTGTGTTCTTTTAAGCCCACAATTGAGAAGGAATTCTCTGAATGTTGATGATGTGGAAGGAGCACATGACAGATTTATATTTCCATAATGTAGCAGGGTATAGGCTTTGTGTGCCCTGCCGCTTGAACTCTAATGGGCAATGGAGTGAAAGCAAAAAGCCAGAAGCAAAGGGGGCTGATGAGGAGCAACTGGGCAGCTCACTGAACCAAATCTTAGCCCTACTCTACACTTGCCACACTTTCCAGCGGCAATCAGCGGAAGATACACAAGATACATAAAATACCTTGCATATCACTCAACGACTTATAACCAAGGCTGCCCTGGGGAAGGAGAGGGGTGGCACAAAAGTTCCATGGGCCCCAGGCTGTCCTGCCATGAGCAATGAGTATTTTAAGTACTTTGCATATCTCCCTTTGACTGCTGCCAAAATCACTCCGCAGGACAGACCAGCCCTGAATGGACTATATGTAGCTGATGGAGGGAAAACGTGGAAATAAAAAGCACTGCAGGGAACATTTAATGACACCTGGGTGTTGTTTGTGGGTGCAGAGGACTGGAGCCAAACAGGGCAAGTGCAGACCCCATACCCATGTAAACAAAGATTTAATGGCCAACATTCCCCTGGTTCAGAGAGGATGATATCCTAAGTTCAACACTTAAGAACTGTCCTGTTCAGCAATTAGGCAGTTGGCACAATCCACTTGTGCTTTATTAATGCTTAGCTGTCCAAGCTTGTTTGTGTTATGAAAACTAGATTATAGTGTTTCAAGACTAAAATAAGGTTTCCCAACTAAAGTTTGCTCAAAATGCAATATTCAGGCTGTCAACTTAATCTTATATGAGCTTAGATATCAAGCATAATTGATTACTAATATATTTTCAGTGACACAATGAAAGAAAATAAACCACGTCTAGAAATCAAAGAGACTTATTAAAAAGAACTTCCTTTGTTGAAAAATACACCACACTAGATAAAACAACTTTCAAAATTCAGCCTGGCAATTTCTACATGATGAGACCTCTTGTAGAATGCTTTAACTTGCCAGGCAAAGTTTATGTATTAAACCAATATCTGCCAAACAAACTACCAAATAACCATGGTTATAATTAAATATTTATTACAGACTAGAGTTAAATGGAAAACAACTATCAAATTTTGAAGCTCACAGCCTGCATACTGATGCTTACTCAAAGAGAATGACCAAGAAATCATGGTTAGTAAGTGTTAATAGCATATTAACTGTGCACATTAAATAAACAACATCTACAATGTAATAATCTTGTATGCTAATCTTCCAAAAGTCACACAAAATAGAGCTGCACACTTTGTAGCTTGCATAGGCTGAGCTCACTGTTCATACCAACATCCCAGAATCCCTTCCATTTTCCCCACAAGCTCCCTGGTTTACCACCCTCCCCCTCTATTTCAGAGACTCCCTGTAGTTCTCCCACTCTGACTCTCATGCCAGAGCTCTTTAGCTAGGTCTACACTAGCCAATTAGTCCTTGTTTACACTAGGCTTCAAGGTTAGTCTGAAATAATAAGTTCAACTGATTAGTCTGGACTAAGCACTTGGTACAAACTCTAAGGTAGAACTTGTGTGATACAGACACGACTAATGGCTTAGTTCGAACAAAGCTATTAGTCTGAATTGGCCACGCGTACTAGTTTGAACTAAAAACTTCGAACTAGTAAGTGCAGCTATTTTGAACTAAAAAGTCACGGTTAGTTTGAACTAACCAGTAACTGCTTAATTCAGCTTAAGGAAGTCCAAACTAAACTTAGTGATGTAGATATAGCCTTTATGTCTCTCCCTACCCTGAATACTCCTTTCTATCAAGTGCTAAGAACTCACAATTCCTGGAGATGTGATTTTGGGCAGGGATAGGGTTACCAGATACCAAAGCATGGAAGGGAGGACAGGGAAGTACAAAAAGGAGGACATTGGAGGACATGGAGAAAATTTAGTATATTAATATAACTGTCACTACCATATTATGCCATGGAAAATGGGTAATGATTAATGAATGCAGCATTAAAACTACACAATGTCATATGTTTTTTAAGTTATTTTAAAATAAAAAAAATTACCAAAATGTTTTCTTTTACTGAAAACTGGATTATTCATTAAATTAGTTTTTCATGACCCTTTCATTAATTTTCATGAGACTAAAAAAAGTTAAACTAGATTTGCAAATATAAACTTGAAAAGCACCTTAAAAAGTTAAAAAAAAAAAAAGGCAGTTAATTCACCTCTCATTTTTCATTTTCCACAGCAGCCCATTTTACAATTTAAAAAAATTGTCCTAAATTGTTTCTGTCCAGTTCAAATGTGCCCCTTTATTTGTTTTACTTAATTGGATGCTCTTAGTAATTTTATTTATAAGGTTCTTTAAATTCCTTCATTTTATTAGTGTCCCTATATTTTTTTTTCCTGATTTAGCCCTTTCATAGGGAGCAACAAGCCAAAAATTTAAAATGCCTAACATGAGCCGCAAACCCATGACCGAGATTGAAATGCTCCGCCTCTACCCACTGAGCTAATGAAGATACTGTTAGAAAACATAGGCCAGCTAGATCTGCAGTCAGGGGTTTCTCAACTTCTTGCTGAGGAGTGGTTTGAGGTGAGCTGCAATTGAGCCACATGTGCCTGTGACCACCGCCAAGCTGACCACTCTAATACCCAGTCACTGAGGGATGGTCCCTCCTCTGGGCTCAGGAACGGAGCTGTTTTGGGGCTTCTGTTAACATTCTACTCATCGGAAGTAAAACCTGGACAAAAATCACCCATTTTTAGAATGCCTGCCAGACAGAGAACATGAAGGCAAAAAGGAGGACATGCTTTCCTTTTGTCAGACGTCTGGTAACCCAAGGTAGGGGGGCACACACCAAAGGGGGGGGTGATGAGCCCAGGGGCCTGTGCCTCCAATATTTTTTGTGAGCAGCAACGCTCCTGCTTTGCTGCTTCTATAGGCCAAGTTCCTTGCATGTACACGTGTGCGTCCTTGCATCACTCCATCCATGCACTCACGTTTGTAATTTGTAAATTAATTTATTTTGTCTCTATCTGGGAGATAAATCATTCAGGCTGTCAACACTTCAAACTCCTTAAGAATGGGCTGAGCTGAGCTGAGACGAGTTGTTGCTGAAAGGTGTTAAAGACTGCCATCAAACTTTTTTTTTTCCTCATTTCTAGACAGTTACAGATCTGGTTAAGGCTGAGGGGTGCTAATTGAATACCAAGAGCTCTGTCTCCCCCAATCATTTCTGGTTTTCTGATGTTCACCAACATCAACAGGGTTCTTCCCATGTTAGACTTGAAATTAGACACAGTTCTATCCATCAGAGGAATGAACTTCTGGAATAGCATTCCAAAGGAAGCAGTGGGGGCAAAAAACTTAGGTGGTTTCAAAACTCTGCAATTTGGGAATTGATTGGGTATGGTGTTCAAGAGTTATGACCAGTCATAACAGAGAAATGCCGTCAAACTGAGTGTAGGCCTCACTTCGCTCAGCCAGCTAAAGCATTTCAAGCCATGAGCTCAGCCAAGAAAGCAAATAAGCTTTTTAATCAATTTTTTATTGCCACCAGTTCACTGAAGAAAAGACAGAGTCTTATACTCTGCTGGCTTGCAGTATTAACCAAAATATAAAAATTCTCAAATGGTCCAACTCTTGGCTTTTATTGGAGAAATCAAATAAGGATCAGAAAAAAACTAAAAGCGCCTATTTGAGTTACACAAGCATTTCCACAAAACTTTAGCAACTCTTTTTCTCCTTCCATAATTCTGTGATTTTCCCATCTCCTCTTAGTACCTCCCTAACATTGGATGTCTTTATCTGTTCCTCCAGAGCTCTTCAGAGGTGTCAAAAGGCCACTACTCTGTATTGCAAGGAAAATTAGCGGGAACTAAGCCCCGCCCCTTCAAATTTTACAAAGTGAGACAGGCAACCTTTGTGCCCCTATACTGAGGAGCTAGCAGCCCACCCGTATCTGGGATGTATCTCAGGCAATCAGGGAGCCAGACTGACAGTTGCTTACCTAGCTGGCTACAGCATCCAGTCCTTCCAAAAAAAAAAAAAAACAAACCAACCAGCCTCTCTCTCTTTGCAAAGGAGAAGAGAGGAAACACTGTACCAAGAGCCTTGAGATGGGGGCAACACCCTGAAAGCCTGAGGAGCAGGTAACGAAAGTACCCATGTTGTTGCAGAGGAGGAGGAGCGGATTACTTGACTGCACACCAGATGATTCCAAAGGTATAGGAGTATTCCTATTATCAAAAACCTCCTATTTCACAGGAGCATAGAAATTCCTTAAATAAATGAGTCCCAAAGTCCATCTAGTCCAGTAGAACTGTCTCTGCCAGCAATCAATACCAGTTGCTTCAGAAGATGAAAGATGTGAAATAATCTGCCTCTACGTTAGTTCTCATCCTGTTTTCTAATAGTTAGACTGCCTTATAGCCTGAAGCACAAGACTTACTATTCTTCCAAAAAATACCATCATTAATTATCACAACAAGAACAGATTTTCCAGAGACATGCCCTGTCTCTTATTCTATCTTTCTAAATTCTTGGCCTCAGTATCATCCTTTGGGACTGAGGCTCTCAATCTCACATGCATTGGGTTAGAAACAGTATAATCATGCAATGGATATAAAAAGATCATCTATCAGTTTTAAATTTTCCACCTTTTAATTTAATTAAACATCTTCTTGTTCTTGAGTTACAATAGGGGAACTGAAGCTCCTAATCTATCTTTTCTATATTACTACACACTTTTATCATGCCCCTTCCTATTTATCGCCTTTCCATAGTTAAAAAAAAAATGATCCTTTCAATCTCACTTTTTATGTACTTTCTTCTATTCAAACATCATCTGAGTATTATACTAGTTCATTATGCTCATTCCTCAAACTAGTGCCTTCCTTGATTAACTCAAACCTGTTCAAGTGTTTGACTGATTGTTTCATTATCTGACAGCAAATCTGAGCTAGAGTGCTCTAAGAAATGAACAGGTACATAAATTTAAGATGCCATCAGAACCTCTCAAAAAGATTATAGCTCTATAATTCATAATTGGTCATTATTCATTCTATATTTAGGAATTATGACGTCTTTGGCACACACCCAGAAAAATGTCACCAGCTGTTGGAGTATGTCATTGTTTAAGAGACAGTTCGAATTTGCACCAGGCTGTCATGTCTTGAACGTCATTATAAAATACAGTGCAGGGTTGCAACTCATCCCAATATATGCGAAACAAAAATTAATCCTACGTCTTAATAGTGCTGCTTCAGGGAACATTTACAGACACAAAACCACTTTTTAAGCCTGTAAAATTTGCTAAAGGTAGAAGTATATTCTAAAGGCAGGTACAATCCTACAAGCAGATCAGTACCACCAGCCCCTTGAATTTAGTGGGGCTCTGTCTTTGTAAGGTGGCTACCCTATGCAACGTAACGTAGTTGCAGAGCTCTTCCTGATGAGCCACAAAATGAGGCATTTTGTGTTTGAAAAATACAATGGAAGGGCAAGGCAACTGCATTCTGTCAGAATGGAAAAACTGCTGAATTAATGGCCTAAGCATGCCACTATTTCCCAGCTTCACTACACAGCCTATACACCCAGTGGAGTTTAGATGGAGGGGAGCATGGAGCTGTCCTCTTCCTTCATTTCCGCAGTTACCTTTGTTTTTAGTTTCCAGACAAGTAAAAGGGTACAAGACCCTGAAAAATAATTTAAAGTAAAATCCTCCAACACAAAACCCAATGCACCTAAGCATGAGATGGAAGATACCACTAATATGTGAGGAAGATAGGAGACTAAAACTAGAACAGATTAGAAACACAGAACCACTGAGTTTGGAGGAAATTAGAACTGAACCCAGAAAGTTAAGACTGGGATGGGGCAGCAGTGGGGGCTGATGATGATTCAGTTCATTTGTAGGCAATGAGAATTGATGGTGGGGAGTGGAGGAGGCTGGAGGGCTGATGGTTTTGGTGCATTGGGGTCTGAGGGAGGGAACTTAGGTTATCAGGACCTGATGGACATTATGGAGGAGACTGGAGTTTGGGGGCAATGGAAGCTAATGGTGCAGGTCTCTGGCAATAGGGGCTGAAGAGGCGTGGCTGACAGAGGTTGTGTTAGGGGGTGGCAGCAGAAGATGCAGAAAAAGCAAGAGTTTAGGGACAGTCAGGGATGATGGTGGCTGGATTTGAGAGCGGTGGGGATTGATGGTGAGGTGTGGAAAAGGCTGAGGTTTCAGGGCAGTGGCGACTGGTGGAGAGGACAAGCTGTGGGCGGTAGTGGCTGATGTGATCAGAGCTTGAGGCAGAGGGGCTGACAGAAGGTAGAAAAAGTTGGAGTCTAAAACCCAGTGGGGACTGATTATGTGTGGAAGGATCTCTAGTTTGCAGGCAGTGAAGACTGATGGCTGGCTATGCGGGAGTGAGGGCTGATGGTGGCATGTAGGAGGCTACAGCTTGGAGGTGGTGGGAAATGGTGGGTTCTGGAGTTCAGGGTAGTGCGAGCTGATGGTGGTTAGACTCAGGAGTGGTGCAGATGATAGACGTGAAAGGGGTCAGAGTTTAAGGACAGTGGGGCTGCTTCATGAGGAAGACGGTGGAGTTGAGGGGCAGTGAGGACTAATGGTGGCCGGATCTGGGGAGAGTGGGGGCTAACGGTGGAGTATGAAGGGGGCTAGCGCTTTAGTGTAATGGGGGCTGGATATGGGGACCATGGAGGTGCTGATTGAAGAAGAGGCTGGCATTTAGGGACAGTGGGGGCTAACAGTGCCTAGATCTGTGGAGACTGGCGGCTAACAGTGGCATATGAAAGGGGCTAGAGTTTTAGGGCAATGGTGGCTGGATCTGGGGACAGTGGAGGTGCTCACTGAGGGGGGCTGGCTTTTAGGGACAGTGGGGGCTAACAATGGTTGGATCTGGGGAAATTTAGTGGGGGGTAATGGTGGGGTGCCAAACAGAATCACCAATGAAGAACTTCTCATAAAAACTAGCTGCACAAGTTTGGCCGTTAGAATCAAGAGGAGAAGATGGAACTGGCTAGGGCATGTGTGCAGAATGCAGCCAGGAGCACCCCCAAAAACGGCCCTCCATTGGACAGCTGATGGTAAAAGAAAACATGGCTGCCCAAGAGAAACCTGACGAAGAACAGTAGAAAAAGAAATGAAAGAGCAGGATCTAAGCTGGAACAACATCACCAAACATACAGCCAATCAACAGCAGTGGAGGTCTCTAGTTGATGCCTTATGTACCACTTAGGTAGGAAGAGGATTAAGTAAGTAAGTAATGGTGGGGTGCAGAGAGGGCTGGAGTTTGGGGGCAATGTGGACTGCATCTGGGGGTAGTGGAGTGCTCAGTGAGGAAGAGGCTGGAGTTTGGGGACAGTGAGGGCTAATGGTGGTTGGATATGAGCAGAGTGGGGACTAATAGTGGAGTGTGGAGGGACCTAGAGTTTTAAAGCAATGGGGGCTGATGCTCTGCAGGGAACAGGCTGGATCTGGGGAGAGTGGGGGCTAACAGTGGAGTATGAAGGTGACTAGAGCTTTAGTGCAGTACACGCTGGATCCAGGGACCATGGAGCTGCTCACTGGGGATGGGGCTGGCGTTTAGGGACAGTGGGGGCTCACAGGGGCTGGATCTGGGGAGAGTGGGAGCTAAAGGTAGAATACGAAGGGGGCTAAAGTTTTAGGGCAACAGGGGCTGGATCTGGGGACCATGAAGGTGCTCACTGAAAAAGGGGCTGGCGTTTAGGGACAGTGGGGGCTAATAGCGGCTGGATCTCAGGAAACTTAGTGGGGGGTGTGGAGAGCGCTAGAGTGTGGGAGCAATG
>ML681992.1:5079308-5158023 GCA_007922195.1 Podocnemis expansa
GAGCAACCAGAGTTGCTCAGCTGCCCTCTCCCCTTAGAGGGAACATTGCCAGTCACTGGTTGCAATGAAAGAAAAATCCAACGTCCCTATTAAGTCCTGAAGCAATGCAAATGAATTTGCAAATAAATTCAATCTTAGCAGCTTCTCTTTGAAGCCTTGATTTTTTATTCATCTGTCCAAGCACCACAACTGGCAAATCATTAATGAAGCGATCACGAAGATTGAAATGCTGACCCACTGATTTTAGAATGTTGTGATTCCTCATATCAGATTTGTGCCCATTTATTCTTTTGCACAGAGACTTTCCTGTTTGGGAGAGAGGCATTTCTTGTCCATAATGGCATAAATCACATTAGTTGATCTGCAGGTGAATGAGCCTATGATGCAGTAGCTGGTTTTATTAGCTCCTGTAATAGTGTCTTTTGTGCAGATATGTGGGCAAAGTTGGCAGTGTGGTTTGTTGCAGGGATAGGTGTCTGCTTTAATGGTTCTGTTGTTAGATCTGTAGTTGCTGGTATCTGTTTAAGGTTGGGGGGCTGTCTGTAAGTGAGGAGAGGTCTGACTCCCAAGGCTTGAAAGAGTGAGGGATCATCTTGTGGAATAGGCTGTAGATCCTTGTTGATGTGCTGTAGAGGTCTGACTTGGGGGCTGTAGGTGATGACTACAGGCTTTCCATTGCCTTCTGTCCTGGGCTTCTCCTATAGCAATTGGTTTCGAGGCACCCACCAGGCTCTGTCAATCTGTTTCTTCACTTCTGCATCTGGGTACTGTAGTTTCAAGAATGCTTGATAGAGATTTTGAAGTAGGAGCATTGGTGTCCCGGGGAAAGACCCAGGCACGGGCCCTACCCCCTGGCTGTGGGCTCTGCCCCCCCCCCAGCCCCGATTCACCACCAGGGCCCAATCCAGCCTCAGGTTCCTGCCGCTGCCTGCCTGGCCTTGGATCCCGAGCAGATCCAAGGGACTTAACAGGGCCAGGAGAGGTGGGCGCCGCTGGAGACGGCCTGGCCTGAATTCCTGGCTGGGGACTAGGCTGGAAGCAGCAGGTGCCACCATGGCCAAGAGAGACAGGCGCCACCTCTGGCAGCCGGGCCCGGATCTCTGGCCTGGGACAGGACTGGGAGAGGCAGGGCTGCCCTGGACACTCGGGGCACTGGGAGCTGGGACTTGGGGCATGTGCCTCGTGTGCAAGGCACCAGCAATGCTGCTGTCTTGAAGGTGTCTGTCTCTATGTGAGGGATCAAAGAATATGTGGTTACATCTTAGGGCTTGGCTATAGACAATGGATTGTGTGGTGTGTTTTGGATGAAAGCTCGAGGGACGTAGATATCTATTCTAATCAGTAAATTTTCGGTATAGTGTGGTGCTTATGTGTCCATCCGTAATCTCAGGGGTTAAAATAAGGGGGAATGCACCAGAAAGCCATTCCAGGGCCTACCATTTTTAGGGGACCAGCATTCTGGGGCCCTGAAAAATAGAAACAGCAGCCAAGACACAGCATTCCTGTGCATTCCACCTACTACCCCTGCAAAGTTCTAAAAGCTCCCAGCCTGGAAGAAGCTCCCTGCCGGCTGGAAGACACAGTCACAGGCAAGCTTTTAAACTCCCACCCTGAGCCTGCTCAAAGCCTCTGAGCATGGTCAGTCAAAGCAGGCTCAGGGCTGGAGGAGCAGCCTGTGGGGTGGCCGCTCTGCTCTGGTGGCGGGCCTGGGCTGGAAGAGGAGCAGCAGCATGGGGCCATGGGTCAGGGCTGGGGCTGGAACTGGAGCTGAGAGTATGGGGCCCAGGCTGCTCCAGCTCTGCAGCGCAGGCTGTGGGGTGGCAAGGTGAGCCAGAGCTGGGGCTCACATGGGGAGCAGTGGGGCAGACTCTTTCCTACCAGACTGGCCCCAAATGATATGCCCCAGCTCCCTGCAGCCACAGATGGGTGCTGGGTGAGCGAGCGGCCCAGTGTCCCCTTTGCATATAGTCCCAGCCCCCCGCCCCAGGCCCCCAACTCCCATGCTTCAACCTTTCTCTGCCCCACCTCCTGCACCTGCCCCCTTCACCACTCTCTACCTCCTGCTCCTGTCCCCTATTTCCTGCCACCACCCACTCCTTCTCTGCCCTATCTCTTGCTCCTGTCCACCTTTACCACATCCACCTCCTGCCACCATCCACCCCTTCTCTGGCCCCATCTCCTGCCACCACCCACCCCTTCTCTGCCCTTTCTCCTGCCCCTGCCCCTCTTCACCACCACCCCTTCTGTCCCTGCCACCATCCACCCCTTCTCTGCCCCCATTTCCTGCCCATACCCTCCTTTACCACCCTGACACTTCCAGCCTCCCACCTTCCCCTTCACTGCCCCCATCTGCTGCCACCCCTTCAATACCCCAACCTCCTGCTCATGCTCCATTCCTCCACATCTCGTGCCCTCATCTTTCCTGGGCTGGGGCCCACACATGCGGGAAAGGGCCCAGGAAATATGGAAAGGGGACCCACCAATTAGGGGAGTTCCAGGGCCCACCAAATTATACCTTAACCCCTGCGTAATTTGTAATGTAGTGTCTGGAAAGCAGATCACCTGTTTGGAGTGTTTCTGGCTCAGTTTTATAGTAGAGTGGAAATTGTTGAAATCTCTGTGGAAATCTTCAAGGGCATCCCTACTGTGGGTCCAGATGATGAAGATGTCATCAATGTAGCATAAGTAGTGGAGAGGTACTTTGGGATAAGACTTGCAGAAGGGGTTTTCTAAGTCGGCCATAAAAACATTGGCATATTGTGGTGCCATGTGGGTACCCATAGCAGTGTCGCTGACTTGAAGGTATAAATTATCCTCAGATCTGAAATAGTTGTGGGTGACCACAAAGTTATAAAGTTCAGCCATGAGGTGTGCTGTGGCATTCTCTGGGATGGTTCTTCTAATAGCGTGTAATCCATCCTTATGTTTGATGTTGGCATAAGGAGCTTCTACATCCAGCATGGCCAGGATGATGATTTCTGGAAGATCACCGGATTAGATTTTTCTCAGGAAGTCTGTGGTGTCTCTCAGATAGTTAGGAGTGTTGATAGCATAGGGTCTGATGAGGGAGCCCATGTGGCCAGATAAGCCTGCTGTAAGAGAGCCAATGTCTGAGATGATAGGCTGTCCAGGGCTTCCTTCCTTATGGATTTTAGGTAGTAGGTAGAATATCCCAGGTTCAGGTTCTGGTGGTATATCTGTCTGTATGTGTTCCTGTGCTGCCTTGGGAAGTTTCTTGAGTAGGTGGTATAGTTCATTTTGGTATTCTTCAGTGGGGTCACAGAAAAGTGGTTTGTAGAATGTTGGGTTGGAGGGTTGTTTATAAGGGTCTTGATTATAATCTGATTTATTCATGACAAAAGCACCTCTTTTGTCAGCCTCCTTAACAATAATGTCAGAGTTGTTTCTGAGGCTGTGGATGGCATTGTGTTCTGCAAAGTTGAGGTTATGGTATAAGGGATGTTATTTGTCCATGATTTCAGCCTTTGCACAGTGGCAAAAACAATCAATGTAGAAGTCTAGTCTGTTGTTTTGACCCTCAGGAGTCATCCACAAAGAATATTTCTTCTTGCAGTGTTGGGAAGAAGATATCGCTAGGTCACTGCATAGACTATTAGTGTGATGGAAACATTCCTTGAGTCTGAGTTGGTGAAGATAGTCCTCCAGGTCACCGCAGAATTTTAATTAATTTAATTTAACTAATAATATCTACCTTGGTTCTTTCAATGTCCTATTACCATAGTATCTTAATTTGGGTAAGAGATAACTAAATATTTGTAGGGTATAAACAATGATTTCATTAGCATGGCACAAGCATGGCTATCATTTGAGATAGAGCAGGAGAGGCATTACTCTGCAAGCCTTGGGCAGGTATGGAATTTGCCTGCCTTACACACAGCCCAAGTAGCCTGCCTGGAGCTGCCTATCACCCCAAATATAAGTCAAACTATGCCTTTGGGCACAAGGTATAACTAGAAGTAATGGGCTGAGGTGTTAAAAACAATAGATCAAAGTTTAACAAATAACAAGGAAACTTGACAGTGTGAACTGAGGCAGTGGAATGGTCTTCAAAAGGAAGTGATTGAACCCCACATGATGGGGTGTATATCAAGCATTTGGTGTCCTCTCCTGAAGGCCCCACCAAACGAAGATGTCCGTATCAGGGAAAAACAGAAAGCTTACACTTCTAAGAACTGCCTAAAGAGGCCATGTGAAACAACAAGAATTGGTTCCTTAGCCACTAGAAGGGCAGGAGCAGGCAGAAGTCAAACACAGTTAGCAGAAGCAGATATGATGAATAGGGCTGGCTGCTTCTTCCAGGGTCAAGTTTTGGGTGGGGCTGGGTTAAAGGAAGGAAGCATGATCCCTGTCCTAACCCCAGAGGCCTGACCTATTAGAGGGCTTCATTCTGACTATACTTTTCTGGTTTTCTGTTTTTAAAACCCAGATGGCCATCTTAAGTTAAATATCAATATGTTGTTGTTGTTAAATTAATGTGAGCCTGTATTGTAATACAAATGAAACTATGACAGCCTAACACTGGAGATATTTATAACATTCTAGAAAATAAACTATAGGGAACAATCAACTCAGTGAGATGATGACCTAATTTTTTTCTCACATTTTTAATTTCTGGCATTATGTGAGATCCTTCTGAAGAGAGAGTGCTGTACAGATGAAATTATTATATCTTTCCTGCAAGGACTAAAAAAATGTTACTTCAGGCCTAGGGACTTTAGTCTCCTTTTATCTCACTGTAACCTCGCTCACAACGCCCCTCCCCCAACCCCCTTCGGCCATACACACACTTCTTTCCACCTCTATTCTCTTCCCTAGATGAAAGCCTTCAGTGACCTAATTTCTCCTATGAACAAGAGCTTCTAGTCATTGGATTCTTTTTTCTTTTCTGCCTTGTAACTTAACATGCTCGTCTCGCTTTTCTGTCTTCCTGTAACTATATATTATTCCTTTTTTTAGTTTGTAAGGATACTCTGTCTAATTATGCACCTAATGTGGAGTTCAAGCCTCTGGTCTTCGGAGAATAAAAATGGAACCACATCCACTTTTGGACTGGATGATTTTTGTTTAAAAATAGAACCCAATATGTTTGATTAGCCTTTGTCAATTATTCTCTTAGAATGCAGCGTTTGTGGACAAATATAATTCTAATTCCTCTTGCACTTCAATTTTTAGGTATGAAATGCAAAATGCTATGTACAATACTGTTAAGTTCAGAAATTCAAAGACATAAAAGTCAGGAAATGTAAAAGCTCAGGATCTCAAAGCAACATGAATTTATTCCCTGGATATAAGAACAGCTATGCTGGGTCAGATTAGTGGTCCGTCTAGCCCAGTATGCTGTCTCTTGTTGTGTATTTTGTGTTTTGCCTAGCTTGCCATATCATCTATTCTCTGTCCTGCATAGTTTGTAACCATAGTAACAGAACCCAGCTAATTGCTAGAGCAACCAGGGCTAGACTATAAGGAGATAGCCCAGTCTGCACTTTGTATAAGCAGAATTGGGCTTGTCAGAGATGCCCATCCACTTATAGTCCAGGCCACTGCAGGCTGGCTTTTTTGGGGCTTCTTTTATTCACCCTGCAATGTGTAGAAGAAGCTCCACAAAAGTGACCAAATGCAGTGGGAGATCACTGACTAGCATGACTTAGCAGCATTTCAGCAATGATAGGTGTGACAAGGGGTAAGATTCAGCGGCGAGGGACATCCCAGCCTTGCTTTGGAGCTGTGCCAGGCACGTAGTGTCAGCGCTTATGTTGTTGAGCCCTGCGTTGTTGCCCTGTTTTTGGTGGGTGGGGCTTGTTTTGAAAGGCGGGGCTGCTTCTATGTTGCATAGTCACCAATGAATAGAGTCTGTGTGTTTACATGTCTTTGTGTTCCTGTTTGCTGGTTTCTCTCTGAATGCACGTAACTTCCAGGTATCTGAACATAACAAAGTCGCATGACCCATTGTAAACAGGGTATATCTGTAGTTTTAAAGTTCAGCCATTTCTGAGTTGTGTATAGAAAAGTCTTTTTTAAACCACTGAAATATGTATATTCCCATTTTTGTAACTTTAAAACTGCTCAAGGTTTTTGGGTTTTTTTTAAGGCATCTCTGGGCTATGACTAAATATAGAAAGTTTCAGAGAGAAAATATATATAATAGAAAGCAGAATCTAACCCTGAGTATTACCATGACACTTTACTATCCAATTATCTTTGAGTGGAAGATTTTTTACATTCATGCTAGCAGTGGTCCTGTATATAGTTATAAATCTTTATTTCCTTTAATAGTCCTTCTGCTTTTTAGCTAGTCATAATTGACTCAAAGTTCTTCTCATGAATGACTTTCTATATGTGGCACTCAATCATCGCTCTTCTGTCAGAAGAATTACTCCTTAAGTAGTTCTGTGCTGTGAGGGAGTGGAAGGGTTGACCAGATGCTCAGGGTGGTTTCTCAGATGATTTATAACACTGGGAGCAAACATATTTCATAGTTTCATTTCCCGGACTTAACAGACTAATACATTCCTCTTTGGAACTTCAAAGGTTTTTTTTACAAAATCTTCTTCTTCTTCTAAACAGAGAAAAGATATTCCAAAGAGTGAGAGAGCAAACAGCAGCTCTCTGACAACTTCCAGACTGTTCTCCCTAGCAAGGATCATCTACTTTGCTGCACACAGTTATAGCTTCAGACTACATTAATTAGGTACAGGTGCAAGTCATAAAGAACAACTTATCATCTTTGGCCTGCTCCCAATCAATTCTAGCACCCAATAACAGAGCAGACACCTGGGATGAAAAATCTTGACTGCACCAAAGTCAAGGGCAATATTTCCATTGACTCCAATGCAGCCAGGATTTCATCTCTGGCA
Source organism: Podocnemis expansa (assembly GCA_007922195.1). Classification (NCBI taxonomy): domain Eukaryota; kingdom Metazoa; phylum Chordata; order Testudines; family Podocnemididae; genus Podocnemis; species Podocnemis expansa. The sequence goes on from ML681992.1 coordinate 5,086,184, forward strand.
TTCTTACTGGCCTACATGCAATATATGTAAAGATATCCTTTACTTGCGAGTAATCATTCATAGAGAGGATCTTCTGAAACCATATCTGGAAGATGGAAAAGGAACCCATTTTGTTATATTCTGTAGGGCAGCGATTCTCAAACTTTTGCAGATTGCTACACAATTGGCAGCATGTAGCAACCTTACAGGATGCCCCAGCTCAAATCCAGTCATCTCCCCAGCTCTCTGCAATATACTTACTGCTGTGTGGTGACAAAGTAATGTGTCTCAGCACAGTGGTTGCGAATCACTGCTGTAGGGAATTTAGTTGTTTTTATTCAATCATCCTGTACTGATGTGGACTTTACATAGTATTATCTACGGTTTCTGTTTTTTTGGACAAGTTCCAAAGGGGTGGCTTTGTTAGTTCAGTTCAGGAAAACAAATAAGGAATCAAGTGGTACTTTTAAAGACTAACAAATTTATTTATTTCATGAGCATTCATGGAAGGAAACCTTGCTTCATCAGACACTAAGTTCCTCATCTTTCCCATTTTCTCCCACGAAAGCTCATGCAATAAATAAATTTGTTAGTCTTTATAAAATACCACCAGACTCCTTGTTTTCTTGTGACTTTAATTCTTGTGGGGGAGGGGGGTTAAAAAACAATTCTTGAGGTATATATACATAGATGTCCAAAAGTCAGGGGGTTTTGCTTTGCATGTACTGTAATGAGTAATCTTTTTGGCATGTTCCCTAGTACACTTTAGTACTATTTCAAAAAGTGATTCATTAAAGCACACTAGGAAACCTTTAGTGCCTACCAGCAGGGACTACATAAACCAATTAATGTGCAACATGTGACCATGCTTTTTAGACATCACAACCTTAAAATCTGCTTTATGGGGTTGTGTGGACAAGTCCTTCGCTACAAGTAACCATTTCCAATTACTTTCTTTTCTTAAGTCCTTTATGGTGTTACATGGCCTTTCAGAATTTTTTTCTCTTTATATGTCAAGAATATGAGTGATTTCACACTTTGCTTCTGCTTTAATCTAGAGTTAAAAATCAAGCTATTTATTCTTCCACAAATAGCATTTTTAGCATATTATTTCTCCTCAGAGATCTCCTAAATGATTGAGGATTTGTTTGTTTAGATCTTTTGTAATAGTACTCTACTTGGGAAGCATACAAACATTACATAAAAATGTTTCTTGGTATCTTCAGAATTTTTGAGATTTCTTTTTAATTCAAATGACTAAACCAAACAGTTGTGTAACTAAGAACAGTATCAAATTTTAAGCAATAATGACATCAACTCAGGAGTTTCTTGGCAGTTAATGGCTGACTGAAAGAGCTGAGGTTTACTTAGCCAGTATCTGATTGCTTGAAAATACCTGCCTTTAAGACAGTTATTTCAGTAATAGCCATTATGATTTTTTTTCTAAGTATACAAGATAATAAGGTATTTTATTTTCTTCCTTTGTCTGTTTTGGCAATTACAGAATGGTGTTTTAGATTAACTGTGCTAGTCATTTGTTAGCAGATAACAATAGTTATCAGAAGTTACTGTAAACATAAGTCTTTTTTCTTAGCATTTTGATTCCAGTGTCCCATTTTCCATAAGTATGTAGATGGCACCAAAAGCAGGCATAGGTGTGTAGAGAAGAGATAGGGTTCCACTACTTTTGCACTCTCTGCAGAAGCTATGCTCATTCCACATGGTCCAGGTCATGGCTAACAGGTTAAAGTATAATTTGGCAGGCCTCAGAACCCTCCTAAATTTCCAGACCCCCTTCATGGAGGTTTGGGCCCCCTTCAAGCACCCCACCGACTGCCCCCCAAAAAACCTGCCCCCCACCCCAGCTACTGCCCCCAAACTGCCTACCCTCCGTCAGACTCTTTCCCCATGTCCTCCTCAGCCCCCATCCCGCCTCTTCTTCCCACCCCCCCACGTGCTTTCCCCTTCAGCTGGCTGACAGCCCTAACCCCGCAGCGCAGGGCCCTGTTACCCAGTAAGGCAGGGAAGGGCTGTGCAGGGACTCCTGGCCCCTGCCGCACTGCCAAGGTGGCTGAGGAGCTGGGCAGGGCTCGTGGGGAGGGAGGCCAATGTTCCGTCTAAGGTGATGATGCAGCTGAGCAAATTATGGATACAGCTGAGCAAGCTCCCCACCAGTTCCCTGACCCATACTGGGCCCCTTCTTCACCACCCGCCAGCTCCCCAAGCACATCCATAACTTGCTCAGCTGCATTATCAGCTTAGAGGGAACATTGGACCTGATCCTATGACTTACATTTCCCTGCATTTATATTCCTCCCATCCTATAGGTTCCCCCATCTTCAAAACATCTGACAAAGTAGGATTTTCTCCCACAAAAGCTCATGCAATAAATAAATTTGTAAGTCTTCAAAAGTGCCACAGGACTCTTTGTTTGTTTTTCTGAACTAGACTAACTTGGCTACCCCTTTGGAATTTCACAATATTCCAGGTACTCATGATCCATCATCACCATCTAGGAGAAATCATCATCCAGGGAAAATCATAGGATTTGAACTTGTACAAAAAATATACATTTCATGATAAGCCAAAAAAATTACTCTAATACCTTTCCAAGCAAACAGAACAGTTTTATAGCTGCAGCTCTACCAACCAACTTTAAACAAATTTTTCTTAAAGCAACATTTTCTTCTCACTAAAAAGAAACTAAACTCAGGGGCAAAAATAAAATCTGTGATATGTTTACGATGCTTGGGTTCCCAACATTAGCATGAGAAATACTTTAATGCTTTAAGCAGATTTTTTTTAAAAGTTGTTTTGTAGACCTGGATCTATAAAACTCTTCTGTTTGTCTGGAAAGGTATTAGAGTCATTTCTTTGGCTTACTATGAAATGTGTATTTTTTGCACAAGTTAAAATCCTGTGATTTTCCCTGGATGATGACTTCTCTTAGATGATGATGATGGATCATGAGTACATGGAATATTATGAAATTCCAAAGGTGTAGCCGTGTTAGTCTAGTTCATCAAAACAAACAAGGAGTCCTGTGGGACTTTTAAAGACTAACAAATTTATTTATCGCATGAGGTTTCATGGGAGAAAATCCCACTTTGTCAGACACTTTGAAGAGGGGGAAGTGGGATTTCTCTCCCATGAAAGCTCATGCGATAAATATTTGTTAGTCTTTAGAAGTGCCACAGGACTCCTTGCTTGCTTTGGATTAAGTAGGTAAGACCCCTCAGTCACCCCAACACCCAGTCATGCCACTGGTCCCCCAAACCTTTCCCTAACCCCCACCCTACCACCTCCTTTCAGTGCTGGTCCCCCCAAAATTTCCCCAACTCCCTCCTAAACCCTCCATCTCTCCACTGGTCCTCGTGGTCCCCCAACCCTTCCCCACCCCCCGCCATACCATGCCATCTTCCCCCGCTGCCCAGGGCTGATGCTCTCCCCTGCACCCTTCCCCTGCTGTGCCAGCTTGCCTGTCCCCAAACCGCCCCTCCCAGGGCTCCCTTACCTGGACACCATGCTCAGTCAGAGCAGGCTCAGGTGGGAGTTTTAGAAATTCCCAAGGCCTGGCTGGGGTAGTTCCCTGCCGGCCAGAAGACTCTGACTTCCGGCCAGGTAGAGGTCACGGCTGCCGGCTGTCCTTCTATTTTCAGGGGGTTCCAGAATGCAGCATTCTGGTGTGTTCCCCTATCTTTAAGGGGCCCCTGGAATGCAGTGTTCCGGTGCATTCCCCTATTTTACGGGGCCCCAGAACGCTGCACCCTGAAAACAGGGGGGCCCTGGAATGCTGTTCTGGGCTGTTCTGGCTAAATTTAATCCCTGATGGCTAGTGCTAGCCTTTGGGGATGAAAAATCTTGTTGCTGTGGTATGTGTGTCCCAGTTTGGGAGAGCTAGAGATGTCAAGCCAGATTCATTTTTTTCAGGTAAGGTTCTAATGCTGCAACAGTTTCCATGCCAGTCAGCTCTGTGAGGTTCTGTGTGGTCCTAGCCTTTGACATTAAATAAATAATCTTGGCAACAAAAGCTGCTCGGGAAGGCACTGATCAGTGTGGTCTGGATCGACACAGGGATTTAAGTGTTGTGACTTTCAGCATAGCAATTCCTAACTTTTAGGCCCCTAAAAAAAAAATCACAGGAGCAACTTTGCTATCAACAAAGCCTGCATTAGGCACAGAGACTACCTATTAGGTGAATTGGGAGAAAGAGACACCTAAGAATGCAGTCCACAAAAGCCACCATGATAGGTGGGGATCCACCTGTCAGGAAGGAGGACTTACCATTGTGCCTGCCTGGTCTGAGGCAAAATGTGAACACAGCTGAGCCACAACTAGACTGCCTGTTAAGAGACTGGCTGGTCAACATGCTGGTCCTGCAGCTATAGTCTCTCCTGTGCCTTGCTTCAGATCCTGTCCTCTCTTGTTCCCAGCCTTGCTTCAGTCCTGCCTAATCCCCACCAGCCCTGTTCAGTTCTTGACTCCATTTCAGACCCTTGACTCTGACTCCTGGTCATTCAGGGCACATCTACACTGGATGCTCTGTTAAGTCACTTTAACAAGGTCAACTTAAAGTCAACCTCGTTAAGTCAACTGAGAAGGTCCACACTGGAAACTCTTGTCAACTGCCCATGTCCACACTGGCAGGTGCTAGGTCGACCCTTCTTCATGGTGGCCAGGAACTCTGGGAGGGGGCCTGGGGGCCAATTAATGACGTAACGGCTACTCCTCATCTATGTTGGCTTAAGTTGACTTAATAAGGTTGACTTAAGTTTAAAATTGACCTTAAGAAGTGGTGTTATTAAGTCAACTTAAGGAAGCACTTTATAAATGCCAGTGTGGCCACAGTGGTCTGTAGGTTAACCTAAACTTCCTTAAGTTGACCTAAGGCTCCAGTGTAGACATACCCTGACTATCTCTGACCTTCAGCTCTATGCCTGGTCCCTGACTCCAACACTGACCACCTATGGTCCAATCACTCAGCCAGACCATCTATGTCCCTGTTCATGAAAGTTTGAGGAGTCCATAAAAAACCAGGCCCTGCTGCCAGAATGAGCCCTGCAAAGGCCAAAATCCTCATGGTAGAACTACTGTATGTCCTTCAATGTCTGGAGACTGAGGTTAGTGCCCTGCAGGTTACTTGACAAGTGAACACCACACCACCCATGGTTTACACCTCTTGTGAACCAAAGCTCAAGCTGTATAATAAGTTTGATTGTAATGGCAAAAAGTTTTGCAGTGTTTTGAACCAACATTAGTTCCAGTACCTGCTGTGCCTATGGATGTTTCCCTATGAAACATGTAAAAGTGAGACTTATCCTTATTTTGGCATCTGGGAAAGCATTGGCATAGGACTTCCCCTAGCTCAAGAAGTCTAGTGCTCTCCAGGTTCAGTTTGAGAAGTTTTGTCTATTGCACATCAGCAGTCTTTTGATGACCAGAACTATATATGTACACAACTGAGGTCACATACCAGGCCCTATAGAAGGAACCCTGGCTGGTATCCAGCTAAGCTGCAGATTTTCAGCACATCTGTGGTGAATATCAAATGGAACATGTCCATTCAATGCTGTCGCTTCTGACTCAGCTTGAATGGTGGCACCAGGAATAGTTTGGCACTGGTAGAACCTGCAGTCAGCCTAGATGCACTTATTAACCCATGTATAAGACTGATGATTGGCTATCAGATGCCACAAATAAAGACAGAGACCCACCCAGCACATACCTGCTCCAACACTTTAGTCTGCTGACCTCCAGTATCCACTTCCACATGCATTCACATAGAGCTTGAAAGTATGCAAGATGATGCATCCTGGCCTCATCTCTCTGATGCTAGGTCAATGTCTTTACTGTGTGGTTGGCGCACATCATCTCTTCCAGCCTAGCAATAGGACAGATGTGTGTCCCAGCCTCCAACAGAAGGGTGTAGGCTGGGTGGACATCTTCCTCTCTAGACTCTATATGTCCTCTGCACCTGTTCAGTAGTGCCCTTGCAGTAGTCAATTGGCCTTCTACTTTGTCTGCAACATTCTGCCATGTCAGAGGGTCACTTGACAACAGTAATAGTCTCTGATGCTTCCAGCTATTTTATGACTCATATTTTGCTTGAGGTCATAGAATTCAGATCCAGTGCAAGGCCACCTCTCATCTGTTGAATTGATTGACAGATCACTCCTCTCTTGGAATCCTGTCATGCATGAGATGTCTCTTCTTCAGGGACATCATCTAGTTTCAGGATACAACTAGAATTAGTGCATTCTACACATTCTCTGGTCACCCTCAGGATCACCTAGCGTTTCACCTGTGACTCATATAGCTTCTGGAAGTGGATCCAATCATCTAGTTCCCTGAGGTTCAGTGCACCATTGACCAGCTGAAGAAGTATTTTATTACTATTCCTTTCCTTATTCATTCTGACCCTACCAAGTCTTTCATCATGGAGGCTAATGTATCAAACTTTGCTATAGGAACTGTTGTATTCCAACAAGTAGGAGTCTATAAGCAAATCTCATCTTATGCTGTTTACTCAGGAGACTGGAACTATGACATCTGGTGCAAGGAGCTGCTCACAGTTGCGGCCCTTCTTCAAAACCTGCCTTATCTCCTTGAAGGAACCCATTCCCAGTGCAGGTTCTTACCTGGCATACTTTTTTACAACTCAAAAACTAAAGCAGCACTCGATCCATTAATTTATTTTCTTCACCCAATTTGATTTCATTATGTCATACTGCACAGGTGCAAGAAAAAGAAAGGCAGATGGTCTGTCCTGCAGGGATCTACTTGTTGAGTCTTGCACAACATGATGTTCAGCCATCCTTAGCCATCCAACTTTACTCTTGGAACAGGAGACAGAGGCCTAATATCGCTCATTCAATCCTTGCTGTCTCGTGAGCCCTTTGCCACCAGATCTGCCAGACACTGGGTGATCTAAACACCCAGACTGCTTCAGAATTTTTGCTGCAGGATAGAATTCTCTACCATGTAGAGTGAATTTATTTTCCCTATGGCTAATCTTGGTGGAAAATGCTTGGGTTATGTCATTATTTCTGGCTTGTGGCCATTTTGGCCATACTAAAACCAGGAACTTCATTTTGCAAAATTGCTAGTGACCAGATATACACTCCTATGTGAGGAAATGCACTGATTCCTGTGATCTATGTTGCCAGAAGATCTCTCACAGAAAATCATTTGGTTTTCTTCCGCTCCTACCCACTCTTTCTCAGCCCTGATCTATCATGTCCCTGAATTTCATGGTAGAACCACACTGCTCCTCTGGATGTACAGTTGTTTTGGTCACTGATCTCTTGTCCAAGATGGCACACTTTATTTCACCTACCATGGTTTCCTCCATCATGGAAGCCACCCATCTCTTTCTCAAACCTGTGTTCCAGCTCCATGGACTTCTAGGGCATTATGTCAGACTGATGCTCACCATTTGTCTCCCGTTCCTGGCAGGAGCTCTTCAGACTCTTGGAAATAGAACTCCTTGCCTTCTCAGTATATCATCCATAGACCAATTGGCAACTGGAGCAGGCATACCATTTCTCCAACTTTATCTGTTGTGCTTCCGGAATTATCATCAGCATGACTGGGGTTCCATGACCCCATGTGCCAAATTCTCTTGCATAAGATGATACATGCTTCCTCTCAGCAGAACCTGATTTATGCTAATGTTTCCACCTTCACTTGTACCCAGTGCTGCCTAAAAGGTCCTTGGTCAATGCAACAGAGGACCTAATCACCTATATGCATTACCTACAAGAGCTCATAGAACATTTAGAAGCAGTTAAAATGCTGTACAAGCAGTATGTAAGTTCAGTGTTTCCCTCTTGAAACCCTATCTTGAGAATCCCTGCCTAGGTTAATTCAAGCTGCCAAATCCCCGTTGTGGTCCAGGGACAAGACAAATACCTTGTCCAGCAGATTCTTGACTCTAAATGAGCTCAGGGAAATCTCCATTACTTGGTCAACTGGCAGAGTAGTGGCCCTGATGACTCATCATGGGAACCAGCAGCAAATATCTAAACTGCCACAAACATTCCACCAAACTCACCCCCAGGAGCTGGGGGAAAGGAGAGTGTGGGGATGGTACTGTGAAGAATGAGCACTTCACACTTGTGCCTGCCTGGGCTCTGTGCAGAGTAAGCACAGCTGAGCTACAGCAGGACCTCCTGATTGAGCACTCTCTCTGACTAGCTGAGGAAGTCTGTGTGATACTGACAGGTCAGCACAGGTCAGAGTGATAGGCCAGTGGGATTTTCTCACATGAAAGCTCATGTAACAAATAAGTTTGTTAGTCTTTAGGAGCCACCAGAGTCCTTGTTTGTTTTAGTGTAGTTAGCTTGAATCAGAACTTCTGTTTAGAAAACTTAAAAGGTCATCCTTTAAAATCAGCACAGGTAGTTGTATTTCTTTGAAATTTGGTGTGCTTCAGGCAGGAGTAGCATAGGATTAGTGACCCATATTTGGAATTATTTGATGTTGGGGTTGTAGAGAAAGATGTTTTTCAAAAAGTTTCTAGCTTTTTTGTTTTAATGTTTTGGGTGTTTGGGGGGGAAGCGTTTGTTTTGGGGGTTTTTTGCTCAGAGCTAGAGTTTAAACTTTTGATGGGATGCAGGTCAAAAGGTCTCAGTCTGGCAATTTTTACCCAACATACCTACACTGCACTTACTAAATCTTTGGGATACCCACTTTGAGAATGGTATTTAGGAAAATGTACAAGTGTAGCGTTAGATGGAATCCTGTGGATGAGACAGCATGGGTTGTAGGAAGTAAAGAGCCTGCACATTTCAGCAACTTTGAGTATAGTAGAGTAAAGGTAAGTGTGTAAATGGAACCTAGTGAGGCATTGCAGAAAGAAAACAGAGTTAAGGTTACATAGGTAACTTTAACTGTGCATTTCCTGCTTTTCAAAAATTTCAGTTTTATGCAACTCTGCATTCTGCAGGGGGACAATAAACCACCAAACAACATAACTGTATTATCATCTTTTTGCCACTGAATTGAGAACACTCAAACTTGACAGATTTTGATTTTTATAAGTTTGATATTTATTTTTAAACTTTTTTATTTGTATCAATTTAAATTTTCACAGGTGTGCACATTTATGGGGTTTATATGTTTCATTTTTGCTGGGTAAAATTTTCAAAGTTATGTGATATTATTAGGCAGTTATTTAATGATAGATGCTGAGCTTCAGAGTTAATTTATAATAAAAATTGTAAACAATATAATTTTCAGCAGGGTAGTTATGTTAGTCTGTATATAGCAAAAACAATGAAAGTCCTGTGTCCCCTTTAAGGCTGAAAAATTTCTTCAGGCATAAGCCTTTGGGGGCTGCAACCCCCTTTATCAGATGTGAGACAAAATGGGTTGCAACCCACAAAAGCTTATGCCTATTTGTTAGTTTTTAAGGGCCCACGGGTTATGCTAGCGGGGGGTTTCCTTTCATCACCTCAGGCATCATCTTCAGCATCTCCCCTTATTGAACTATCTGTTTCTGGACTGCTTCACTTAAGCTTTCTAATGTTAACTGAGTTTGGGGCCAGGCCGTTTCCTCAGTAGTTACATTCACTAGGGCCCCAGTTCGTGTACGGTACTAGTCTTGGTTGTCTCTCCCCCAAGAACTTCCTCCTCTTCAGACCACGTAATAGCAGCCTGCATTAGTTTGTGGAACTTCTTACTAGGCTCCTTCTTAAAACTCCTTTTCATTTCCTGGCGGAGGGAATCATCCTGGAGTCCCAACACAAACTGCTCTTTCAAGGCCATATCTGGGTCTGGAACTCGATGAGGATCTCACCACTCAACTTTGCTTATTTTCTCCTGCAGATCATATGCATATGCCCGGATGGTTTCACCAGGCTCCGGTTTTCTCTCGAAGAACTCCTTTAATCGGGTTCCAATAGGTGCTTTGTCTCCATATGCTTCTAGGAGGAGTTCAAACACGTTTTCAACATCCTTTTTGTCTGCTTGCGCCATGAACTTCACCGTGGCCTTGGCCTGGTCCTTAAGGTGTTCCTCAACAAAATCCATACAGTCTTCCTCCAGTATTCATAGCACATGCATAGCTGCCCTCACAGACTTGATCCACTCCTCCACCGTAATGTCTCCTGGTTTAGTTGGGAAACTGCTAAACTCTGCAACCTTCTGTTCCCGTGGCACATAGATGAAAGGAGATTTTTTAGCTTCTGTCCTCTGCTGCTCTATTACTGCCTTGGCTAGGGATAGGGCTTCTCTCTGCTCATTTCTGGCTTGTTGTAATGACTCAGATTGATCTGAGAATCTATGCTGGAGCTCAGCAAACTGGGCCTGTAGTTCTTCTATTCCAGCCATGATAGGACTCTCAAACAGGCCTGGACTGTGTTATCAGAACTAAGCCAGCTAACCAATGGGGTGGGTTTTTGCAGATAGGATCCTGTTCATGACACCAATTATGTAAGCAGGGGGATGGACCCACTCTTGTGGGGAACTTCCCAGACTTTGTATACCACCCCGGTGAAGGTGGGTAGCAAAAGGATCTGAGTCCCTGCTCCAACTTCCTTTAGCCCAAGGCCTGCCTGACCTCAAAGGCTCCACTCCCAGTCTCCCATTGGGAGGAGTCCCTGTAACCCTGACAAGGCTGGGCCCCAGAATTTCTGGGGGCTTGACTCCCACTCTTATCGTGGTCTCTCAGGACAGGGCTAGGGTGTCCCCACTCTGGGGTACTGACTGCATGGACCACTCTTCTGGCCTACCAGTCACTATAGACAATTTATTTAAGCACACAGAAATAAAAAGAACCCAATAAGAAAATAGAGAAAAAGTGGAAAAAGGTGAGAAGTAAACCCACAGTGTCACCCCCTGGTGTGGAGGCACTACACACAGAGTCTCTGGACCTGAGAAACAGTCTCACAGTCTGTCCTCCACACTGCAAGCCCTCTGCTCAGGCCTGGCTGCAACTGGATGATGCAGGGGGCCAGATGCAGGCTCCAGCTGTGGCCACACGTCCCCAAGCTCCAGGGGCAGGGCCCTTCTTCCCAGCGTCAGCCCCCCTTCACTGCTCCCCAGCTGCTCACCACACCCCGCTCCAGATGGCTGCAACTCTGGCTCCCAGCTGCTGCTCGGGTTCAGTGTGGCTCCTCTGGTTCTCCTGCTGTGGGGCTGCGCAGATGAGCTCATCACCTTGAGCTCCTTCTCTGGCCTCCTGCCCCAGCTTCAGACAACTCTGGCTCTGTCACTGCCTCCAGCTCTGCTCTGCTCAGCTCCGCTTGGCTTTCTGCTGGTCCAGCTGCTGTGGGTCTGCCCTGTACAAATCAGCTCAGCCTGGCCTCCCTTCCTGGGTCCTCTGGCTCCCAGCTGCTGGCTGCTTAGTGCTTCCTTCTTAGCTTGGCCCTACACACACACACTGGCTTGCCCAGGCATGACCAGCCTGCAGTTTCAGCTCAGGGGCCACATGTGAAATACTGTGTCCAGTTTTGGGCTCCGCACTACAGAAAGGACATGGACAAATTATAGAGAGTCCAGCAGAGGGCAACAAAAATGATCAAGGGGCTGGAGCACAAGCCCTATGAAGAAAGACTGAAGGTACTAGGCTTATTTAGCCTGCAGAAGAGAAGACTGAGGAGGGAGTTGATAGCAACCTTCAACTACCTGAAGGAATGTTCCAAAGAGGATGGAGCTCGACTGTTCTCAGTAGAAACAGTGGACAAAACAAGGTGCAATGGTTTCAAGTTACAGCTGGGGAGGTCCAGGCTGGATATTAGGAAAAGCTTTCTTACTAGGCGAGTGGTGAAGCATTGGAATAAGCTACCTAGGTAGGTGGTGGAATCTCCGTCTTTGGAGGTGTTCAAGGCCCAGCTGGACAAAACGCTGGCTGGGATAATCTAGTGGGAGTGGTCCTGCTTTTTTGGCAGGGGGTTGGACTAGATGACCTCGTGGGGTCCCTTCCAACCCTATGATTCTATGATACTGGTATCATTCTGTTAGCTCAACTGGCAAATGACTGTGAAATTGATCAAAAGATTCTGACTCCATTGACTAAGAAGGTGAGAATCAGTATGATGGAATCTGTTTTTCCCCTGTTTGTATGTCATTTGAGATTTAAAACAAAACACTAGATTAAAACAATGTTTAAAATGGTAAAATCTAGGAAATACCATAATTAACTTTGCAGGTGTATTCTTCATTTGGAGCCCTTATGCATATCTATTATGACACTTCAATTACATGATCACGCACTATTTTTCCAGGGGACCCATGTCTTATTCAGTGCATAAGATGTACAATGCTCAACGAATGAATCAGACTTTGTAGTTAATGAGCCTGGAGTTTGCAGGACTCTTGCTTCTTTCTTGGAAGATATGTAATGAATGAAGCCATAAATTTCAGGAAGAGAAAGGGAGAAAGGAGGGACTTGTGCTTTAGACAATGAGATGCCACCCAGGAAACCTGGATTCTATCACTGCCTCTGCCACAAGGTTCCTATGGGGTGCTTTTTGTCCTTTTCTCTTTTTCTGGGTTCCCAACCTTGTGGTTTGAGTTCCAGCAGAACTAAGCACTCATGGCTGCAACTGAAGGCAATGAGAGCTGCACTTTGAACCCAGAGTGATATAAAATGGTAGGTATTCTGAAAAATCATGTTCTATGCATCTCAAATTGAGCATCCAAAATTAGATATATTTTTACATTAATTTCTGTCAGTTTTCCAGCTGTAAAATGGATTAATTCCACTGCTTTGTCTCATAGGGTTATGGTGAAGATGAATTAATGTTTTTGATGCACTCAGATTCTGTAGTGTTGAGCAGTGTAGAAAAGCCCAAGAGGTAATTACGAATTTTGTATTCACAGCAGGGTTTGGATAGTGTGAAGTAAATAAGGTGCATCGCTATGCATGGAAGTGGGCATCTTCCATCCTGTGTATTAGAGCTGAACCAGGCCTCTGTGGTGGGAAATGGTGTATGATTATGTAAAGAAAGACTTTTATCATGCACAGGCACAAGGGATTGGCTGGACAACCTTAATTGTAGCATTTACTAGCTTTTGAATGCTTAACTTTGCAACCTTAAAGTTGTTTTAATGTAGCTGTTTATATAAACTTTTTGGTCTGGGGACAGCTGTGCAGAATAGCTTCAGAAATGCTTTGCAGCTGATTGAATGAAATTCTTAGAAGTTTGCTGCCAGATGTTAGTGGTTCTAAGGCCCAATTCTGCTTCCACTGATTTGAGTGACAAAACAGTAAGACTTCCATTAACTTCAGTGGGAGCTGGCTCACAGTCTTGCAGACCTTTGCTTATTATAAAGTTTAAGCATTTGTTTAAGTGCATGGTTTGTGAGTACTCAATACACAGTTCTTCCTTTGTTTTCCTTTGGAGATGAGTTATATTCCCTTCAGCTCCTTTACTTTCTTGGCTTCGAGGCATTTTTAGAAATGTCTACCATTACTTTAATGTAGAGTGTCAGTGAAGTCCTGCATACATTTGATTCTATCATTATGCTCTTTGAGTGCCATCTTCAATTTTGTTACTGAGCTCTGAGCCCTTAGATATGGTTTAGCAGCTGTCTTGGTTTTTTAAAGTTCTTTCCATTACATTTATGTGATGCTAATGTTTGGGTTCTTTCCTCAGCTAGGTGGATAGCAAGTGTTAACCGATGAAAAAGGGAACCACAAAGGTGCCTGAAAAGCTGTTAAACTAACAGCTTTGCAACATAGTTAAAAGATTAAACCACTGTACTTTCAGTAGTTGAGGAAAGGGATTTATCTATTTTCATAAGGTAAAAGCTTCTTAAATTAGAATAAAAGTCACAGAAAAGGCTGTTATCAGTCACTGACAACACAAATGCAGACTGGAAAAATGCTTCAATAAAATGTGCTCAGTGAACATGGAGTTCTTGAATATAGGCTTAATCCTTTTCCCACTGGTACAAGATAAGGCCCATATGCAGAGTACACTAACTGCATGTGCTACAAAGATATTTTAACATTAAAAAGGTAGCAGAGGAGCTAATATAGAAAAACAATATAGAAAATTTAGTTTTGCTTCAGCCTCGTGTAAGGTCTGAGGCCTTGTCTTTTTGACTAAGCTTGGGTCTTGTTCTTGGGCTAAGCAGTAGCAGCCAAATAAAGAAACTAATCTTCAGGTGTTTAAGGAAAATGTTGCTTGATAGAATTCTGTCTGAAAAGGCATGACGTATCAACAGCTGTGGTCATAAAATCTATATTTACTGTTTTGTCTTTATGGCACCCACTTTTCTATTGTGTATCTGAATGACTTCTGTCTTGTTCTTTAATTGTTTCTGTCTCTTGCATAACTAAGACAACTAAGTGAACTATTAAGATGAATGGATATGATTTATTAAAGAATTATTTTGTAATTTGATTGGTTAAGATATAGGTAAGCAGGACTCAAGCTTCACTATAAAAACTGGGGTCCAAGAAGGAGACCAGCAGGAAGGAGAATGAAGGTGGAGGAGGTACAGAAGGGGGAAAAAAAATCCTAAAGAAAGAAGAATCTACTTCCAAAGACACTGTAGAAGATCAGAGCTATTAGAATCCTGTGCATCACCAAAACCTTCAGTAACCAAAGGCAGATGAGACTGACCTTGCGTGGCCAATGGGGGACTCCACCTGCCTGATCAGGATCGGCGAGCATAACATTATATATTTAGCATGAGTAATGGTTAATAGACAGAGGTTAAGATTATTACTGAGCAAGTGTCTCTCACTACTAATAGATTCTGCAACCCAGTGTTATGTGCCCAGACCCCTACATATTTAGGAAAGGGTGTGGGTACTTAAAAATGAACCAGGTTAATTTCACCTGGAGCCCTACAGATTGTGAATGGGTGACTCTGATCCCTAGAGTGTAAACTGGGTAAAATTAGGTGCCTTTGTCCTGGAGTCCTATGGGCTGGGAAACCGTGGGGATGCCTAAATTAAATTTGTTACACGTGGAGCCCCATGGGTTTGGACAAAGTGGAGTGCCATGCCACAGTGCGGTGGTTTTAAAATGCACGGGCCAAGATCCAGTACGGGATCACAGATCCTCAGGTACCAGGTTGCAGTGCCCCCTGCTGCTGCCACCAGAAGACTGTAATGCATTGCTGAAAGATGTCATTGTTGAATCATTGGCATAAATGATATTTTTCAACAGGGTCCCAAGAAAAAATGTTTGAAAAAAAAATTTGCCATAGTGTGTGGGCAGCACTTGGAAACTGCAAGTAGGGCCTGACAGCAATATGGAGGTTATGCAATCCCAGAGGAAGAGAACATTTATTATATTATTCTTGAACTCTTGAAGTTCCTTGAACTGCTTCTTTACAGGCATCAATTTAATTAGAAACTGTCAGTCCTTCTATATAGCCCCAGAGCAGTGCTTCCAGAGATAAACAGTAAAATTGTTTAGCCCAGAATGGCGGGTTAGGTTAACATCCATCTTCCATTTTAAGCAATATAATATCCTAAGTCCTTGCTTTGGGGAGTAGCTGATGAGAACCTCTTTGGCATGTGCTCTTGGTCTATATTATAAAGTAGAAGAAGGTTCATATTCCATTTCCTAACCTCTCAACCCTGCCATTCCAAGTCAAATAAGACACAAAATTGTGCCTTTTGCTCTGTCACCTGCAGCCATTACAGCCTGTCTGACATATTGCTTAGCACTATATGAACTTGGATTGTAAAAACTTCTTATATCAGGCTTGCACAAAATAATAGATTAAATTTTCTCTGAATTTCCTAGGGTTTGAAACCCCAAACAATGTTTGTCATCCCCCCCCCCCCCCAGGAATTTAAAGTGTCAATTGATTAAACCTGCATTTAGGAAATTGGCTATAAATAAATTTGAGAAATAAAAAAAAAACATCTATCATTGTCTGTTGCTCATTGAATTAATTTGATGGCCGCCCCTCCCGGGCCATTACTTAGGTATGTAAAGAATGTAAGGGGAGCAGATGGCCCCTTAAACTAAACTAGATGGCCGTTGACGCCCCATTGATCTTTTCAGGGCTGGGCGTAGGTGGGCACTGCCTAATTGCAAGATCTTTAAAATAGTGAAGGCATGAGTCATGCCCACCTGAGTTTCCCCCTTACCTGTAATTGTGGCCAATCATAGCCACTGGCGGGAAACACAGCTTAAAAGCTCAGGGTTTGGGGTGATCAGGCAGGATGGTTCCTGACATCCTGCCTGGCCTGATCACCCAGACGCTGACCTCCTCCGCTCACAAGTTCTTCCCCAAGGATACCATGATTGAAACTGCCAGCCGAGTAACGAGTCTCTCTCTCTCCTGCCTGTAATGCTGTTGCTGCTGCTGCTAAGATCGGTAAGACCCTGCCCCTGCAGTTCTCTTTGAAATAAAGTTCTCATCTTGGGCTACTGCTTTGCCACTGCTCTCCCTCAGCCCCACGGTCCTAAGAGCAGGCTTGTTTGCTTTTTCCTTACTTGTCTTAAATTACTGCCTTTTTTTTTTCCTGTTTAAGTAAGTTCCTGGGTCCTTAATTGTGTGCTACTGCCTATATTGATTGTTATATCTCTCTTCTCTAGCTGTTTTAAGTGTCATTGTAAGTTGCAACATTGTCTAGTGTAATTGTAAGCCTTAGAAGTATTAGGATAGTGTATAACATTGTATCACTTAGTTGTTACCCTTAGAGTTGTTTTGTCAAGTACTTTTACCTTTCCCCTGTGATTCCCCTGAGCTAAATAAATTGTTTCCTCAAACTCTGCCTCTGCTTCCCTTGCCGCCACTTTTCCGTGGCTCCCCTTTGCCTCCACTTCCCTTGCCGCCGCTTTCCCATGGCTCCCCTTCGCCTCCGCTTCCCTTGTCGCTGCCTCTCCTTGGCTCCCCATTGCCTCTGTTGCCCCCTTTGCCTCCGCTCCCCTGTCAGCCACCGCTTCCCTTTGCTGCCACCCTTTTTCCTGTGGTTCCCCTTTTACCAGCGCGTGCCGCTGCCGCCAGCCCCCCCTTGCTCCGGCTCCTCTTTCTCCCCCGGTGTGTGTTGCTGCCGCCAGCTCCTGCTCCCTCTCTCCCCCACTGCTTAGCCCCGCCCTTCTGCCTCCCCTTGTAATTCCCAAACATCCCCGGTACTGCCTAACCTTGGTATTCCTGCTTCCCCCATTGACTTCACTTTCCTTCGCCACTGCAGCACCCCAAGATGCCTGGTACCCCCTCCTTCTCATGGGGTATTGAAACACTTTTTAAGTTACTGTGAATTAGTCAAGTTAGCAGAGAACCCCCATTGCCTCCCAACTCACTGCACCCCACGAAGTTGAACACTCCACAAAACTCCACTGGAGAGACACTGTGACAAATTTCCTACACACACACCGCACATACACCCCACAGCTCACTTTACTTCCATACCTGTTTTCAGTAAAGATTACCCCATACCCCACTGGCACAGTGATTGCCCCCCAAGGTCCCCAAATTTTCGAACCTGCTGGCAGGGTCAATCATGAGAACATGACAGGATTTGCTTCTCAAAAGAGACCTTGAACATACTTGAAATTCAGCTCTTGTAAAGTCCAGCTCTGGAGTGAAGTATGATCTCCACTCTTTCTAGATAAAGAGTATATAACATATCACCTTGAGAAACTTTGAGTTGATTACAATTCCCTCAGTATTTTGATTAATACAGCACTCTTTTACTAATTAAGCAAAGAGACAAGTCATACTCAATTAGAATATTGTTGTAGTTTCTTCTGCCTCTTAGTTATGTACAGGTGAAACAATGCAAACTGAAAGTTAAGGTTAATATTACTAACTAGTTGGGGGGCTTCGACAAGAAGGTTCATGAGTATAAAAATCATACACATCACTTTTTGGCATTAGTCTGATTTCAGGATCTTTGAATATGTGGGTTCCTTCAGGGGTTAAAGTAAAGCAGAATGCCATTTTAAGGGGGCCAGCATTCTGGGGCCCCTAAAAATAGAATTATGGGACAGAACACAGTGTTCCAGTGCATTCTGCCTACTACCCCTGCAGCAGTTTTAAAAGCAATCAGCCTGGGGGAAGCTTCCAGACAGCCAGAGTGTGTTCCAGCTGGCAAGGAGCTTCCCCTAATCTTGGAGCTTTTAAAACTCTCACTCAGAGTATGTCTACAGCATGCCAGGGGTGGGGAGGGGCAGCCCAGCCCAGCCCATGGTATGGTTGTTTTGCTCCTTGTCACTTGCCTCCAGCAGCCAGGTAAGGGGGCCTGGGGAGCAGACCTCGGCTGGACCTGGAAAAGGAGCAGGAGCTGGGCCTTCCCCAGCCACCTGGGGCCGGGGCTGGGGCTAGCAACACAGCAACGCACTAAGGCTGCTCTGGCTCCACAGGCGGCAAGGTGGGCTGGGGCTGGGGCTAGTGCTGGTGCGACGAACAGTGTGGCAGACTTGCTCCTGCTGGGCTGGTACTGATTGGGGTCCCCAAGCTCCCTGCAGCCACAGAGGAATGCTGGCCAGGTGAGTGGACCAGTGTCCCCTCTGCATATGGCTCCTGCCCCAGGTCCCCCAACTCCCCTACTCCACTGTTTCTCTGCCCTGTCCCCTTCACCACCCCCACCTCCAGCCCCAGCCCCCCCAACCCCTGCCACCAACTACCACCTTTCTGTCCTGTCTCCTGCCCATGCCCCCCTTCACCACCCTGATGCCTCCTGCCCCAGCCACCCCTTCAACCTCCCCACATCCTGCCCCTGCTCCATTCCTCCTCATCTCTCCTTCCACATCCTGTGCCCTCAGCCTACCTTGGCTAGGGCCCAAACAATACAGAAGGGTGCCTGGACAATACAGGTGGGAGTCCCACCAATTAGGAGGGTTCCAGGGCCTGCCAAGTTATACTTTAACCTCTGGGTTCCTTTTCCCCTTTTTTGCAATGTATTGTAACTCACAACATAATTTTCTCAGATACTCCATCAAGAAAGAGGCAATTTTATGGCAAGGGAAAGATCGGAGATTGGATTTCATGTTTTGTTCTGTTTTAGAATATTTAAACCCATGATTGGCTTTGAATATCCAGGAAGTTTATGGATTTCTCAAATGAAGATCCCATCCCAAGACTGATCTGAATATATTTATAAATAGAAGATATTTGTTTGCTTTTGTTTTTCTGGCAGAGAACGACCCAGCACACTGTTTTAAGCCATCTTTTACTGTTCTGACCGAGGAGATTGCTTTCACTGTCTTAATATGTTAAACCAGTTAATGTTCCTTAAAATGTGCCAAAGTGGGATTATAGTGCTTTCATCTATACCTGGGCCATTATTCTTTTCCTTCACAGTTTCTTTCTCCATCTCTGACACTGACTTTGAGTAATAGTAGAATTAAAGGTCTTACTGTTATTTATACAGTACTTAAAATTTACTAAAAGCATAACACAGCAAATAAAATTTGCTTTCAAAAGTTTATAGTCTGTGCATTTTCACACTACTCGCTGACCCTTTGACTTCTATGGAAATACTCATATGAGTAAAGTTACTTATGTGTGTTGGTGGGAGTAGGCCATAATAACACATTGAATGAGTGACACTCAGAGCAACTGCCTGGGGAGGCCAAGAGTTACAGTGAGAAGATCTCTTACTTAGTTTTTGTATGTGCATCTCTTAGTTCCAGTACATATATTAATTATTTATTTAATGTCAACTCGATTCTGAACAATGTGGAAGAACAGGACATTCAGGAGCTATGAGAAGAGGGTGGTGACTTGCTGAAGTGGGAATAACTGGCATTGGTGTCACTCCACAGGACAAAGTTGTATGCTCAGCAGCATACATCAGATTCTTGATGTACTTGTGCAGCTAATTATTTAACTGCTACAGAATCAGTTTAGTGACCCTATAGGACAGTCAAGGAGTTCTGTGGCATTTAAAGACTAACAAATTTATTTATCACATGAGCTTTCATGGGAGAAAATTTTACTTTGTCAGATGCTTTGAAGATGAGGGAACTTGCAGAATGGGAGGAAAATAAATGCAGGGAAAGGTAAGTCATGAGAATAAGTCATGCAGTAACAGCAAATCAAAACAGATTCAAACACTGGGGAACAGCATACAGAGGAAGATGAGGTCAAATCACCTGGGGTGTGTTCACACAGCAGTCTTATTTCGAAACAATAGAGGATGTTTCGAAATAAGAAAGGCCATGTTCACACGACACACCGTTGTTTCGAAACAACTTAAAACCCATGGGGGAACGAAATAACGTTATTTCAAAACGATTGTTTTGAAACAATGCGGTCTGAACATGTTGTTTCAAAACAAAGGTGACTCATTTTGAAATAACTGTTGTCTGAACTTGCTATTTCGTTTTGAGCTTTTTCCCTTAATTCGAATTAACAAACTGTTAATTCTAATTAACTTATTTCGAAATAAGGCGTTATTTCGGTACAACTTGTATCGAAACAACTTGTATCGAAATAACCCCCTGTGTGTGAACATAGCCCTGTTGTAATGAGAGAAAAATCCAATATCCCTATTAAGTCCTGAAGCAATGCAATCGAATTTGCAAATAAACTCAATCTCAGCAGCTTCTCTTTGAAGCCTTGATCTGGTAATCATCTGTCTGAGCACTGCAATTAGCAAATCGTTAATGGAGTGATCAGTGACATTATTTCCAGTCCCATCTCTCTGTCCTTTAAATCCTGCTCTTTGCTTCAGCTTCCTAAGGAGTCTTGTCCCTTCTCAGAGCTTAAGCCACTTTTACTAGCAGCCAGTAGGGGAACCCAGAGGCACCTACTACTCTGGGTTCCAGTCCACGGACCTTATAAATTAGCAGCCACATGCTGGTCCCTTCAATTAATTGTTGCCACTGCTGCTACATTCGTTGGGCCTCTTCTAAACGGGTTACAGTTTCAGGTCCAGTGCATGGAGCACCTTTGCCCAGAGATCAGCACCTGTCTTCATCCCTCTTATCCCAACCAGGAACTGACTGATTACTGCGGCCCCACAGCTCCTTTTATCTGAGCCTGCTAGGTCCTGAAGGGCTGCTTTTGTGCAGCCTTTTTAGGCAGGGCTAGAGGACCCAGCTTCACTGCTTTTCTCCCAGGGCAAGATGAAGTAGGACTTCAAGGCCTCCAGCAGGGTTCCACGAAGGGCCAGGTACTCTGTGTCACAGGGAAGATAAGAAGGACTGTGCTGCAGTGTAAATGGCAATATTACGATCACAAAGAACTGGGTGGGGGAGAATACAGAAGGGTATCTGGAGATTAGTTTCTAGCCAGAGCAAAACCCTTGCCTCAGAAATACTGTTTACCACTATAGTTTGCATATCGTTTTATCTGCTTATCACTATTAGAAAACATATATTTTTCTTCATATCAAATTTATTGCCCAAATACATAAGTTAAGGCAGAAATAATTTAGCTCACAGATATTTCAAAAAGCTGTTCTGCACTGGAATAGTTTTGATTATTAAAACCATGAGCAAGAACCATCATTTTAGCTCCCAGTGTAGTGCAAAAAATGTTAGAGTTTCAAACTGGCTGGTCAACCACACATCTCATTTGGAACCAGAAGTATGCAATCTGGCATCAGCAGAGACCAAAAAAAGGGAAATAGAGTATAGTATTGGATAAAAGGAGTAAACTACAGTAAGAGGAGTAAAATACTCCAAAAATAAAGGGAAAGCAGGATTTTTCTTTGGCATAGTAAAGTTTCAAAACTGCATTAAGTCAATGTTTAGTTGAAAGCTATTGAAATAACAACCATAACATCTTATTCAGAGATACCGATGTTTTTAGTTGCGGACAATCTCCAAGGTGTTCAAAACTCTGAGGCTCTACAGGAAGTAGTTCTGTCAAAAGAAATATGTGGTGCAAAACATTGTATTTACATCAGAATTGCAGATTGTCTGGAATTCTGCATAGGCATAAAAACAACTGTTCAGCAATCTTTTGGTTCATTTAATACAAGATTGACCAGGCCATGTTTTTTCAAAGATATATTTCTAGCTTATCTAAATATAGAAAATGTAAAGGTGATTTTGTTTCAAGGGCTTTATTTGCCAAGGGGCACAGGCTTAGTCATCTCATCTGTGCTTCTGACTTTAACTACTTACGTTACTTAGTTGCATGTATCTTTGGACACATTATAGTGGCTTTAACATAGATCCATCACCACAGAAGGTGCTTCCCCATGCTTTACCTATAAGCCCATCAACCTTCAGACCCAACCAATGTTCTTCTGTGTTATAGCACGTGCTCCTTAATTAACTGGGAGATTAAATGCAGTGTCTTAAACAGCAAAGTCAGACATAGGCTTAAGAGTTCAAGCAAATTTTTAAAAAGGCTAATAGTGTCATCCATCTGCTGAGGTAAACTTCATTACACTTTGTTGAGCATCTTGCTTCTTCACAGTTCCATGTCCTGGCACCATATTTACCCCCAGAGTGTCTGTAGCTTATTCTTCCATCAAATAGCAAAATGGTCTTTTTTAGTGATGGATAAGCAGCATTTCCCCCTTTTTCCTGCCCAGCTAACACATTCAGAGAATGGGGGGGGGGGAGCCTTCTGCCCTGCTAGGTGGAGCAAGACCACCCATTCCCAGAGCACCTATCCCCTAGCTTCTAAGCATTATTGGCAACAAATGTTCCTATACAATGAAGCTAGTACCAGTAGGTGGCAGGACCCAGTATCAACTTCAGGAAGATTGCTGGTGTGACTAATTACTCTTTTCTGTATTCTAGAACAATCTTTGCCAGCTCCTTTATTCTGCCAAAAACATCTTGTCAGAGAGGGCCTGACGTCCCACTCCTCCACTTTTCTCACAGCCTTTTTTGTTTATTCTGCTGGTCCCATGGAAATACATTTTGAATGTATTTAGAAATTGTCTCTTATAATTATATCCTAGATTGCACTGTGTATAAGAAATACTACAGCCAAATCTTCTAAGCTTGAATTTGATTTTGAGGTGTATTTCTCTCACATCTTTTCCAAATTTTGTTCCGTTAGGGACTGATCAAAAGCCCATTAAAGCCAATCAGCCTTTTAATTGATTTTATTGGGCATTAGATCAGGTCCTTTAACTGGGAGTTATAGAGAGTCATTACTGGGATTTCTGAAACATTTAACATGAAAGGCATGATGTTATTGGAAAACAACCTTGTTTCAGTCTCTTGTGAATAACACCCACTTGAATGAAGTTGCCATCTGTTGTTTTCTTCAATTGTATCAAAATATGTGAAATAAATGTGAAGGGAGAGGCAGAACTAGAGAGAAAAATATGGGCAGAAAATACCATTTAGAAATTTACAATTAATGCACAAAAAATATGAACAGCAAGGATGTGAAACATTTCAGTTGCCTGATTGAACATCACAGTGGTGTAAAGAGTGGCATAACGGTGGGGCAGAGGGGCCATGACCCTACGTGCCAGCCGGGGAGGGGGGGGCAACTGGCTGGGCCCTCCTGGGGGTAGCCACTTCCCACTGTCACAGGTAGTTAGGGGCCACCAGGCTTTGATGTCCACAGCAGTTACACCGACCTCAGCTCAGCCTTGCTGGCAGCCTAGGAATTCAGCTGCAGGAGGAGTAGTGGTTAAAGTATAATCGACAGGCCCTGGAACCCTCCTAATCTCTGGGCCCCCTTCCTGTATTGTCTGGACCCCTTTCATGCATGTGCTGGCCCCAGCCCAGGTAGATATTTGCAAGTACTTCTCAGCACCATGTGCATCGGGTTATTGCTACATAAAAATACGGTTATCACTCCATAAAAATACTGGCCCCAATCCTGGCCTCACATGCTGCCCCCTCTGCCCCTCTACACCTCACTGACCTCAATCCTGGCCTCACAATCTGCCTCTGCTGCCCCCTGGCTCTGAAGCTGGCCTCACACACTGCCCCTTCCACCCCCTACCCTCATCCTGGCTTTACATGCTGCCCCCTCTGCCCCCTACCCCCACTCTGGCCTCACACACTGCCCTCTCTACCCTCCTACACCTGATCCCAGCCTCATACGCTGCCCCCTGTGCCCCCCTAGATGGTACTTGGTCCTGGCATGAATGCAGAAGACTAGACTCAGTGACCTTTCATGGTCCCTGGCCATGCTCAGGGTGGGAGATTTGAAAATTCCCCCGGCCTGGCCGTACCTCCCAAGCCAAAGCAGGGTGGAACATGCGTTCCACCTGATTTTTCTGTTTTTCAGTCATAGAATCATAGAACCATAGGGTTGGAAGGGACCTCATGAGGTCATCTAGTCCAACCCCCCTGCCAAAAAAGCAGGACCACTCCCATTAAATTATCCCAGCTAGAGTTTTATCCAGCTGGGCCTTAAACATCTCCAAAGACAGAGATTCTACCACCTCCCTAGGTAGACTATTCCAGTGCTTTACCACCCTCCTAGTAAGAAAGTTTTTCCTAATATCCAGCCTTGACCTCCACAGCTGCAACTTGAAACCATTGCTCCTTGTTCTATCTTCTATTACTACTGAGAACAGCCAAGCTCCATCCTCCTTGGAGCATCCCTTCAGGGAGTTGAAGGTTGCTATCAAATCCCCCAGCAGTCTTCTCTTCTGCAGGCTAAATAAGCCTAGTTCCTTCAGTCTTTCTTCATAGGGCTTGTGCTCCAGCCCCTTGATCGTTTTTGTTGCCCTCCGCTGGACTCTTTCTAGTTTGTCCACGTCCTTTTTGTAGTGGGGAGCCCAAAACTAGACCCAGTATTCCAGATGTGGCCTCACCAGTGCCGAATAGAGAGGAATGATCACATCCCTCAATCTGCTGGCAACGCTTCTTCCAATGCAGCCCAGTATGCCATTGACCTTTTAGACAGCAAGAGCAGACTGTTGACTCATATCCAGCTTCCCATCCACCAAGACCCCCAGGTCCTTTTCTACAGTACTGCTACTTCATTGATTGCTCCCCAGCCTGTAGCAGTGCATGGGGTTTTTCCGTCCCAAGTGCAGGACTTTGCACTTGTTCTTGTTGAACCTCATGAGATTTCTATTGGCCCACTGCTCCAATTTGTCAAGGTCTTCCTGAATCTTCTCCCTGCCCTCCAGCGTCTCTACCGTTCCGGCCAGTTTGATGTCATCCACAAACTTACTGAGTGTGCAATCAATCCCATTGTCCTGATCATTAATGAAAATATTGAACAGAACTGGCCCCAGGACCGACCCCTGGGGCACACCACTCGTTACTGGTTGCCAACTAGACACAGAGCCATTGATTCCTACACGCTGAAACTGTTGATCTAGCCAGTTCTCTATCCACCTTACAGGCCACACATCCAACCCATACTTCCTTAAGTTGCTGATGAGAATGCTGTGGGAAACCATATCAAAAGCCTTGCTAAAGTTGAGGTATATCACATCAACAGCTCTTCCCGCATCCACAAATCCAGTCATTTCATCATAGAAGGTGATGAGGTTGGTCAGGCATGATTTACCCTTGGTGAATCCATGCTGACTGTTCCTGATCACCAGGGGTGTCACTGGCACTGGGCACCTGGGCCACGTGCCCCGAATCCCAGTACCGGTGCCCCGGATCTGGCAGGGCCACCCCTCTCATGGTCTCCAGCCCAATCGGGCTGGAGATCCAGGGTCCAGCTGCTGGTGGCCACAGCAGCCCCATCCCCAGACAAGGATCCAGGGCCCGGCCACCCGTGGCGGCCCCGTCCCCAGCCAGGGATGTGGGACCCAGCTGCCCATGGCTGCTTCCGGCCCTGTCCCTGGCCAGGGATGCGGGGCCTAGCCGCCTGAGTGGTGCAGCAGCTTCCGGCCCTGTCCCCAGCCAGGGGGTGGGGCCATGCTGATCACTCTATTTTCCTCCCAAGTGTTTCAGCATGGATTCTTTGAGAACCTTCTCCATGATTTTTCCAGGGATTGAGGTGAGGCTGACAGGTCTGTAATTCCCTGGATCCTCCTTTTTGCCTTTCTTGAAGATAGGCACAATATTTGCTTTTTTCCAGTCCTCCAACACCTCCCCCATTCGCCACGAGTTTTCAGTGCTCCGGAACTCTGGCCCCTCAAATTTGTGGGCCCCAGACAGAGCCGAAACGCAGTGTTTTGCTGCCTGGGCGCATTCCAATCAGAACGCGCCACTTCTCATTAGCGGCGCTCAGAGCTGGCGCCACAAAGCCACTCCTTTAATAGTACAGCTCTATTGAGTTGCTTTCGGCTGTCCAGGGCTGTGCTCAATTGGTCCTGCCATAGTTATAGCCCTGGCTCCAGAATTGTGTTGTAGGGTGTTCTGGTTTACTTTAAACCCTGAGGAGGAGAATGCATCCCTTTAGCCCCTCTGCCCCACACTAAGTGCAACAAGGCAGCCACTGGGACTCTGGCTGTGAAGGGGCCAGGCAGCCAACCTAATGGCCTGGCTCCAGGGCACAGCCTTTTCCTTCCCCCCAGCACCTGGGAGCATCTGCCCCTGTCAGTCTTGCTTCCCACTACCCCAACAGTGGGGGAGAGTAGGGATGAGTGGAAAACAAGCCTACAGACACACTCATCTCTTGGGACACTGCCATCAACAGGAGGAGCTCAAATGCAAGTATTGGCCCTGAGACCCAGAGACCAAAAAATGCCCAGACCAAAAATAGCCACCAACAAATAATTCAGGTTAAGGCATAAGAAGGTTACTGGATGGAGGAGACCCAATGTAATGGCCCTGTATGGGTCCTCCTCACAGTACCTAGTGGAGAAGGTCTGCTGGATACTGCCAGTGGAATAGGGAGTAGAAAGTAGGGGCAGCATAAAAGTGGTTTAATGTAATTATCACCCCATTCATATATGAGTCAAAGTCTAACTGTTGCATAGAATCCAGCCTCCAGTCTCTGCCCTGCAGTAAATTACAATCTAAACAGAGACATGACAGAACATGAGAAGACAGAAGAAAAGAAAGTAGAGATAATGAGAGTTACATGTACAAGATTTTGCAAATACTTACAGAGATATTTAATTTTTTTTCTTTGCAGAGGAAATGCATGCGGGGGGGGGTCACATATCCTCCCATCCCAGATTTGCTTCTGGGCTTGTACTGAGTATGCACAGATGGACTGAGGATACTCAATAATGTTGCTGAAGCTGTCTGCCCTCACTCTGCTCCCACACAATCTCCTGGCATTGATGGTCTGTTTCTTTGCTGAGATGAATGTATGTGCAGATGATGAACCAGAATTCCCTGATGTGCAAAGATTCATTTTTATCACCTGCATCTCTTTTTCTGGTCCAGTCTAGTCCAGCAATCCCACAGAATTAAGACAAAAAAAGGTCCGGAATCCCAGGAAATGGTGTGTAAAACTGCAGGTTCTTGAGATTAAGTGAAAATGTGTTATCTCCAGGGGTTAAAGTATAATTTGGTGGGCCCTGGAACCCTCCCACATGGGTGGGCCCCCCTCCCACACATCCGGGGCCCCCTCCTGCATTCTAGCTCCTGCCCCCCCAAATGCCAGCCCCCACCCTAGCTCCTGCCCCCCAAATGCCTTCCCCCCACTCCTGGCTCAGCTTTTGTCACAGTCACACACTCTGAGCACATAGTTTCTTTTCAATTGCAGCTCTTTGTGGCTATGTCTACACTGGAGGGGGTGGGACGGCTGGAAGTCAACTTAATAAGGTCGACTTTAGGTCGAACTTGTTAAGCCGACTGCAAAGTATGTCTGTCCTGGACAAAGGGCAGAAATACCTAGAGTGCCCCATCTCCTACCCCGACCCCGGCCCCAATTGGGTACCTGGAGCCCAGTCGGCTCCAGGGGGTGCTGTAGGGGGAGGAGGGGCCAATCAGGGTCCTGCCCTCTGGCCAGAGCTGGGAGCTGGGTCTGGCTCCCAACCCCTCTTCGCGGGCAGCGGGGCCAGAAAAGAGGTGCTGGGAGGAGCCCAATCTGGCTCCCAGCCCCTCTCCATGGGCAACAAGGGCTTTGAACGAGCTCCTGACTGTGGTGACAACTGACCTGGGGCTGAATGTGGCTCTGGATCACTTGTCACCAAAGGCAGGAGCCGGCTCCAAGTCCCTGCCACCCACAGAGAAGAACTGGGGGTGCGATGGCACCCTCTTGCCCTTCTCCACGGGTGGCAGGGCAGCAGCGAAGGACTAGGGGCCTGACCTGGCTCCAAGCACCTCTCTGCAGCCGCAGGTGTGGGGAGCAGGCATCTCCCCTGGCTGCTTGCAAGTGGTCAGGGGCATGGAGAGCTGGGTTGTCCTCTGGCCGACTGCAAGCAGCCAGGGGTGGGGGGGAACTGGCATCTCCCCTGTTCTCTTGCAAGTGGCCAAGGGAGATACCAGTTCCTCACCCCTTGACTACTTGCAATCAGCGAGGGGACAAGGCAGCTCCCTACCCCCCTGACCACTTGCAAGTGGCGAGGGGACAAGGTGGCTTCCCACCCTGTGACCACTTGCAAGTGGCCAGGGAAGATGCTAGTTCCCCCCATCCCATAACCTCTTGCCAGCAGCCAGGGGAGATGCCTGCTCCCCATGTCCCTGACTGCTTGCAAGCGGCCAGGGCAGGAGAGAGCTGCCAGCTCCTGCCAACCACAGAGAGGAGCTAGGAGCCCAGTGAGACTCTCAGTCCCTCTCTGCTGGCTGTGGGAGCTAGGAGCCAGCTCCAAGCCCACCTGACTCCCAGCTGCTTGCATGGGGGGCCAAGCAGCTTGGAGCCTGGTCAGTTTCACAGACTCTGAGCCTGTGAAATTGACCAGGAGCTGTTGTATGGAGGCATAAATGCATATTATTGTATTTGCATACAGTTCTTTACTAGAAAAATTCCATTTTGTTTTATAAGTGCTAATTCTTCCACTATTATTTAGCCCAAATAATACCTTACTCTGTGAATAGTTCCAGTTAAATCACTGGAGTAAGTTAGTTGCTGGCAGAACTGGGTTCTAAGAACTTTATCCTGCCAGACATTTCCAATGCTTCTGAATGTTCTCAGCTGCTTCTGAAATCAGTGGGAATTAATGGTGCTCAGTGCATTACATGATTGGGACCTATGTGAATACAAGCTTATTGAAGAAAATAGCACAAATTAAATGTTATATTTTGGCTAAGCCATGAAAAAATGCATAGAATATTGCTGGGTTTGCAGTATGAAGCACTGACAGGGATTCCAATGGTTCAGATCTAAGAAAAATGGAAAATGACTAATAAATAGAGGATTTCGTGGTGAAAATATTTAAAAATAAGGCCCTGATCCTGCAAGCATATACTGACTTGTCTAACTTAACTACTGTGAGTAGGAGGGTGGATTAAAAAAATATTTTTAAACAAAACTGGATATTTTAATAGGGGTTTTAGTTAAATACAGGCTTTTCTTAAAATGTGAAATTTTGTTTTGAATAGGT
This sequence comes from Podocnemis expansa, assembly GCA_007922195.1. Lineage (NCBI taxonomy): Eukaryota > Metazoa > Chordata > Testudines > Podocnemididae > Podocnemis > Podocnemis expansa. The sequence continues at coordinate 5,115,366 of ML681992.1, forward strand.
TGCCAAATCTATGTTACAAAGTCACTATAATCTATTGAAATCATTTAAATTAAATTTTTAAAAATATTAAGCAACATGTTTACTGCCAAAGTTTTGAAGAAAGGCAAACCACAGAACTGACAGTAGTCACTGGTTAAGAACATTGAATTAGTTTATTGAAGTGCTAAACCAACTTTTTGTCAAAAGTAGCCTCTTCTGCAGGTGCAGAGAGAATATTTTTTCACTTCAGTTTTTATTTAATTAGCTCAGTTCAGTGACAGTTCATTCAAAGTTAAGAAGGCAACTGGGACTAAAAGCAGGAAAACTGATTTTCCTCTTAGAATTGACAAAGGAAAACTAAATGTGGAAGAGATTCATGGTCACTGAAAACAATCAGTTTATTCATTAACTTCAACTAATACTTTGTTTAATAAATCAGTTAGTTTTACATTTAAAAAAAGAAAAGTTGTAATAAACTCTTCTCTTATGTATCTAGCACATTTAAAGTAGTTTTATTTAACTAAATAATATTAAATGCTTTTCTCTGTGCATTAATTATGAATTTCCATCCAAATAGAGTTTTGATAAAAATAACAAGCAAAAATTAACAATCATCTGGTAAGAAATGAATTATTCACTACCATAGTAAAAATGTAAAACTTAAGAATCTAAATAAATGTCAGTTAAGCTACATACTTTTTATTTAAATGTGTATCTTCAGGTTAGCAAAAAGATGCCCAAATTTAGTGTCAAGGCTCTATCTAGTTGCAAATCAACGAGTTTTCATGGTTACAACCCAGAGTCAAACCACAGGAAATAAGTACCCTATGATGAATATCATCAGGTCCTACTGACATGAATATATTTAAATATTTCTTTAACTTATTCTCTTCCTATTTCAGCTTATATTTCTTTCCATTTGTTGCTAATATTGTTTTTGTTAAGTATCTGGTCACAATTAACTTTCTTAGTGAAGACTGAAGCAAAATAGGCACTAAACACCTCACCTCTTGATGTCATCTATTCTTAGCTCTCCTTTTCCACTAAGACAAGAACCTACACTTTTCTTTGTCTTTCTCTTAATCGTGATGTACCTATAGAACATCTTCTTATTACCTTTATGTAGGTGTATCTCAATTACCAGTGTTTTCCCCAGGAATTGAAATGAGGCAGGGATGTGAATTTATAAGAGGGTGTATGACAGACAATGAGAGACAATTAAGGATTAGTATGAATGTGAAGGTGGGCTGTATGGCGCCATATTAAAACTGAAAAGTGTTTCATGACCATTTTATTAGGTTTCTCATTATATAAAATTATTCAAGATAAGTAAGTCCAAAGCAGACTGCAAGGAGCTACAAAAGATTCTTACAAAACTGGGTGACTGGGCAAGAAAAAGGTAGAAGAAATCTAATGTTTATAAATACAAAGTAATGCATATTGGAAAATAGAATCTGATCTATACATATAAAATAATGGGTTCTAAATTAGCTGTTACCACTCAAGAAAAATCTTTAAGTCCATTATAGATAGTTCTCTGAACATATCTGCTCAATGTGGAGTAGGAAGCAAAAAAGCGGCATATTACAAGCTATTAGGAAAGGGATAGATAACAAGATAAAAAAATATGCCACTATACAAATCCAGGGTATGCCACATCTTAACTACCGCATGCAGATCTGGTTGCCCCATTTTAAAAAAAAAGATATTGGAATTGCAAGAGGTACAGAGAAGAGCAACTAAAATGATTAGAGGTATGAACACCTTCCATCTGAGGAGAGATTAATAAAACTGGGACTGTTCATCTTGGAAAAGAGATGACTAAAGGGGGGGATATGATAGAGGTCTATAAAATCTTGACTGCAATGGAGAAAGCAGATAAGGAAAGGTTATTTCATACATCACATAACACAAGAATTAGGAGCCACTCAATGAAATTAATAGGCAACAGGTTTAAAACAAACAAAGGAAGTATTTCTTCATGCAATACACAGTCAATCTGTTTTAACTTTTTGCTAGGGGATGTTGTAAAAGCCAAGACTATAATAAGTGTTCAAAAAAGAATTAGATAAGTTCATGAAGAATAGGTCCATCAATGGTATTAACTGGGATGGGCAGGGGATGCAAAACGATGTCCTGAAAAAGCAAGGAGACTTGTGGCACTTGAAGACTAACAGCTTTATTTATCGCATGTCCTGAAGTATTCCTTGTCTCAGTTCACCAAAATATAGGACAGGATAAGGGCATAGATCACTCCATGATTGCCTATTCTGCTTATTCCCTTTGAAGCACCTGGCACTGGTCATGGTAAGAAGACAGGTTACTGGACTAGATGGACAATTGATCTGACCCATTATGTGTCTTATATGTACAAATCAATTATAACAATGTTTAATACAGAAGATCTTCATGATAACAACCTCTTGATAAGAAAGTTGGCAAATTAAACATTTTAAAAATCTCAGGCTACTAGGAAATGTATATTTATATAAGTTTGCTAGTCAGAAATCTAGCATTCTGGAGCAAACTCATGAAAACACAGTCCAACGAAGAAATGTGCCATTAATGTGCCTCTCCTTTCTCCTTCTACCGCACCTGACTCATGGAACTTCACCGCTAATGCAGGCTGGCAGTCTCTTCTACAAAAACACTGACTGTTTCCCAGCAGGGCTAAGCACTTAGATGTGATTATCGGTGATTTTGGCTCTAGTGGTCACTTAAAACAAAAGACTCTGTATGGAGCCTAATCAGTTCTATCTTTTAACAAGGGAAGGGGAGGATCAAATAGTATTTATGAATCTTTGGCAGAGCCCACAGCACCAAGCAAAACATCTGTCCACACTCTCTTCTCTCTCTCAATTTGAGAGCCTCAACTAAGAATCAGTCTGGCATTTGAATCCCTTGCTTAGCCGGTCAGGTCATGGTGACCCCTCTCAATCAGTTCAGGCTAAGAATAGTTCTGCCAACCTTATAGTCATACAATAAGGATAACAACATTTCATTCCTGCTGCATTGTATACTAAAGTGATCTGTAACCCAACCAACTCTAGTCAAAACTGATGACTTAGAGAACACAAGTCTGTTTGCTGCCTTGACAGAGTAGGCGTGTTATATGTTCATGTAAACACAACAGAATCTGATCCTGAAGCCTTTCCTCCTAACCCCTCAGCTCATCATCAACTGTCAGGGGACCGCTCATTCAAACCTTGTTAACAAATCATAATTTAAATTATTAGGACAGTCAACATCACCTAAATAATTGCACCAATACTGTTATAAAAACTACAGCAATGTGAGGGAGCTAGGCTTTGTTTATACTTTTCAAACCTACTATGCTTTTTCATGTACAAGTATTTTACTATATACTATATATGCTTTTAAAGTGTGTACTAATGTTTCAATTAGACTTCAAATTTCCAGCCAATGACTAACTTCCTAACACTGCATGTAACTGGTTGACAACTGGGAGTTACTGGAAATACACAGTGAAGTGTAAGGAAATCCCTGCTTCAGACAGTGACCAATGTCAGATACTACGGAGAGAATGACTAGAACAGGTAATCAAATCATCCATCCCCCTGTTGTCCACTCCCAGCTTCTGGCAAACAGAGGCTAGGGATACTCAAAGCATGGATGAGACATAAGTTTTAATAATTCAAGCATATTTCCCCATTTCATATTCAATTAAGCTATCATTTTCTACTTGTATAAAATATTTTGTCATATATACTTTTTATTTTAAAAACTGCATCCCATACAATTTCTATCTCTGGTCTAGTCTGCTCTCACAAGCTAAACAGTACTGGACCTCACCATCACTTACGTGAAAGACAGGTAAGGAAAACCCAGAGAATACAGGCGCTTGTATTGTAAATCAGTAGGCAGCATTCTTCCTTATGATGACTAGTGGGTACTGAGGGGTTCCTAGGGTTGCAGAACCGACCTAATATTTGGGACAATTATGCATATTTGATTGACTTTATTAAAATATCTTTGAAAAGAAATAAAAAAACATAGTGGAGGCAAATGGCTTTACATTTGTGTATTCCACCAATAGCAATACTGCTTTTAAAAGACTTGGGGAAATGAAAAGTAGCGATGCAAATTGAAACTGTTAGATTGTACCACCCAAATTAAATCTTGACATTCAACAATATCTTCTGAATGTCATCACATGAATGTATAACAGGTTGCCAGAAAAAACCCCCACCAGATCCATAGTCTTATAATAGGTATGTCAAATCTAGCAGAAATGATGTGAACAAAGACAAAATGCTGCAGTCATGCAGAATAAATGTATTTAGGTTATCCTTTTATTCTTTCAGCTGGGTACATTGCCTTCTCTTGAAAAGTGTTCTCTTCAAAAGGGTTTTCACTTTTAAAGTCTTTTATTTGTAGGTAATTTTGAGGGTGTACTGAATTGCGAAGCAAATTAAACATAGTTCAAATGGTCAACAAATTAAGAGTGCAACTTTGTGGACATCATGGATACTTGAGCAATGAAGCTATTCTTATCAAACAAAAACTGGAAGCAGCAATTTGTTTTTCCTAAGACCATGTGAATAGGTCAAAAAGTCAGAGGACTTAGGAAAGCAATGTGGAAATCTTCAGATTCGTGTTTAATTGTTGCCAAGATGGAACAGTGTGATTTGCCAACTGATTAGAATTATTTTGCTTTATAACTGGTGGAAAGGTCAGTTTTTGTGGATAGAACAAATGGTTTAATCAAAAAATAAAATAACATCAAGAGTGTGAGAGAACTTTCTGTTCTATGCAGAAAATTTCCTCAGATTCTTTTCTGGGAGGAGGTCAATTAACATCTTAACAGTTCTTTTCCAAATAGAAAGCTTGCTCAGACAAAGCACTGCATGACACAAAACAGTCTGTTTCACTTTGCTTTCAAGAATGTAGTGACATGGGATTTAATTACTTCCGGGAATGACATGCTGTCCCACATGTTAATCATGAGTTTTACAAATAACACCACTAACAGGGCTGTACTGTTGTAGCTGTGCTGGTTCCTGGATATTAGAATTGGTCCATGGATACTAGAGTTACAAGGTAGATGAGGTATTATTTTTTATTGGACCAATTTATGTTGGTGAAAGAGACAAGCTTTCCAGCTTACACCAAGATCCAAAGGGGCAGCCATGTTAGTCTAGTACAGTAAAACACACACACAGGGAGTCCTGTGGCACTTAAAGACTAACAAATATGTTTATTGCATGAGCTTTCATGGGAGAAAATACCACTTCATCAGATGTTTGAAGATGGGGAAACTTATAGAATGAGAAGCTTAGCGCTGATCTACATTAGAGTTCTGTGGACAAAAGTGAGCTTTTGTCAACAAAAGAGTGAAGAGGTATGCACTGAAATGCTCCTCCCAGGCCCACCAGTGTAACTCCTCTGCTATGTCGATATAATAAAACCAGCTCAACGAGAGGTGTAAGGCTTATGTCCAAGTTAGGGTGACACAGTGTCAATGTGGACATGGTGTTCCTTACATTAGCTGTTGGGTGTCATTCTTGTCAATTCACGGCTCCAAAAGGACCCAAAAAACTAGACCCCAGATGTCCCGCACTCCCCTTTGGAGCTGGGTGGTACTCTGGGAGCAGAGGGGCAAGAAGTCCTGGCCAGCTTCTCTGCTAGCTCCCTACTGCTATCAGGGAGGTGAGTTGCTCCAGGAAGCCTTTTCAGTTTCATGGCTGAGCTGAAATTCGCAAGGCTGCCTAGCTTCCATGGGGAAAGGGAGTAGCGGAGGTGAGGGGAGGAACAAGGGGATCAGGACTCCACTCTTCAGGGGTGAGTAGCTCCAGACAGCTTCCTCCAGGTCCTGACAGGGAAGAAGCCCTAGGAGGCTTCCTCCGGCTCCCAGCGGCTTCTCTTGGCTCCCACTGGAGAGCTAAGAGGAGAAAAGACCCCAGCAGCTTCTCCAAGGTGAATCAGGAAGCAGAGAAGCCAATAAAGCTGAGACACTAGGCTCTCAATTCCCTAAACTGCCCCCCTCTTAGTTGTCAGTTGTGGTTCTCCTGGTGATGAAGCCTACCACCAACCCAAAGAGTGTAGCACTACATTAGGCACTGCACTAATTAATGAAATGACTGTAGGTTGACCTATCTCTATAGTGTAAACAAGGATTTACTCAGGATGTCCCTGATAAATACAAGATGGTACAAATTGTTTAGCATAAGTAGTTAATTTCAAGGGTCCATTAACATCCTTCCTTTCAGGAAAAGAAGGGGAAGAGAAGCAGCTGGAATGGGGAGGGTTCTTAGTGGGTTATAGGTTTTTGTAATAAGCCATAAATCCAGTGTCTATACTTAGTCCATGATTTTTAGTGTCTAGCAAAAGTTTTAAAATTAAACTTCCAGATTCATCTTTTGAAAACATTGTGTGGGTTTCCTTTGAGGGTAGGGATATAGAATTAACACTTTGTGAACAGTGCTCACGTGCAGCTGATGTGATGTTTTTGTCTTTCATCATATTCCTGTTAGTTATTAAAGAGCATAATGATCATCTTGTTTCACCTGTATAATTGCTAATGGTGCATTTAGTGTACTGGATGTGGTACACCTCATGTTGTGATAGGCATGTGTAGGACCCATGGATCTTGAGAGGTGTGTTAGGAGCAGAAGGAAAGTATTGATCTCAATAGCAATGGAGATACGTCTGCGGGTTTTTCATCTCTTGTTCTGGCAAGGTTTGGTTCCACTTTGAGTTGGTGTCCTGATCTGTGGGGCTTTGCTTCTGGTGAGTCTGGAGCTTGTTTGAAGACCAAAAGTGGGGATTCAGGGAAGACCTTTTTCAAGATGGGGTCCCCATCAAATATGGGCTCTAGTTGTTTGATTCCCCATTTGGGTTTCAGTCATTGTTGACTATTGATACTGGATACTTAGTGATTAATATGAATACTAGTGAGACATGGAAAGTTTGATATGTAGAATTAATCAGGTTTAATATGTAAGGTTTTCTTATAGATATATAAAGTTTAAAATTAATTACAATGTATTTATTAACCCTGGAAAGTTAAGCAGTTACTTAGAAGGCTTTCTAGGGATCTTAGTAAGGAATTAGTAGTTTTGGTTTCACTGGCAGCACTTTTTGCAGAATTAGGTGTTGATGGAGCATGCTTTTTTGTTTAAGCGGTAATTTTTATAGTTGTTGATACACAGTTTTTATTTAATTATTATATTTATTAATTATTATTATATATGCAAATAAGTTATATTGGTTTTTTATATTTTATATTTTATTTTTATTAGGATAATTGGGGTTGTTAAAATACTATTTGGTGTTAGCAATGTAAAAATACATTTTTTTACAGCAACATGTGTTTTTAGACCTTTAAGGATAATTTGTTGTTTTTGTCATTGTTATTTATGTTCAGTTGCAAACATATATGTTGTCTATTTTGTTTTGGTATATACTATGGTATGCAGAAATTGAAGCATTTGCAAGGTTACTTAGTAGTTTTATTTATTTTTCTTCATTTGGAAGATGTTAAACTATAGAGGTTAGAATAGCCAAACTAGCAACTGAAGCTATGCTAGGCCTTTAGGATAGTGGTCAAGCAACTCAGATTGTATTTGGCCACCAACACTCCTCTCCTTAGTGGCCACCGCAGCTTAATAGGCTACCACCACAACTTTCTGAAATATAGTTTTGATTATGGCTTAAGGCACTTTAGCTGGGGTTTGACACTGGTTTAATAACCCATGGAACTTTCTGCAGTCACAACCTCCATCAAGGAAATCTTTGTTCTCGGTGGACTGCGACCATGGGTGGTATGGCTTGTGCCTACAGGACAATGATCTGGATCTGCAAGATGCCCACCAACTCTGATAAGGAGATGTTACCTGTAATGGAATCCAACCCAGTAGAAGAAGCTTTCCTTCTCTTTGTCTTCTTGGGTTGTTCAAACTATCAGGACTGGGGCATAGGCTATCTGGCCTAGTAGTTGGGGCCAGAGCAAGGAGGGACCAGGAACCAGATCTGAAGCTCAGAGCTGTAGTCCAGAGCCAAGAATTAGAGCCAGGGGTAAGAGCAAATGATCTGGAGTCAATGCTCAATGTCAGGAGCCAGAACCTAGGGTCAGAGCTGGAGTCAACAGCCAGAGCCAAGCACCACAGCTGGGATAAACTTGTGAAAAACAGTGAATCAGACTGGAGCAAAGGGTGGGGGCTTGGCAGAACAAGGCTGGACATAAGGAGTAGTGGTGGAGCAAGGCAGGCATGGACTGATTACAGCTACAGGTATAAATACTAGGCCTGTGGTTCCCAATCTGTCTCTCCTCTTTCTGGCTGAAGAAAGGAGCTGCTGTCTAAGGACCCAGGCAGAGCATGTTTCCACAGGGCTTAAAGACCAGTGCAGGCTCCTTGCTGCAACCAAGGGGATGGGAGATCTGCAATCCCCTTCCCTTGCATGTAGCAGGGAGCATGACAAAGTGCTTCACTTAGGTCCACAGGCAATGGAGTCCCTGCTAGAGCCAGAGAGAGGGGAGCACTGATCTTCAGTGCCCCTGTCTGTAGAAGGGAGCCACCGCCTAGGAACCGAGGGGGAATGCACAGGGCTACAGGATGTGTACAGTTTCCCTGTTTGATTATTTGTTCCATTATCTTTCTGGGTACACAAGTTAAGGCAACTAGACTTTAATGCCTGGGTTGTCTTTATGTCCTATTTTATAGGTTGGCATTATATTTGCCTCATCTTCTGTAACTTTTTGACGATAATCACTTATGACTTAGCTACCTCCTCAATCAGTTCCTTCAGTATTCTAGGATGTATTTCAAATGGCAACTTGAAGATATTGAATTTGTCTAAATAATCTTTAACTTGTTCTTTCCTATTTTAGCTTTGGATCCTACCTCGTTTGCACTGGCTTTTGCTGGCTGTTAGACATCCAGTTGCCACTAACCTTTTTGATTAAAAGACCTACATAGTGCTCATCTTTTAAAAAAGAGAAGAAGGAGAATCCCAGGAACTACAAACCTGCCTGCCTCACCTCAGTCTCTGAAAATATCATGAAGCAGGCTCTTAAGGAATCTATTTTGAAGCAGTTGGAGGAAAGGAAGGTGATCTGGAACAGTCAGCATTGGTTTTTCCAGGGCAAGTCATACCTGACCAACCAGATTGCTTTCAGTGATGAGATGACAGGCTCTGTGGATGTGGGGAAAGTGGTGGACATGATACACTTTAACTTCAGCAAAGCTTTTGATATGGTCTCCCTCAGAGTTCTTTCCAGCAAGTTAAAGAAGTCTTGGTTGAATAAATAACGAGGATAGAAAGCTGTCTAGATTGTCACACTCAGCAGGTGATGATCAACAGCTTGATATCTAGTTGGCAACTAGGATCAAGTGGAGAACCTCAGTGGTCAGTTCTGGAGCCAATTTGGTTCAACAACTTTATTAATGACCTGAACAATGGTGTGTATAGCCTCCTTTGCAAGTTTGTGGATGAGATAAGCTGTGGGAAGTAGCTGATACACTGGCAGGGACATAGACAAATTGGAGGATTGGTCCAAAATAAATCTAATGAGATTCAACAAGGACAAGTGCAGAGTCCTGCTCTCAGCATGGAAGAATCCCATGGACTGCTAAAGACTGGGACCGACTAGCTAAGTAGCAGTTCTACGGAAAAGGATCTGGGAGTGGATGAGGAGTTGGATATGAGTCAGTACTTTGCTTTTGTTACCAGGAAAGCTAATGGCATACTGGGATGCATTAACAGGAACATTACCATTGAGGGAAGTGATTATTCCCCTTTATTCTTCACTGGTGAGGCCACAACTGGAGTATTTTGTCCCGTTTTAGCCCATCCCCCTCACTATAGAAAATGTGGACAAATGAGAGAGAATCCAGCAGAGGGCAACAAAAATGATTAGGCACATGACCTATGAGGAGAGGCTGAGAGAACTGAACTTGTTTTGTCTGGAGAAGAGAAGAAAGAGGAAGGATTTGATAGCAGCCTTTAACTGAAAGGGAGCACCAAAGATGATGAAGCTAAACTGTTCTTACTGGTAGTAGATGATAAAACTAGGAATATGGGTATCAAGTTTCAGTGAGGAAGGTCTAGATTGGATATTAGGGAAAAGCTTCTCACTAGGATGATGGTGAAGCACCAGAGAGGAGGTGGAATCTCCATCCTTAGAAGTTTTTAAGGTGCTGCTTGACAAAGCCCTGGCTTGAATGATTTAGTTGGGGTTTGTCCTGCTTTGAGCAGGGGATTAGACTAGATTGGTGATTTTCAAACTTTTTTCCTCAGGACCCAGTTGAAAAATAGTCATTTATGCTTGTGACCTAACAATTATGTTTTTGAGGAATGGATTCCAAGCTTTCAGTGGCAGCAGTAGGGGGCACTGCGACCCAGTACCTGAAGGTCTGCAACCTATGGTTTGAAAACCACTGGATAGATGACTTCCTGAGGTCCCTCCAACACTAATCTTCTATGGTGGAGTACTGTCTATTTTATCCTTGATCTTCCTCCTGCTTCTAGTGTGTTTATAGACTAAGTTCTTGTTATCCTTTATGTCTGCTAGGTCTTGTGATTACTTCATAAAGAAACTTGGATTACCCCATTATTTCTCCATCATACAAGCATTCCTATAAGTCCTCCAAGATTACTAAAATAAAGCATTCATAATAACTTGGCTTATTGACATTGTGGCTTGCAGACTTATTTACCCCAGATATTGCTGCACTTTTCTTAACTATCCTGCCAGCTTTCTCCAAATGTATGTGCTTTTTTTCCTATCTCCATTGTGTTGCATCTCTTTTCTTTTTCAATGTTTTAAATGTCATTTAAACATTTGTTTCAATTTTTGTAAAATACCTTAAAAATAAACCTAAATGTTGTGATTGATCTAGTTGTTTCCTTTTAAAAGAAAAAAGAAAAAAAAAGCCCACCATAGTATAATACCATAGCGTATTTATCATTGCATAGAAGGACAAGTTCACCTCTATTGACCTGTGAGAAGTTACATCAGTGTTACATTTAGCCCAGTGATTATAAGAAGGCTAATGTTTTGTGTTTTTACTTTATTTTTCCACATTGTGTTCATTTATGTATTTGGCATGCAAATGTATAAATCTTATGGATGAGTCAGTTATATAAAGGAATTGTACTGAATGAGAAAACAGTATTTTCTTTGGTAGTATGTATGAAAAGTTAAGGAAAGGAATGTGAAAAGTAGCACCTACCACAATATGAATAGGTGGAATGATGGAAGTTAAATACTACTCAATGTTTCCATTCTCTCATTAGTTCAATTTTCCACTTTCCCTTCACGATAATGAGCCTCATAAATACTTATTTGCCTTTTATTGCTGTAAAATGTCATTTATTTCTGTTAGTCACTTTCACCACTCCATAACTTCATTGCTACCACTTCCCAGTCACTAAGTAATAGACACACACAGTTCAAGAATTTCATGCACCAATCAGGCACACTTTGCTGGTCACACTTTGCTCTTATGAATCCAAAACACTACACTACATGGAAGAAAACAAACACGCACAAAGAACCAGCAAGTGCTTCACTGTTGGGCAGGTACGGAGGAGTGCAAAGCATGCAAAAAGTTTTCCTTCCCTGCTATGCATCAAAGCTGGACAGACACTGTGGCTATGACTACCCTAGGAAAAGTTAGTTTGAATTTGTGACTCAGCCTTTTGACCCAAATCATTATACAGGTCTCTTCTGGGATATCCAAATCCCCCTGGATCAGCTGTCGGCCTGTCATTCCAGACAGTCTTTTGCTATAAAGCCATGCCCTATGCCACTTTCCCAGTGCCTAGTAGGGGAAAGCTGGACCCACTCATTATTCTGGATTCTAGCCCTGGGGCCCTATGTCAAACAATTATAATCTGCTTGTTCCCAGATCCTATTGCTGTTTTTCTGGACTCTTCTACTTCCTTTCTCTATTATCTGGCCTCTCCTTTTGGATTTATCAGCCCAAATTCTCTCCTCCTAAGGAATAAGTATAAATCAATGCCTCCTTTCTTTGAGATTTTTGTCAAACCCATAACCTAAATACACCCCTTGTTCTAGCGAATGCTTACAAACTACTTCCCCTGAAACCCTTTTCTGGTCTCAGCTTGCTGAGTTTGTACAAATTCAGATTGTCCTTGTCCATCGGGGCTTCATCAATAGGCTTTGAGGCCCTGGCTCTCCTCCAGGTGTAGGTTATCAGGTTAATTGTCCTAACAACCTGCTCTGCCTTCTGTAAGGTCAACTGCTATCATGGGAAGAAATGATGCTATGAACCTCTACACCAAGTAGAAGAGCTGATCGGCTACAGAGGGGTTAGCTGCACTCTTAAGGGTGGCTTGACTGATGAGGTATCCAAGCCTCTGAAGATTTTGCTCTAGGAGAGGGGGAGCATGGGTGTGATGGAGTATAGATACACTACTCACACTGGGTCTCTGAATGAAACTTTTCTGAGCTAATATGGTCATCAAATGTAGAATAACAAGCAAGGAGTCCTGTGCAAATTTAGAAAAATTGCAGTCTCTTCTCCAATTTGAGATTCCTAAACTTCTAATCCTGTCATATGTGTCACTTTAATTGGGAACTGCATGCATGTATTAAGGCAGGGGTCTCAAACTCAAATCACCACAAGGGCCACATGAGGACTAATACAGGACTGCATTAGGGGTATGTTAGAGCAAGGGCTGCACCACTGAAACCTCTTCATACAACAATACTGCAAATATTGGTAACAATAGTGTCATTGTGGGCTGCAGGAAATAGCTTTAGGGTCCACATGCGGCCTGCAGGCTGCGTGTTTGAGACCCCTGTATTAAGGGCTAAATGATTTAGCAAGAACCCACTGTCATCCCCATCATTTATGACTGTTCAGGGCAAGCCCTGTTGTAAAGAATTTTCCCCTCAGAAAAATAAAGACTAGAGAGAGACACTGGTAATCTTTTTACTTTGGGCATATTCTTTCAGTTCAGATTGAAATAAACAGAAATGTTGGGTCCCATGGCAAACAATTTGCTTCTAAAAGACTTCTGTCAGTTAGTATGGTTGCCAAACACTGGAGACTGGGGTTAGCTAAAGCTGTATTTGAAGAGTGCAACATTGGGTAAAATTAATACCCTGTCCCTCTGACGCAAATTAAGATAGACAAGACATCCCCTGCCTATGCTGAGAAACCTCCATTCCTTCTACGGCATTGGGTTTAGGAGAGCCTGCATGGACTTGCCTCCTTCACTCTTCCTTGGAAGATATTAGTAAGGATTCCTGAAGTTTTCTACAGGCTGAACAGGTGAGTCAGAAGGATTTCATTATCCGCTACAGAATGCCTAAGGGCTGCTATGAGGCATGGAGCTTGCTGTCTTAAGTTAGTCTAGCACTTTTGTCTTTCCTAGGGAAAAAGATATTTAAAGGGAAAGTACTGCATGTCCTTAACATGCTTACTCCTAAACCCTGTATAACATATATAAAACACACCATGTTCTTGGCTCTTAGGAATAAGAAGAATCCTGTGGATGAGCTAGAATTTCTTTGTATTTCTCTTGCTGGGAAAATGGAAAACTTTCTGTATGAAGGCCCAGAGTCATTAATCATTGTATCTTAATTTTAGTAGTAGTTCTGCTGACTTCTTTAAATCTTTGATTTTGTGGATTCATGAAACAAAAGTTTTTCTATTTTACAAGGTTTTTGGGGATTATATGAGTCCCAGTGCAACATGGCACAGACTGGAGTCAACTTAACTCATGGAAAAAAATCACAGCAATGGGATTTTGGGCAAAGGATTGTCTCTCCCTGTGGTCAATACACTGGAATGCCTTACTAGGGTCAACAACCTTGGCTGACCCCTGTACCGGTCCTTCCTCCCTGACCCTCAGCTGGTGTTGGTGGCCCCCTCTGCTGAAAAAATGTGGTGGCTGCCTGAACATTCAGCAGCAGTCATAGCTGGAGTGGGAGTGCTTCCCAGGCATGCCAAGGAAAGAGGTCACCCAGAGTGGTTCTGCTTGGTGGTGTGCCCAGGGACAGGGGTCCCCAGGCATGCCACAAAAAGAAGCAGCTCCTTTCAGGAATTCCCAGACATGCTGCAGAAAAAAGCTATCCGGAGTGGCTTCTTTGGGGAACATCACACTACACTCAGGAGCCACACCAGGCTGCTTTTTTCTGTGTCACATGGAGACATAGTGGAACCCCCTGTGTCCTAGCTGCCCAGAGTGGCTCTCAGTGGCAGGAGTGGCAACTTCTGTGGTACCGCAGAGGGTGCCGCTCTGAATGGGCTTGAGTACCACTGTTGGCACACATGCCGGGGGTTGCCTACCCCTGCCCTACTGAGTATTCAAGCAAGGCATGGACAGTGGGACAAAGGTTTAATCAAGGAGTTTAGGCACACAAGTCAGAACCAAAGTTTCAGCATAGAGCAATCATGGGGGATATGATTTGTGTATTACTGGGGGATCTGGGAGTGACTGCTAGATTTAGATTCATGAACACATAACTATTAAGCATTCTTATGATCTTTTATTTGAGAAGCATTAACACATCTATTGTTTGCAATAGGTCTTTGATATTCAGCAGGGAGAGTCTTCTCAAATTACAGAAACATCTTTTTGTCCCATGAAATTCTGCTCCTATACAAGTCTCATCTGTGATCTATACAGGAGATTTTTTTCTAGTTATAGTTTTTAATTATACCACTATAGATATACCAGTGTAACCCCCATGAGACTACTCTTATTCTAGAATAAAAGTGGATTTTTTTTTCATCTTTAAACCACTTCCAGATAAGTTAAACCATAAAAAAAGCACTGTGGGAGAAGTGTCAACACAGTGAATCATACTGGTATAGTAAGAGAAGTTAAAAATTCATACCCTACCTTACACTGGCAAAACGTTCCATATAGACAAGGTCATAGCTGAGTTGTGCATTGTTAACAATTACTAATACCTTTCTCTTACCTGTGTTCTTTAGGAAACATCTGACAGTGTGACAAAACCATTGACTGTTCTAAAGAGTTCCAGCCATGTACTAGGAACAGCTGGAACCTGCCCGAGCCAGTGTAACAAGTACAAGAAGAGAGGGAGCCATGCTGAGCTTAGGATGAGTCAACATGAACAAATAGAAAATACTTCAGGTGTCTGTAGTGAATTAAGTTGTCCGCAGGACCCCTGCATTGTTGACTATAGAAGTTGGAAGGTGGGTAGTGAATGAGGCAGGGGATTTCAGGAAGCGAAAGGATGGCATTGTCGTTCTAATCAAATATAAACTGTGAACCGGATTCTATTCCTGCCTCTGCCACAATAAATCATTAATGGCCAGAAGGAGTTACTGGAGTCAGAGAAGAGGTGGATGCTGCATTACTCATAGATTCACAGATTTTGAGGTTAGAAGGAACCAATAAGATCATCTAGTCTGACATCCTGCACAGTGCAGGCCACAGAATGTCCACCTACTCCTGCAATAGACAACCCAACCTATGTCACTGAAGTCCCTAAATCATGGTTTACAGACTACATTGTACAGGGAAACCACCAGCAAATGACCTGCGCACCATGTTACAGGGAGGGCGAGAAACCCCCAGGACTCCTGCCAATATGCCCTGGGAGAAAATGTGCTTACAGGAGGTATTGAGCCAGGTATGCCAGATGAACCCTCCAAAATGTAACACCCCCTCCCTGCCCTGAATAAAAGTGTCTGAATTTTTCACACTTGTGATCCTGTTTCCTTTTACTTTGGTAGACTCCCTGTAACTCTTACCCCTATCAAAATAAAATTTAAAACCCTTTTTTGAATGTAACATCACACACTAACTGATGATTCCAGGAGGTGGGGGAGTGGGGTGGTAGATATAAGATGAAGTTAGAGAATCTGTGCTGTGTTCACTTTTAGAATCTGTAAGGTACTCATATACCACAGCAATGAAGATGGTATAAATGCCTGGATTTATCTATGCAGAGATTCCTAGGTGCTGCAATAATACAAAATGAATAATTAATAATATATTTTACAAAAATAACACCAGTTATGTAACCAATAGATCTAGCCTGCTTGTCATATATATACTTTCCCACATATATAGTTTAAGCATAGGTATTAGGTTATTTTTATAATTTCATGTATTTGTTTTATGAAAACAAAATCATAGATTTGTATGTATTTAGTAATGCTGAAATGCAAGAACCTGCAGGCCACATCCTGCATGAAAGCTATGCCTGCATTTTTCGGTCTTTTAACCGAGAAAAAAAGCAAGAAGCTTCCATATGCAGTTATGACTTTAGCACCTCAGTAGTCAGGAAGTAACAAAATAAGAGGACTGACCAGTTTATAGCCAGACATATTTCACAAGTCTACTGTGAAAACCATTAACAGAGCTAGAAACAACAAGTGAGACGAACCATCTGGGAAGAGGGCAGGTATGTCTGTAATGTGTCATTAATACACATGAACTTTCCAGCCTGGAGGAGAAGTGTACCCTGTGGATCAGGGTAACAATCAAGTTTAGTCTTGGAAGGAGGACCCATATTGCTTATGGTATAAAAGGGCAAACAGTGTTGCCAGGATATGTTCACCAGCTACTCTTTCTTCAAGCTTTGGGAGGCAGACCTTGCCTCACTTACAGACAGCCTCCCAAACCTAAACAGATACTCACCAGCAACTTCAGACCACACAACAGAAAAACTAAGGCAGACACATATCCCTGCAACAAACCCTGGTGCCAGCTCTGCCCATATAGCTACACTAATGACACCATCATAGGACCTAATCAAACCAGCTACTCCATCAGAGGCTCATTCATATGCTCATCCAGCAATGTGATTTATGCCATCATGTGCCAATAATGCCCCTCACCCTTATACATTAGACAAACTGGACTGTCTCTGCGCAAAAGCATAAATGAACACAATCTGACATCAGAAATGGCAACATTCAAAAACCAATAGGTGATCACTTCAATCTCCCCAGTCACTCTGTGTTGGATTTGTCTACAGTTATCCTTAAATGGGTTTATTCTAGGTCAAGGCTTCAAAGAGAAACTTGAATTAGAATTTATGTGCAAATGTGATACCATCAGCTTCAATTTGACGAGAGATATTTCTTGACTTTCTCATTATCAACAGTGACTGTTACCTCTCTCAGCCTCCCTCTCTTTGTTCCACTCAATTCAAATCAATACAACCTGTCTGATTTGCTGGGGTAACTTGACCTCATCCTCTGATTACACTTCACTGCATTTATCCTTCCTTCCCAAACATTTTTTTTTCTATTTTCAAGCTTCTGACAAAGTGGGATCGTTTCCACAAGAGCTCATGCAACAAATACATTTGTTAGTCTTTACAAGTGCCACAAGACTCCTTGTTCGTTTTACTCTTTCTTTTATCTTCTTTTGCTAGTTATAATCTTTTATTAAGTATTATCAGTAGTCTTAGTCTTATAGCTCTTAGCTCTAGCTCTAAGTTCATCCATCCACGCTGAAGCTGAGAGACCAGACATCTCCCTCAATCAGATCAACAGGATGGAAGTGAGTGTATTAATACAGAAATAAAAGCATAGCTATATCTTACAATAAGATTTTATTCAAAATAGAAGCATAGATATATTTTACAATAAGACTGTATCCATTGTGTTATCCATTTAATTTGATCAATCCATATGTTCATTTACTTGAATTACTTACCTGTCTATCATTTGTTGTTTCAATAAAGTCTCTAAAATACACATATTTATTCATTAGAGTTGAATATTCTTGTCATGCATCCCAGGGATGCTTGCAAAAACCTCTGCAGCCTGATTCAGGGAATAAGAACCTCATTGACTTCTGATTAAATCCATCGGCAAGCCTTTAACCCTATCCAAATTACTAAATAAAAAAAAAATCAGGCAATGGTTATGAACCTCAAACATATACCACCTAATGGCAGAGGATACTCTTCTGCAATATTAACAGTATCTATTTTAAAGACTAACACATTTCTTTGGAGGAAAGCTTCCATGTGCTGCAACCCACTTGATCAGATGCATATTACATTTGACCAAGTGGGTGGCACCTCACAAAAGCTTATGCTTGATGAAATTTGTTAGTCTTTAAGGTGCCATAGGACTTTCATTGTTTTTGCTGTATACAGACTAACATGGTTACCCCTCTGGAAAGGATCTATTTTAATTGTTCAGGTTTTCAGTAAAGGGTTGAGGTAGCTGTTCTCCAAACATTAAGAAGAGCAAGCGTATCAACATGTGACTGGAACAAGTCTGATTGAGAATTTGAAGGGATCACTATCAAATTAATCTTTCTCAATGTGCATTCAGTTATTAAAGCTGGCAAAGTCTAGTTTCTGTTTATTTTTTCATTTAACTCAGCTTGAACAGTAAAGGAATATGAGGCTCATCTACTTCCGGTCACTTTTAAACTCTTAGGTTCACATGCTGGCACCCTATACTGGTTTTGGCTTGTTTCCTTCTATGTTAAAATCCAAATTAAGCCAATTAACTGAAGGGAGAAAACACTCAAGGGAATATTTTTCTAATATGCTTAGCAACAACTCTCTTTCTATAAAAAGAACATTTCTGTGTTGATACCTGATAGGGTCCCTTGAAAATAATATGGTTACGTTATTAGAAGAGTGGCAAAATATTTACTCAGTCACTTACTTAAGTCAGTACATCTAAGTTACTTATTTGTATCAGTAAATTACCGATATAAGTCAGTACAGCCAATTTAAAAGCTCACAGGCCAAATTCCTCAGTGGTGTAACTAAAGTCAATAGAGTTACTTGAGGGATGAATTTAGTTTAGATTTTTACTTGTGTCAGCCACTACTAAGCATTAACTTTTAATAAATATTTAGTGCTGGTATTTTTGGAGTTACTGATTTAATAAGTCTTGCTACAATCAGAAAAATGTGTCTTCTTAAAAGATAGACAGACACATCACCCACTTGGTGCTTCATTCATCCATTTCCCCATAACCATCTGTCCCTTTCTCATGCCGTTCTGACACATGAAATATCTTCCCTTTTCTTTCAGACAACAACACTCTCTTTAGTGAGTGCTCAGGTCAGAAAGTGCTTAGTTGCAGTGAAATCAGTGGGACTGCCGAGGTTATGTGCTTAACAGTATTGACTTAAAATGCTTGGCACCTTGCAGAATCAAGCTCCAAAATACTTCTGACGACTATTTTTTCCGATGACCACCACAATAGAGTCACTATTCACCATCTTATATTTAAAATAATCAAAACAACCAAGATGTGCACATCTTAAACTAAACAACTATATTTCTCACTCTCACTTGTGGTGCAACTAAAAATTCCACTTGAGGTGGTGTCTGTTTCTTTCTGCATCCCCAGGGCAGGACTAAAGTCCCTATGGGCTCAGAACTATAAGATTTTGTGGGGCCCCTGGGGGGCAGGACAGTCGAGTCTCTGGGACCCAGAAGACCATACTTACATTGGTGCCCTTCCCGTCAGCAACAGCAAACTGGGGGTGGGGGACTGCGGGAACGTGTCCCATTCTCCCCCACACCCCCCATCACCAGCTGCAGCAGCGCCCCACAGAGTTGCAGAGAATCTGTGGGCCTGTGTCCTGCTGTCCCCCTCCTGGGGGGGCAGTGAGGCAGTCAGGACAGGCTCTCCGTGGCTCTCTCCTTGCATCCAAGGCAGGCGCAGAGGGGGTTGGAGGAATGCCCTGGTTGCCAGTGAGCTGTGATAGCCCTGGGTAGTGTGGCTCCTGCTCTCATATTCTCCTCCCAGCTTCCCCTTTCCACACCGAGTTCCTTTACAGTACCCCCTCCCCACTCCAATCTACTCCAGCCTCCCTCCCTCAGCCACATAACGCTCCTGCCCCCTGATTCTCCTCATCACCCCTACCTACTCCCATCCTAAATCTTCATCACCAATTACCTCCACCAGCCTTTCACATCACTCTTCCTCCCTCTGTCTCTGCTCTCCCTCCCCAGGATCCTTGTGGCTCAGGCTCTCAGGGGTCAAGGCCCTTACTCTACAAATGAAGGCAGCCAGCAGCAGCTTCACTGAGCAGGGGTGGAATGACAGCCAGATCAGCTGGGAGCAGCCTAGAGCCAAACCCTCCCCCTGAAGCCAGGGGATGTGACAGGGAGGCAAAACTATCTGGAGCAGAGGAGTAGGGATCGGGGTGAGATGGTCTCTCCTACATTCCCTCCAATTGGTGCATCTATCGAAAAAGAGAACAGCCAGCTGGGGCTGGATTTTTGTGGGTCCCCCTCTTAGCCTGAGGCCTTGGGCTGCAGACCCTAAAGCCTGTGCATTAGTCCAGCCCTGGTGTCCTCTGTAAAAACCTTCCAAACTTTTGGGTGAAATAACAATATGGAAATTATATCTATTAATTTTAACTTTCAGTTAAGAGAACAGGATGTTAGAATGCAGAAAGATAACTGATTGTAGTATGAATAGTACATATTGATTTCCTGTAACTAGAAGGCTCCCCAGAATTGTGTTTAGCAGTTCTCATAAAAGATAAAAAAAAGTGCTTCATTTCCTGTAAGCATAGGAAGTTGGAAGGTAGGTTAAATATTTTCCATTTCCCAGCCAAATCATTCTTTCTATGATGTATTCACTCCTTTTAAGCTCGTTTCTCTTTAATTTCTTTTTCAGTTTCTCTATGGCTATGTCCACACGTACATGCTTATTTCAATTTAAATTAAATCAAAATAAGTTAATTTGAAACAAAATCTTTAATTTGATTTAAATTAAATTGAATTAAGCAAACACACCACATCGAAATAGCAAGTTCGGACACAGGACTTGCTATTTCTATTCAGGAGAGGGGCAGCATGGGAGATGCGGCAACATGGCCCCCTTGCTGGGCCATGCTCCCGCCCCGTATAGAGAAGAAGGAAGACACCCTGGGAAGGACAAGGGCAAAAGCGTTAAATCGAAATAATGGTTATTTCGAAATAACACGTCCGAACGGCATTATTTCAAAACAACCATTTCGATTTAACAGCTATTTGGCTTTCTTCCTGTGTTATACTATTTTGAAATAAGATTTGTTGTTTCGAAATGACCGGGCTCATCATTTCAAAATAACAAAATGTTGTTCGGACATACCATTTTTTAAATCGAAACAATGGTGGTTGTTTCGATTTAAAAGCAATGTGTGGACATAGCCTATGTTTCTGTCACAGACCTTTGGCATATTATAAAAACCTTCAATCAGTAAATATTCCATTTATTGTTATCTTCACAGTTCAGAAGTAAAATATTTTTTCTCTTTGTTTATTCTGTCTGCTTTGAAGGGCATGTCCACACAGGCTTCTTATTTTGAAACAACAGAGGTTGTTTCGAAATAAGAAGCGGCATGTCCACACAATGCATCATTATTTCAAAACCGTTAAACCTCGCATCTAATCGAAATAGCCGTTGTTTCAAAACGGTTGTTTCAAAACAATGACGTTCGAAAACGTTGTTTTGAAACAACACCATTGTTTTGAAACAACTGTTTCAAAACAACATGTCCGAACAGCCTTGTTTTGAAATAACCATTTCAAAACAGTGGCTATTTCGAAAGCAGGCTTTCCCTTAATTCGAATTCACAAACTGTTAATTCGAATTAACTTATTTTGAAATAAGGACTTTATTTTGAAATAACTCATTTTGAAATGGGTTATTTCAAAATAATGATGTATGTGTGGGCATAACCTAAGTCTTTCCTCTCTTTTATAGGTACTCATTTATCCAGGAAACAATACCGTGGGACTGGCCATCATAGTTACCCAGAAATATTAACAAACAGCAAATACCCACAGTAGCAGTTTGTGAGCAAAATATAAAGGCTAAAATGTGTTCACATGAACCATTTGTTGAACAGTCATAAATAACAAACAAAGCCATAAAGTCCATTCTGTCTGTGAACTGGAGAAATGTGGAATTTGTCACTAGCCACAAATAACGTGTAAGGGTCCTCAGAAGCAATGACAGGGTTTTGAGGAAGCTGCTAGCATTATGTGGGGTGTATAATGGGACTGTGTACAACACTTGCAATTCTTTAAAATGTTTTCCCTAATCTGAAGGTATTACTTCAGTCTTATCAGAGTGTTTGCCAGATTGACAAATACAACTTACCTGCTCTGATTAAAATATATATCTCATTTTAATGATCTATATAGCAAGCTGCAACTACAAATCAGCCTGGCAGGAACTACCCAATTAAAGTGTTATTCAAGCTCTATTTCAAAATGTTATGTAGAATTATTAACACAAAAGAAAAGCCAGCTGGCTTATATACAGAATGAAGAATGAAAAGTAACACTTCCTTGAAGAGCCATCTGTATGAAATCTGAATCACTTGATGATTACCTGTTCTATTCATTGCCTCTGAAGCACTGGGCATTGCCCACTGTCAAAAGACAGGATACTGAGTTAGCGGGATCATTGGTCTGTCCCAGTATAGCTGTTTTTATGTTCTTAGGTGAAGAATGTCTTTGAAAGGGGCATATGTTACTGTATTTCGGACGCCAATAAGTAGGAATAAACACGTTAGGATAATAGGCTGAGAAAAATTAGTGCACACCCAATGCGATAATATACTCAGTGGCATAGATGTTTGTAATGAGAAGAGGCATAAAACAATATTTAAAAAATGAATGTTTTTTTTGCTCATGTTCTTTGAGTATGTAGTGCAGGAATGGTCATTTGCACATGAGCAAAAAATAGTAAAAGTCATAGACATGTAGGGCTGGAAAGGACTTTAATAGATCTAGTTCAGCCCTCTTTGTTGAGGTAGGACAAAGCATACCTAGACAATCTATGACAGGAGTTTGTCTAACTTTCCTCTTAAAGATCTCCAGTGATGGGGATACCAAATCTCTCCTCGAAGACTATTCTAATGCTTAAATATCCTTAAAGTTAGAAAAAGTTTGCTAAGATCTAATCTACCTTTCCTTTACTGCAGATTAAACCATTACAGCTTGTTCTACTCTCAGTGGCTATGTAGAACAATTGATCATCATCTTTTATAACAACCCTTTACATATTTGAGGACAGAGCCATCCCAGGGGTGCGGGTAAGGCTAGAGGGGCAACCACCCTGGGCCCCATGGTTCCATGGACCACCCCTGACTTCCTTGCCCAGCTGCCTTCAGCCAGACCAGGGGTGGAGCAGGAGAGAAGATTGGGCCTGGGCCCTGCCCCTACATATGGATGCCCTGTTGGCGGCTTTATATGGTCCTCCCCTTAGCCTTTGCTTTTGAAGACTAAATATGCCCAGCTTTTTTCACACCTTTTTCATACATGAGGCTTTCTAAACTTTTTTTCATATTTGTTGCTCTCCAGATTCTTCCCAGTTTGCCCACATCATTGCTAAAGTTTGAGGCACCCAAAGTTGGAGACAGGACTCCAGCTGAGGCCTTATCAATGCCAAGCAGGATGGCACTGTGCCTTGCATATGACATATGATATGAAAATCACCCTTAAGAGAACTGCTGCACCTCTTCCCTCTCAATTCTTGAACTGAGTTAAGTGCAAAAGTCAGGAATCAGCTGCGGGGGGGGGGGGGGCGGCGCGGTTAGATGTGTGGTGGTTACATCAGAAACAGCAAGGACCTGAACTGGTGAGAGTGACTGTACTGTCTGATATACCAGCCTGAATGTGTGAGACACATGAGGAGCATAGACAAGTGTGTGACCATGGTACAGTTCTGGCTGGTCTACATTTTCAGCTGCTGGTTTTGCTGTCAGAATTAACAAGGACACTTTGCATCACAGGCAAGTGGGCAGGTTCATGCAGATTGAGAGCGGAGAGTGGCAGCCTGAGAAACCAATGAGGTGAAGCAGAGGAAGAGGCTGAAAGAATCCTCTGTGGCTGTTTTTGAGCAGACAGGTGCATTGAGCAGTCCTGCTTCTAATTCTGACTTTGGAAGGATTTAAGGACAGTGATCAGCACTTATCTGGGCAGTGAACAAAGGCCATTTGGTGCTTTTGAGCTTTTCCTGCTGTCTGGAAAAGTCGTGGGGATAGGAGGGCTCCTCAATATTTCTGCAAAAGGGTATCACTTCTGGGGCTATTAAAACTTAGATCCCAATCTATTGAAATAGAAATTAAAGTTTTTATTAAACAAATGTTTGAAAACAGGTATGAACAATCATAGTGATGTATAAAACAAGAGGGGTCAGGTATCCAGGTTCAGAATACAAATCATTTGTTAAGGAAGAGGTATTTGAGTAAGCAGAGATCATAACAAGAACATGATCTACAATATCCTGGAAGAATAAAATAGATTGTAAAATTGGGTATAAGAGTCTAGCAATTTCTACTCTCATGAATGTTGTAATAAATGTTCTCTGTGAGATCACTCTAGCATCTGAAAAAATCCCTTCCAGCACAGACATTACTGTTTATCTCAGCAGCTCCCTGGATGGTGAATTTGATCAGAATAGGGGTGACATTGTATTTCTTTAGACCTGTGCCTGGGTTGCCATGTGTTATTTGAAGAAGCATATCAGCTACCACTGGGCATGGTGTGAAGCAGGGGTGTCACTGGCACCGGCCACATGGGGCCCATGCCCCAAATCCTGGCACCCGTGCCCCGGCTCCTGCAGGGCCCAGCCTCTCCTGGTCGGGCCAGAGATCTGGGGCCCAGCCACCTGTGGCCGCGGTGGGTGCTTCCCCAAGGCCAGTTGGCACCGTGGCTGGGGATCCGGGGCCCAGCTGTCTGTGGTGGCAGTGGCCGCTCCCGGCCCTGTTCCCGGCCAGGAACGTGGCCTGCTGGCAGGGGGTGGGGCCTGGGGCGGGGCCCCGGGTCCTCCCCTGGGGCAGCGACGCTCCTGGTGTGAAGAACAGTGGGAGATGTCCGTCCTTGTCATAGAATCATAGAATCATAGGGTTGGAAGGGACCCCACAAGGTCATCTAGTCCAACCCCCTGCCAAAAAAAGCAGGACCACTCCCATTAGATCATCCCAGTCAGTGTTTTGTCCAGCTGGGACTTGAACACCTCCAGAGATGGAGATTCCACCACCTCCCTAGGCAACTTATTCCAATGCTTCACCACTCGCCTAGTAAGGAAGTTTTTCCTAATATCCAGCCTGGACCGCCCCAGCTGTAACTTGAAGCCATTGCTTCTCGTTCTGCCCTCTGTTACTACCGAGAACAGTCGAGCTCCCTCCTCCTTGGAGCAACCCTTCAAGTAGTTGAAGGTTGCTATCAAATCCCCCCTCAGTCTTCTCTTCTGCAGGCTAAATAAGCCTAGTTCCTTCAGTCTTTCTTCATAGGGCTTGTGCTCCAGCCCTTTGATCATTTTGGTTGCCCTCCTCTGGGCTCTCTCTAATTTGTCCATGTCCTTTTTGTAGTGGGGAGCCCAAAACTGGACACAGTATTCCAGATGTGGCCTCACTAGTGCAGAATAGAGGGGAATGATCACATCCCTCGATCTGCTGGTAACACTTCTTCTGATGCAGCCCAGTATGCCATTGGCCTTTTTGGCAGCGAGCGCACACTGCTGACTCATATCCAGCTTCCCATCCACCATGACTCCCAGGTCCTTTTCTCCAGTGCTGCTATTTAGCTGATCACTCCCCAGCCTGTAGCAGTACATGGGGTTTTTTCGTCCCAAGTGCAGGATTTTACACTTATCCTTGTTGAACCTCATGAGATTCCTCTTGGCCCACTGCTCCAGTTTGTCTAGATCTCCCTGAATCCTGTCTCTGCCCTCTAGGGTGTCTACCGTTCCCCCCAGTTTGGTATCATCTGCAAACTTACTAAGTGTGCAATCTATCCCATCATCCAGATCATTAATGAAAACATTGAACAGAACTGGCCCCAGGACCGACCCCTGGGGCACACCACTTGTTACTGCCTGCCAACTTGACATGGAGCCATTGATTCCTACACGCTGAAACCGTTGTTCTAGCCAGTTTTCTATCCACCTCACAGTCCATGCATCTAACCCATACTTCCTTAATTTGCCAATGAGAATGCTGTGGGAAACCGTATCAAAAGCCTTGCTAAAGTCAAGGTATATGACATCAACGGCTCTTCCCGCATCCACAAATCCAGTCATCTCATCATAGAAGGCGATGAGGTTGGTCAGCTGCGATTTACCCTTGGTAAATCCATGCTGACTGTTCCTGATTACTCTACGTTCCTCCAAGTGTTTCAGGATGGATTCTTTGAGAAGCTGCTCCATGATTTTTCCGGGGATTGAGGTGAGGCTGACAGGTCTGTAATTCCCTGGATCCTCCTTTTTGCCTTTCTTGAAGATAGGTACTATATTTGCTTTTTTCCAGTCCTCTGGCACCTCCCCCGTTCGCCACGAGTTTTCAAAGATAATGGCCAACGGTACTGCTATCTCATCAGCCAGCTCCCTCAGCACCCTCGGATGCAGTTCATCCGGCCCCATGGACTTGTGCACATCTAGTTTCTTTAAGCAGTCCCTAACCTGACCTTCTGTCACCAAGGGCCTCTCTTCTTCTCCCCAGTCCCCCGTACCTAGTGTAGTGGGCTGGGAGCTGACCTTGCTTGTGAAAACTGAACTAAAAAAAGCATTGAGCACTTCAGCTTTTTCCTCATCCTCTGTCACGAGGATGCCTGCCCCATTCAGTAAGGGACCTACACCATCCCTGATCCTCTTCTTGTTATTGATATACTTGTAGAACCCCTTCCTGTTATCCTTCACATCCCTTGCTAGTCGCAACTCCATTTGTCCTTTGGCCTTTCTGATTTTATCCCTGCAGTCCCGAGCAATGTCTTTATATGCCTCCTTAGTCATCTGTCCTAGCTTCCACTTCCTGTAAGCGTCCTTTTTATGCTTCAGCTCAGTGCAGAGCTCTCTGTTAAGCCACAGTGGGCGCCTTCCACATTTGCTGTGCTTTCTCCTTATCGGAATTGTATCTTCCTGTGCCCTTAGCAGGGTTTCTTTAAAATGCACCCAACTCTCTTGGACACCTTTCCCCTTCAGATCAGCCTCCCAAGGGATCCTGCCCATCAGTTCCCTGAGGGAGACAAAATCTGCTTTTCTGAAGTCCAGGGTCTGTGTTTTGCTTCTTTCCTTCTTTCCTTTAATCATCAACTTGAACTCAATCATTTCATGGTCACTGCTACCCAGGCTGCCATTGACCTCTACTTCCCTGATAAATTCTTCCCTGATAAATTCTTGTGCCACGTATCAGGACTGAAGACTGCACTATCATCATCCCTAAGGCTAGAGGCATTCTGGAGAAGATTCTGAAAGCTGTTGTCCATAGAAGACCTCAGAAGAAAACCTGACCAAGGCAAGGTCTTTGAGCTGACCAGCAAATGGGATGCTAGCAAACACTTCCCCCCAGATGGTAGCTGCATCTGATTCACAGACTGGGGATTCATCTGCCATGCCTGCCTCAACTGCGTTCCCCTGACCGGAGCCGTCCGCCACAGGCACTGGGACGAGCGCTGCAGGAAGTGTGGTCACGCCAACGAGACTCTGCCCCACATCCTCTGCAGCTGCAAACCCCACTCCAGAGCCTGGCAGCTAAGGCACAATGTGGTCCAGGCCTGCCTGGTAAAAACAATCCCACCTCACCTTGGGGAGGTCTCAGTCAACTTTGCCATCCCTGGTACCAACAGCCTGCTAAAACCTGATGTCATCATTACAGATAAGGACTGGAAGAAGATTGTCATGATCAGCATCATGGTCCCCTCTGAAAACCAATCCCCAGCCTTCCTTGGAGCCCGTGCCCAAAAAGTAGAAAAATACACCCCTCTAGCAGACTCCCCGAGGACCAAGGGCTACCAGGTCCAGATCCACGCTCTGGTCATTGGCACCCTGGGTGCCTGGGATGCTGTCACTGAAGATGTGCTGTGGGCCTGCGGTATTGGATGGTGCTATTTGTGGTTGATGTGTCGCCTCATGGTATCTGACACCATCAAAATGGTCCAGGGGCATCTACATAGAACATATGAACAGTCACAGACAGTACCAAGAGGTATAAGGAAGACCACCTTCACATCCATTGACAGAAGGTTCCACAGACCCCGACCCCCCCCCCCGTACTGGAACAAATCTCCTGATGGACCTGTAACCCATACTATCTAATGCATTTCAGGAAAACCTGCTCTTAATAACATATATTCTCCCCTTAATGCCACTCCTTGCATCTCTTCCACATTAAGCTGTTTTCCTGAACCTCCAGACCCTTCTACCCAAACCCCACAGTCTCTTTGCATCCCCCTTCCAGGTTATTGTAGATCATGTTCTGGTTACAGTCGCTTACCATCCATTCAAAACCTCTCCTGTCTCAAATGACCTATACTCCTAACCTAGATATCTAATCACTCTTGTTATCCAACACCCTGATTCTTTGTACCTTCTTTTTTTCAACATTCACTCAATAAAAAACTTTAAATTTGTTCTTATCAATGTAATATCTGATATGCCTTTTATCTGAGGATTTCATATTATTTAAATTTTTTGAATGAGTAGGTTCAATTTGAGCTTGCTCGGTCTTCTCCATGCATCATCCCGGTATTGCAGTTTTTCCAGGAATGGTGCATTTCCCTTTGGGGAATTTAACCATTGTTACAAAAACAGATGAGTGGCTTTTGGGGAAGAAAAAAAGGTTTAATTTCCTGATGGAGCTTATTAGATTGATGTGGAAGCTTGAATCCTAGAGCTTTAGGTGCTTGGACTTATGTACTGATACTGCCCATAATGGAAGACGCTGTTGGATATGTTAGGTGATCCAGGGATGTTTATCTAGACAGTAGACCTGAGCAGTTTCAAGAAGAATGGGCTAGAGGGGGGCTTGACATCAAGCAGCTGGGATCTGTCCTGTGGGCTGGGCAGTGCTGCTCACCCCAAGACCAGTGGGCATGGCCAGCAGAGGTGGGGGTCATGTCCCAAGGGTCTGCTCTCCTTTCCAGCATGACTCCAGTTCCAGGTGGTCTCTGGTTTCTGACATCTGTGGGGCACTATCCATCTCCCTGGGCTTAGCCACCTGGGACCAGGGAAGATGTTGAGCCAGTCTTGGCCAATGAGGGGACAGGGAGCAGGCTGGTGCTCAGCTGGGCCATGCCAGGCAAGTGGTTCTGAGAGAGGCTGGCTTGGGTAGATGCTGTTCCTGCTCCGGCCTGGCTGATCATGCCACTGACAAGCCAGAGCAATCCCCACCCCGGAAGTAGCCCCAGCCCCAGTCATGTTGCTGGCTTGGCTTGGCAAACATGGTCACCTCCCAGCAAGCCAGTGTGTGCAGCTGTGGTGCAGGGCATGTGGGAGGGGAGTTGTACAGGGGGATATGGATGGCTTTTTGTGTTTTGGGGTTTGGGGGATAGCAGGGTCTGTAGGGGCCACTGTGCATTGGGCGTGGAGGAGCTCTGGGTGTTGGGGTAGTGGGGGTCTGTGTGGAGCTGTGGGGAAGGGACTGGGCACAGGAGCCTGTAGCTGGGGGGCACTGAGTGGGGTGGTGGTATGCAGGGTGCTGTGCAGTTGAGGTATGTGTGGACAGGAGGCTCTGAGCATAGGGTTTATGGAGTGTCTGAGTGGAGAGCACTGGATATAGAGGTTGGCAGTCCCATGCTGGCCCATCTCTCAGGGGAAAGCTCACTGGCAGCAAAGGGCGAGGCGGGCCAGTGTGCATCTAGCAGCTGCTGATTTGTAAACAGTGCCCCCATTCCGGGCTTGCTGAAGTGGGGGCACCTCTGCCACACCATGCCCCATTGCCCCCAGCTGGCTGCTCATTCCAGGGACAACCTCTCCATCTCCCCCTCCCCCCGACACACACCATGCCTCATTAACACATAGGGACCCCCCAGATATGTTTGGCACCAGGCTTACAAAAGGTTAACCCAGCTGCCATCTAGTACAAGAGTACCTTCCACATCAAATTGATCAGCAATAGGAAAGTTCATGGATGGTGGAGTTCCTGGAGTCTCTGGGCTTGCCTACACCAGTGGTTCTGGCCCTTTTCTTAGTCGTGGCACACCTTGATACCTTTACTTATTTTGAGGCACAGCACCATATAGTGTCCAAATGAACTCATGAATATCCAGAAGTCTGAATAGTTTTTTTCAAAAAATTCTCTGGCACACCTGCTCAGGCCTGAGGGCACACCTGTGTGCCATGGCACATTGTTTGGAAAAACCGGTCTACATATGTTTTTTTGCACTGATTTCACTAAAACAATAGAAAAACCAATTTCACTAAATTGGTCCAGTCTCCTAGAGTTATACCAGCCATCACAACAAGCTACACCTCTATAAATCCCTTTGTACTGGTATAACTGGCCCACACTAAAAGGCTGCACCAATTTACAATAATTAAATTGGATTTTTGATTGATTCAGTAAATCCAAAACCTTAAGCGTAGATTAGTTCTCTCATTCCTCCCCCTTTTCTGGTTATATAGCACTCTCCTTGGGGTAGCGTCTCTGTCTGTAACATTTACAAAACAGATAAACTAGAGATACGATAGTAGTTTCCCAAAATGTTAGTATCAAAGGAACGTTTTTAAATGTTAAAATAATTGGTGTGGTTAAAATATTTCTTAATGATGATGTTTTAAAAGGCAAATTCCCTTCCTGTTTCTTTTGAACTGCAAATTTTGTTAAAAAGAGCAAGTCTTCTTCTGGTTTTGGTGTTCTATGAATAGGTTTTATTGAAATTATTGGTAAAAGTCCGAGATAGTGGTTTCAATTTCAGATTCAAAGAGGTGGATGGGCATTTTCCCGGCATGCTGGAATGGAAAGGAATGCAGAAAAGGATAGCTAAAAGTGAGTGCTTTTAACTGCCATCCACAATTCACCGACTTTCGCTTGTTTAGTGTCTTTTTTTAGTAAATGAAATCTTTCAAATGTGTAATAAACCTTCCCATCTGCCTCACAGACATTGCTTGCCAAGGCTACAGCGACTGTCGGGCAAGAAATAAGTAAATAAATAAATAAAAGTCTCTCGTGTGGAGGCTCAGAAGAGGTCCATCGTCTGCTTGAAGCGGTTTTAATACACTGGCTTCGGTTCAAGGGTGCTCCAGGAAATAGTCAACTGAGAAGTCTGAAGTATCCCCGGTGCGTGTTAATAAAAGGCTTGATGGAGAGCAAAGAAATCCCTACCCGTCGCCACAAGAAGCGCTGGCCCCAGAAAATGAAATGCGCAGCCCCACACCAAGGGGACTCTTTTGAAACGGCCGCAGCCACACCTCGTCCGGCAGGAGACCTCTGCTGTGTGCCAAGGGGAGCCAGTAAACCATCGGGGACGGAAAGACAAAGATCCCACCCGGGATCTGAAGGTGGAGCCCGTCCCTTGGAGATGCTGAATTTACCCAGAGCCTGCGGTGAAAGTCCCCGAGCTGTGAGGATGGGAGCAGCTGGAGGCTCTTTGCTCTTCCCTCCAGGAGCGACTTCTCGACCAAGCACCAACCCGTCTGGACTTGATTGCGTTAAACCGGGCGTGTGTGTGGACGGACTGTAACTCCTCTGCGGCCAGCGCTCTGGGGTGGGAAAGGGAGCGATCCCTGGCAGGGGTGGGAATGAAACCCGGCGTGACTCCGGAGCGCTCTGATTTACACGGGGCGGGCACCCAGGCGCAGGAAACGGGCGGGGCGCAGCAGGGACTGAAGCGGCCGCCCTGCGCCCGGCCTGAGGAATGGAGGGCTTTTAAACCGGCTTATGTGAAAACGCGTGTAAATCCCCAGCGCGTGCCAGCGGCAATCACAGCAGGGCGGCGCGGGAGGGGAGGGAGACAGGCCAAGCGCCGGGGGAGATCGGCTGGGCTGGAGTCAAAGGAGCCCTCACCCCGGCTTGAGCAGGAGCTGAGGCTGCCCGCTGGCAAGCAGGCGAGGTGTTTAGACCAGAAGGGAGCCGGCGTTTCCACTGGAGCCCGGGATCCGGAGCAGCCTTGCAAGTGGCCGGGGGCTGCAGGCAGGGGAAGCGGCTCGCGCCGGGGTCTGGCCGCTGCGCGCGCGGGGCGGTGATTGGTTCGACTCCATATATGGGCTGACAGGCGGGTCACGTGGCTGCGAAGCGGCGGCGGCCGGCTCCCCGGGGAGAGGGAGGCGCGCTGCGTGCACGCGGGAGGCGGCGGCGGGGTGCAAAGAGGCGGGCGCGAGGCGCGCCGAGCAGCTGAATTGCTACAAAAGCAGCAGCCGGAGCAGCAGCAACAGTAGCAGCCTCATCTTCCCGGCCTCGGAGGGAGCGCGCCCTGCCGTAGGGCATGGAGCTGCATGGGGTCCAGTCCTACAGCAGCCGCAGCCCTGCCTGGGAGGAGCTGGTAGGTGCACGGGTATTTCCTGCTGCCGCTAGTATGCAGCCCTGCTCCTGGCAGCCCCCTCTCAGCTTCTTCCCAGCCGCCGGGGCTCGGCCGCCTCTCCCCGCTGCTCCGACTGCCCCCCGCCTCTGGGTCTTGCCATCCCTGCTCGGTGCGGTTATGCTGGGGTGGGTAGTTGTGTGGGCTCGCTGGAAATCCCGGGACCAGCTCAGGCGTGCAACTTTGGGAGCGAGCATAATGCCGTATTTTAAAAAAATACTGACCAAGCAGTTTTTCCCAAAACGGAGGGGAGAGCGAGCTAGTTTTCTGAGGCCGGGGTTGGGTGCTGAAAGGGTGTCAGTCCGTCCCAGAGAAGAGCCTGCCTCGGAGTGGGGGCTTTATTCCCTGGTTGAATTAGCAAAAATACTTGGCGACGGCCAACGGCTTTGTTTTCACATGAAGCTGTTCCACAAACTCGTGTGGAGGAAAGCTGCTGAATGGGGGCTTGGCAAGGCAAACCCTAGTCTCCCTTTCCAAGCGAAGCAATCGCGCCACTCGTTTATATCGATTTCCCCTCGAAAATGTCACCAGGCTCCCTTGCTGAGCCTTTCTGTATTGTGCAAACGCACACAGCGTGCAGTGAAGGATAAAAATAGGCTGGGGCTAAATCACTTGTGGGATTTAGTGCAATCTCAGGCTTTTGAGGATGCGTTTTCTCTGACATTTTGACCTGATGCTCTATCTGAAATGGCTGAAATCCTCCGGCTGAACCGGTGGCTGGGTGCATTCCTCCTCACTGCTGGCTGTCTCCAGTCCCGCCGCCCGGATTTTAGCCTCACTCTAGCCCCACGTGCAAATGTCACTTTCGTTTGCTGTCGGCTTTGTATAGATGGTCGAGGATAGGGACATTTTGGCTGGCTGTTCCTGTATTTGCATTTCCAAGCATATAGTCTTATAGTCCCACCAAAGCTCCTGTGATAAATAAATGTGTTGGTCTTTAAGTGCCACCAGACTCCTGGCTCTTTTTTGCCAGAGTGAATTAAATTCAAACCCAAAAAGTTAAGATTTGTCACTCTTGCCTTTGCCCTGTTTCTCTATATGTAACTCTTGGATATTTATCTGCTTGTCTGAAAGTTCAGTGCCCTCCAAACACCCCCTACACGGAGTCCCGAAATCCTGCTTCAGAAGCTGTCTGATAGCAAGAACAGCTGCAGGCGTTTTCCAGTAATAGCAGATGATGAAACAGTCAAGGAAACCCCTCATTTTTGCTACCTTAACAGATTAGACACTGTGGATGGAAAACGGAGAATTTGATTCCCATCATGCGTTATTTGTGTTAAACTCTAATAATGACATTGAAGGCCACCATCTGAAACAGCTTTAACTCAGGGGACAAAGCAAATTCAGTCCCCAAGCTGGAATTCCTTGAGTTCTGGCTGAAGGCTTGAGGTGTTACCTTCTGCATACAGTGACTTGAATAAACAAAACTGCTTTCAGGTCCCCCTTCATTATTGCTCAGATTTGCCCTTTGCCTATCTTTATTTAATATTTTAATTGTTAAGAGCAAACAAATAAATACAAAGTTTTTAAAAGTTATCTGCTTTAGTGAAGCTCTTGGCAAAACTGTTACCTATTAGAACACATTTTAACCTGGCCAGTTTGGGTTCACAGATGAAGAGCCACACCACTCTTTCTGCCTCAATAATCAGTATCTGTCTCTTTATTTAAAAAAAAAAGTCAGAGGAAACTGCATTATGGAAAATTTCAGGGTCTATGCACTTTCTAAAACCATAGAAAAGGACAAACATAACAGGGAAAGCTAGTTGGTTTATTGAAGTTTCCAGATTTGGGTGTATTAATTACCCATTCAAGTTGTCTGCTCTTACACTGAATGGCTATTTTTGTTTCTCTGTGAACAAGAATGGGTGTGAAATGAAAAACTTAAGTTCACCTGCGTCTAACATCAGAGCTGCATGTGTGAAAATGTCAAACTTCCATGCAATTATTTTTGTATTTAGGGTGCACTTTCACAATGGGAAAACTCCCACTGACTTCAGCCAGAGCTTGATCAAGCCCTTACTGATTTCAAATATGTATAAGTAACACACAAGAATATGAAGTCCACTTCTGGGTCCTCATAGAGAGATTCAGTTACTTTGTCTGTGTTAGACTTGAAGGATCAGCCAATTTGTGTGTACTTAAATTAGAAATATAAACAATGTGTTTTATGCCTGGTTGGTAAAACTTTAAAGGGTCTAGAATCAGGTATTGTCTCTTAATGTTGGCCACTTACGATCAGCAGATATGTATTTCTGTCTGATGTTCATTTTCATTGGACTTAAGAGCTGGTACTTTTCAAAGTACTCCCTTTGCCTTGGCTCACAGTAACTTTTCACAGTAGTCCGTATCTCTTCATTTAAACAATACTGAAATGCTTGTGCAGCCTGTACTTGAGGAACCACCTCAGCCACCACTATGGTAAAAATTCTGTAGCCATTCTGTTCAACAACAGCATACAGAAGCATTGGGTTTTTTAAAATTTTTTTTTTTATCAATAGCCTGTGTGGAGAACAACAGAATTCAGACAGACAGTTACATAATCACCAGAGCTGAAATTAATTTTCTCAGGATACCAAATCCAATTAAACTATTGTACTTAGAGCTCCTGTACCAACAGTAATCCTCACAATTAGAAATGGTTTAATAACTTTCTAAATTATGTAAACAATATTTTATTAATCTAACTGTATAAGCTGGCCAGCTCCTTTCTAAATAGCCTGTGAGGTAAATATTAATAAGTATTATTCCCACTTTACAGATAGAAACCTGAGTGAGAAAGATGAGCTGACAAAATCATGAAGCAGCACAAAAATGGGAATTCTGTAACCAAATATTTTCTCCCAGAGTAAATTATAATATCTAACTTTGTTAGTGTAGATGGGTTTTAGTCATGATGCTCCTGTTGATGATATTCAGAGTTTTACAGCTAAAAACTCTGAGTTTAAACTCAATGAAGATGATTCACCCAACACATCGGGGTTCCTTCCATATGAAGAAGCTGAACTTAAACAGGCAAAAATTGTTTTAATGCCATTGACTTCAATGGCACTATGCTAGAATTCACCACTTGAGGATCTGTACTGAAATATTCACATTTTACTTTATTCTTTTGATCAATCTTCATTTGCTTTAGTTCTGACTAAAGTGTTTATAGCTAATGAAATAGTATGAAATGTCAATACATGTAAAACAGAAACTAAGAATAAAATCTTATCAAAATGGTATCTATAACAGCAGTAAATTTAAAAAAAACGCAAGTCCTGTGGCACCTTATAGGCTAACAGATTTCTTTGGGCATGAGGTTTCATGGGCTCCAACCCACTTTCTCACATGCATCTGAGGAAGTGGGTTGGAGCCCACAAAAGCATATGCCCAAAGAAATTGGTTAGCCTATAAGGTGCCATGGGATTCTCGTTGTTTTTGCTGTACACAGCTTCCTCTCTGGAAAGCGGTATATAAGTTCATATAAATGTCTCACCTATATGCACCATGAACTCAATTTAACTCACAGAAAAGTCAGTAGCTCTTTTACAGTCAACTGTCAAATTCACTGTTGGCGATAACATGATGCATATATCACAATTTGAGGGACAATTCTGATATCAAATCTGACTTAAATCACTTTAGCTTATAATTTAAATTATAGTGTAATAACAAAGGTACAATTACAGTAGTTCAGCCAGGTGAACCTGTTATCCTCAAATGAGGCAAATATCACTGGCAGTTTTGCCTGTGTGAGGACTGCGGCTCTGATTATGTGCCTTTCTAAAGTAGAACCAGAAGATGCACTGACATTTTATAAATAGACTCTGTGCCAGCACAATATGTAAAGCTAATATTTGCATTAGGCAAGGAAAAAAAACCATTCTTTTATGGAGGGCCATCGCTCTGCTCACAGCTGAAGTCTCATAGCTGCTAGGGCAGAGTCTTGCATTGGCTCTGGAGAGCGAAGGAAGGTAATGGGAACAGTCTTCAGGAGAGTCATGAGATTCCCTATTTGGTAACTACTACACAGCACAAGAAGCATCTAGGACTATTGTCCAAGCTCACACTGTGGTACAGAAGCCACTGGGTGCTGTATTGCATTCCTGCATATGGACTGTTTCCTAGCCCTCCTGCACTTCATCCAATTACTTGGGGTTTCATAAACTCATAGTATATTAAGGCCAGGAGGGACTATTAGATCATCTAATTAGATCTCCTGTATTTCACAAGCTATTAAAGGTCACCAGGTTACCGGGCATTGAGTCAATAACTTGTGTTTGGCTAAAGCATAATTTCCAGAAAGGCATCCAGTCTTGGTTTCAAGACATTGAGAGATGGTGAATTCACCATCTCTCATTGGTAGCTTGTTTCAGTTAAATGTGCTTCTTATTTCTAATTTGAACTTGTCTGGCTTGAGCTTGTGGGTGGGTTTGTTATGCCTTTATTGGGTTGAAGACCCCTTGGACACTTTCTCCCCATGAAAATACCTAGACACTGTAATCATATCATCTTTCAAATCTTTTTTATATGCTCAACTGATCGAGTTCCTTCAGTCTCCTCCTGTAAGACATTTTCTCCGTCCTTGCATCCTGTTTTCCTGTCCTTTCTCATTTTTCAACATCCTTAAAATGTGGATACTGGAACTGGCTGTAGTATTCCTGTATCAGTCTCACCAGTCACATATATGGAGCTAATACCTTCCTTCTTCTCCTCTCTACTCTGCTATTTATATATCCAGTGCTTGGATTAACCATTTTTGCCACTACGTCACACTGGGCACTAAGGTTCAGTTGCTTGTCTGGCAAGACCCCTAAATCCTTTTTAGTGTCACCACTCTCCAGAATGCAGTCTCTAGTCTGTAGGACTAGTGCACTCCATGTTCCTAGATGTATAAGTTTCCAACTGGCTGGCTGCAAAAAGCTTCCAGCAGTCTAGTTAAATCTGTAGTCCCTTTGTACATGGTCTAGAGTCTGCTAATCACAGGTTCAAGATACGTGACAAACGTTTAACTTAAAAAATTACAATATTAGACATATTTACTATGGTAGACTATTTTAAACCAATTGCCACATGAACAATAGCTTATTAAGTTCAATATGTATTTTTAAATTAGTCAGACTCTCCAAAAAGTGAAACTGGTTTGGGGAAAAAAACAAACTAGTATATTGAACTGGAAGATACTGAAACTGTGTGTTTTTAAAAATGACAAAATTCCAGGGTGAGTTCTTGATCCTGGAAATACACATCCTTAACTTTAAGCACCTAAGTGTCTGCAGGATCAGGACATACATTACATGCCATTAAATGCTACCTTAAAAAAAAAATCTAGGGCCTGCTCCCATAAACACTTAGGCAAGTGAGTTACTGTGCAGCCCCACTGACTTATAATGTACAGCCTCAAAGTTGCTGTATAGTTAGTTAACATGCAACCATATATCTTGTTTGAGGTCTTAATGTGCCTTTTTCCGGTCACATCTTGTCCCTGTTCAGGCACTTATCTTGCTGTGGTATACCACATGCGAACAGAAGTCCTCTTGTAAACATTTTGTAGCAAAAAATGTCATCTATTTTTGGTTTTGTACAGCACTGAACATAATTGGGTGCCCAAACTAGCATACAAATAATATTAATAAACATAAATAACTGCAAGATTAGGCCCCATGCTTGCAAATATGGGAGCAAAGCCTGTCTGTCCACCTTACTGATGTGCATTGTCCTGATACCGGTAGTGCTTCCTATTGTGGAATGTCTCATTGATTTTTTTTTTTTTTTTTTAAATTGGACTAGTCACAGTAGTAAGCGTTAAGTGCTTCTAAAATCAGGATAATAGTTGCATGGAAGGTCATATTAACAGTCAAATATTAACCCCGCCCCCACACACATTCAGTTTCAATACACATTCCTAAAGAATATTCCTTAAATACTTGGAATGAGTCAGGATCTGTTGCAGTTTGCCATCTCTGGCTATGTCTACACTAGAGAGCTTACAGCTGTACCAAAGCAGTTGTACTGCTTTCTCTCTCTCCTGTCAACATAATTAAATCAACCTCAATAAGTAGCTGTAGCTTTGTCCACAGGAGAAGTTTTCTTGCTGACATAGCAGTAGCCACATAGGCACTTTTGTCAATGTGTAACTTGTGTCACCCAGGAGTGTGTTTAGTTATCTCCCCATCCCCCTGCCCCAGACTCCTGAAGAGCAGAAGTTGTATACTGACAAATTGTTATTGTAGACATAGCTTCGTTATCACCACTTACAGAAAAGCTACAGTATCATTGGCTTACATGTGTTCCACTCTGGGCATATCCATCCTTTAGATTCTTTTGTTACCCACAAGCAAAGGCAATTAAGCTATGATGAAAAGTGCCATATCACAGCTTGTTATCCTATCTGTGGTATGGTGCTGATGGCAGGATTTGGCCTCTAAAGATAATTATTCCGTAAATGACACAGAAAATAATGTGCAAATTCCTTTAAAATATTTACAGCAGAGTAAAGAACTATTTAACACCAGCAAGAGTGACAGAATCAGATTGTAAATGTCTGATAAAACACAATGGAATCAAGGCCCCGATTCTGCACACCTTTGTGCAGTACTTATTTTCACAATGTGTGATATTAAGCACATGAATAAATGTCTGTGGGACTGAGACCTAAACTTTGGCTTCCATTTTGTTCCTGTAATCTAGTAGTGGTTTCTCAGATTCCTTCTAGAAACATGAACAAAATTGTGGATGGAATATATTTGTATTTAACATAAGGCAAAAATATAAACTGACAAACATTTGTGTGTTTTTTAAATGTAAAGTACTTATCCTTATACACTGATTATATAGTAACAGACCACACAATCTTTTTTAAATCCCACAGCTGAAACACTGGCAGTGTGTCTCAAAATTTTGAGCTCCAGAACATGAAATGAAAAAGAGCAACAACAAGCAAAAAATGCAAGTGAAGGAAACAACAGAAATATTGTCATTGGAAAGGTGGACAGACAAGAGGAGAAAATGACTGGAGACCTAGCCATGAAGTTATGGAATGTTTCAGGGACTTGGGGTGGGGGGAGGAGACAAAACATACTAGTAATGTCCTATTATTTATTTGTATAGTGGCAGTATCTAGGAGCCTGAGTTAGGTACCAGAACCTCATTGAGCTAGGTAGGCACTGAGAACAAAGGACAAAAGATCTCTGCCCCAAAGAACTTTTGAGAAAAGGTTCAAACTTTAAACAGAACCAATGCAACAAAAGTGTCTCCCATCCAAAACAAAGAGGTGTCTTATTTTTAAATGCTTTCTACATTCTCCTAAACCAATAATAAGCAATGTTTTTATATCTCAAAAAGGGAGGAGAAAAAAATTAACTCCATGACATCCACTAGTGACTTCACTATTGCTAATTGACTACATTGAAGGCAGTCAGATTCAACAGGAATGGATAATAGTACACATCTTTATGGAAGGTCTACACTGCACTAGAAAATTACACCAGGATAACTATGATGATGGTTGTCTTTTAGATGAGTGTTTTTCTACCAGGGGTCTCAAACTCCAATCACCACGAGGACTGTATAGGGACTAGTATGTTAGCCTGAGGGCTGCACCACTGAAACATTTTCATATAACAATATTGCAAATATCAGTAATGATAGTGCCTTTGTGGGCTGCAGGAGACAGCTTTAGGGGCTGTGTGTTTGAGACCCCTGCCTTATACCATTATAAGCTCCAGGGGCATTGCTGGCACTGGGCACCCGGGGCACATGCCCCGAATCCCAGTGCCAGTGCCCCGGGTCCGGTGGGGCCCGCCTCTCCTGGTCTCCGGCCCAATTGGGCTCGGGATCTGGGGCTTGGCCGTGGAGGCTGCTCCTGGCCCAATCCCCAGCTGGGGATCTGGGGCTCAGCCACCCACAGCTGCTGAGGCCACTCCTGGTCCTGGCCCAGTCCACGGCTGGGGTTGCGGGGCCCAGCTGCCTGCAGCAGCACACAGTGGCTTCCAACCCTGTCCCTGGCCAGGGGGTGGGGCCAGGGCCGGTGCCCTGGGTCCCTCCCTGGGGCAGCGATGCCCCTGATAAGCTCTATTGTGTATGGTTACACCACTATGAAGGTGCTTTATGCAGGCATAGATTCTGCTTCCTGAAACAGATCAAGTTATACCTGTATAAAGCACTTTTTTTGATACACATTTAGCGGGATTCTGCAGTTCTGGAGCAGCGAAACTTTCTATTGTGGACAAACCCTGAGATAGCTGTTGTTGATCTAGGCATGTTAGATTTAACTGCCATGAGGTCATTGGGTTGTGTTGTGTTGTGTTTTTTTTTTTTTTTGTTTTTTTTTTTTTGTCTTCTCCATAATAAAGGTGTGTTTTAAAATCTAGAGATGGCTACCTTGATGTAAAATCCTAGTGGAGACAACTTAGGCACAGGTAGTTTTCACCTTGGTGAGTGTCAACACTACACCTCACAGTTCCCACCACAGATCTACAACCACTAGCTAGACTGAGAACTATTTGTGCCTTGTTTGCACTATGATTTTACCTCTAGATTAAAAAGCTTGACATCTAGTGGAGAAGACTATATCAGTGATTCCCAACCCATGGCTGATTGTGTCTTTCAGAGTAGCCTGTCACTCCCTTCCCGCTGGCTGCAGAAGGGGGCTGCTGCCTAAGGACCCAGGTAGAGTGCATTACCACAGGGCTACAAGAT
Source organism: Podocnemis expansa (assembly GCA_007922195.1). Lineage (NCBI taxonomy): Eukaryota > Metazoa > Chordata > Testudines > Podocnemididae > Podocnemis > Podocnemis expansa. The sequence continues at coordinate 5,156,224 of ML681992.1, forward strand.
GGGTGCAAGTCCCAAAGCAGTAGCTGTGTTAGTCTAGGTTAGAAAAACAAACAAGGAGTCTTGTGGCACTTTTAAAGAGAAACGAGCTCCTTGCTGCAGCCAAAGGGATAGAAGATGAGCGCTCCACTCCTCTAGGCTGTAGCAGGAAGCAGGGCGAAGCACACTGCTTGCATCCATAGGCACTGGGGTCCCTACTGGAGCCAGAGCAAGGGCAGTACTAGTTTATCCCTCAGGCACAGAAGGGAGCCACTGCTAGGGACCCAGGCAGAGAGCATAGTGCACTTGGATGTGTGTGCTTTCCCTGCTGCAGCCCGGGAAAGGGCTGCTGATGACAACTGGTAGGGTTGAAAAAAATGTCACCAGAGTTGCTAATTTTGCATGTTAGTTTTTATTGACATGATCTGAAACTGATTTTTTTTTTTTTAATGACATGTTCCCCTATCCCTGGTATCTGAAGTGAGGCTTTGCTCAGGAAAATCAAGTCAAATCAAATCAGAGGGCTAGAAGGGACCTCATGAGATCATCAAGTCCAACCCCCTAGGAATTGAACCCAGGACCTTCTACAGGTTAAACAGATTGGCTAGCCACTATGCTGTTTGCAGGGCTCAATACATGCAAGAAATAAATTGGTTAGTTTTTAAAAGTGCCACAGAAGGACTCCTTGTGTGTGGTGTGTGTTTAACTTTTTACTGACCTCATTAAAAATACCATAAAGAATATAACAATGTCAAAAAGGTGTGCATAGACCTATGCTCTTCTATACGCAGAAATTTGGAATTACACAATTGTTTTAGCTGCAGTTAGTTGATCAAGGGGGTTCTTTGGGTGTGTGAAATAACACACATGGTAATGACAGGATCACTGTAGTTTTAGGCTATAAGAAGTGATTCTGAATGACAATGTCAAAGCAACATATTTTATTTCTACCCAATCTTACTAACATTTTAATTTAGTGACTATTAAAATGATACCTGTCAGTGTCAGTAAACTTACTGTTGGTGGGTAAGCCTGTATCCATGGCACTGACTCCAGAAAGGTTGAGTAAGCAGCTTCCCCAGGACTTGAAATTATGGGTGGTGTAGGGGTACTCACTAAATTGATATAACACTCTTACTAGTTGACAAGTGGGGAGGGTGTTGGGAAATTAAGGGGGGGGTGCAGGGGCAGTGTTAGGGAAATCCCTGGCTGGGAACCACTGGACTAAATTCTTACTGTCAGCTCAGCTTTCCCAGACAGGGCAGAGGAAAACCCTAAAGCTTCTGTGTTTGCCATGGGGCTGGGCCCATGTTTCAGGGGAGTATGGGGGGCACTTGCACTCATCCTACATGGCCCAATGGGTTGTGGCTCCTCCACTGCCTTTCTTCCCTGGGACATGGTCCCTTTTTACTGCTGAGTTGCACGGAAAGCTGCACCTGGGGGACTTGGCAGGGAGCCAGAGAGGGAACAGCCCCTGACCAGAGGCAGTGTCTGGGCAGCATCTTCCCCAGGACTTGAAATGGGGGGGTGTTCACTAAATTGGTATAACACTGTTACTAGCTGACAAAGGGGCAGAGGGGGTGTTAGGGAAATTCCTGTGTCCCAGACTGTATCCTGACCCCTCCCCAGGACTTGAAATTAAGGGTGTGTGTAGGGGTTTTGGGGGTGCTCACTAATTTGGTATAACACTGTTACTAGCTGACAAGGAGGGTGTTGAGAAATCTGGGGGGCCCTTAGAGGGGTGTGTTAGGGAAATCCTTGTATCTGGGGCTGCATCCTGACCCCTCCCCACTATTCTCCCCAGGACTTGAAATTTGGGGGGGG
>ML681992.1:5158423-5195852 GCA_007922195.1 Podocnemis expansa
CCAGGACTTGAAATTAGGGGGAGCTGCAGAGGGTGCTCACTAAATTGATATAACACTGTTACTAGCTGCCACCTGGGCGGCCTTGGGAAAGGAAGGAGGGGGTGGCAGGGAAATCTCTGCCTGCGGGGCTGTAGCCTGACCCCTCACCCCGGCTCTTGCAATGGGGAGCGGGGCGGGCTGCTCCCTCCCCCGGTATAACACCGGCACTAGCTGACAGCGGGGGGGGGGTGTGTGAGGGAAGCCCCCGCCCCTCCCCCAGCCTGTGGCGCGCGGCGGCGGGGCGCTGAGGGAGGCGGGGCAAGATGGCGGCGGGGCGGGGCGGCTCCGCCTCAGCGCGGTCCTCGCCGCCTCCCGGCCGGGGCGGGGGATCGGGAGCGGGATCGGGGCTGAGCCCGGCTGGTGTGCTCTCTCTCGGCAGGAGTGCGGGAAGATGGCCGGGGCCGAGGCGGGGATGAGCGGCGCCGGCGTCCAGCAGCAGCAGCCCCCGGCGGTGGCGGCGGCGGGGGAGGAGTCGTCGGACAGCGAGGGGGAGCACGAGGGCCCCCAGAAACTCATCCGCAAAGTCTCCACCTCGGGCCAGATCCGCAGCAAGGTAAGAGCGGCCGCTCGCTCTCCGGCGGGCCGGGGTCTCGGCGCCTGGCGGCGGCGGCCACAGGCGGAGCAGCCCGCACGGGCAGGGGCGGGTGCTGTGTGGAGGCAGCAGCCCTGCCACGAAGGAAACACCATTTCCGTTGGAAACCCACGCTGGAAACAGGGAAGGAAACGTCTGTCCAGTCCCCCCCGGTTAGGCGGGACTGGGTGAAGCAGCTGTCAAAAGCTGGCCGTCACGTCCCGCCGGCCAAAGCAAACAAAGAGTGCTGGGGCGCTCTTAAAGAGCGATTTTTTTAGACGGCGTGAGCTTTCGTGGGAGACTCTCCAAGCTCGTGGCATAAATTAATGTTAGTCTTCAAAAGTGCCACACGGCTCCCTGTTTATGTCGAAGGAGGAAAGTTTCCTGGCGGGCTCCGGCTGCTCTGAAGTCACTCGAGGGGGAACTGCTGCTTTCTCCTCCTGGTGGACTTCGTGCGGCTTTCTTATAAAGCCGAGGGAGACAGGCACTCTTGCCAGTGGGTTTCAAACTTTTTCCTCAGGACCCAGTTGAAAAAAAAAATCATTATTTCTGCTTATGACCCAATAATTACATCTTTAAGCCATGCATTCCGTGGGGGCAGCAGGAGGTGCTGCAACCCAGTGCCTGCTGGTGTGTGAGCCAGTCCTGGTCCTGATGGTAAATTGGAAAACCACTGCTCTAGATCAGTGTTTCCCACCTGGTGTGCTGTCAGGTCTGAGCAAGTGTGCCACAATTTTTTTTGAAAAACTACTCAAAGAGCTCTGGATTGGCTCACTGACTGGTGAATATTCAGGAGTTCATCTGGAAGCTATATGGCGGCGTGCCTCAAATTAAGTAAAGGTAGCAAGGTGTGCCACAGCAGAGAGAAGGTTGGGAACCAGTCCTCTAGATAACCAATGCTAAATAAGGCTGCTTCCACGTGCAGATGGTTAAATTTATGTAACTTACATCAATTTAATAAAATTGCCATAGAATTCATTAAATCAATTTAAGCTGAATTGATATAAACAGATCCATACTAGAAAGTCAAATTGAACTAGCATGTCCAGGGAGAGGATTTGCCAGTTCAGTTGAGGAGAGGGACACTATGGGAAGTGTGGCAAGGTGGTCTCTTAGAAGGGCCATGCCCCCCACCTGCTGTATAGAAAGAGGAAGGCACCTTGGGAAGGAGATGGGCAAAACTGTTAAACTGAAACAACCATTTTGTGTCTGCATGGCGTTATTTCGATTTAACGGTTGCAATCCAAGCGTTTTAATTTGAAACTAGCTTTTCTTGAATCGATTTAACTTCCCTTGTTTTGAAATGACAGCGCTCATAATTTTGAAACAAGAAAATGTGACATGGACCTACACTTCTTAAAATAGAAATAACCAGCGTTATTTCAATTTAAAAGCTGTGTGTGGATGTACCCTAATTTCCTACTCAGGAGGCCATCAATACGCTTTACAAACTGTGGCCCTGATCCTGCAGCTGGATCTGTGTAGAGAAACTCTGTGGCTGCCTGGTGCCCCTTTGAAGCTAATGTTTCAATGGGTGTAGTGAAGTCAGTAAAGATGTGCTACACAGCAAATGAATTTCCAAAGGGATAGCTGTGTTAGTCTAGTCCAGCAAAAAAAACAAGGAGTTGTGTGGCACTTCAAGACTAACAGATTTATTTTTCCCATGAGCTTTCGTGGGAGAAAATCCCATTTCGTCAGACGCTTCGAAGATGGGTGCTTTGATTTGCTGTTACTGTATGACCTGATCCTATGTTTTACACCCTCTTGCATTTATTTTCATTCCATTCTGTAAGTTCACCCATCTTCGAAGCGTCTGACAAAGTGGGATTTTCTCCCACGAAAGCTCATGCGAAAAATAAATCTGTTAGTCTTGAAGTGCTACAAGACTCCTTGGTGTGTGGGGGTGTGTTTTTTTTTGTTTGGTTTTTTTTTGTTTTTTTTTTTTTTACAGCAAATGAAGTCAGGAGAGGTTTTAGGGCCAAAATGACTCTGTGCAGGGCCTCATGGATCCAATCACAGGTATAGAATATAACAGAACAGGCAAGCAGTCCTGTGGCATTTTTAAAGACTAACAAATTTATTTATTGCATGAGTTTTCATGGGAGAAAACTCTGCTTCATAATAATGGGAGGAAAACAACAGGTCCTGGCATCTGTTTTCCACCCATTGTGTAAGTTTCCCATCTTCAGAGTGTCCAACAAAGAGATTTTTCTCCCACAAAAGCTCATGCAATAAATAAATTTGTTAGGCTTTAAAACTGCCACAGGACTCCTTGCTTGCTCTGGTAAACTAGACTAACATGGCTACCCCTTTGGAACTGGTGGTTCACTGTCATTTTCTACGTAGGACTCCTGTTATTGTCTGTAAGGATCACTCTGAGTATCATTGACAATACGGATTTCACTTAATTTTCTACTAAGGTTGAGCCACTTCTATGCGAAAAGCGTCGATTATTTATTTAATAGTATAGTGGTACATTATGCAACAGTGCAGGGTAAAAAGAAATCTTACTTGGAAGTCCTCCACTAAGAAGGTAGGGTGCCATTCCCTTTTGATCACCAAGAGTCAGTTTTAGTTTTACAGATCTCTACTTTTCCCATTGGAGGAAATTTTTGTAGCAATACATTAGTTGGAATTTGTTTTTGACAAATATTGCGTGCTCTTCAGACTTAAAACTGTACAAGTATTGTCAGCTTTCACATCTCTTGGATGAACTATTTAAAAATATTTACAAGGTAACAGTGTGTAATGCTTCTTCAATATAGTAAGGTTAAGTGTGCTTGTTCATTTTCAAGCATCTCTTCTGTGAACAGATCATTTAAAGAAACATTGTGGAATATATATATGTGTGTGTGTATATATATATATATATATATATATATATGTGTGTGTGTATATATATATGTAATATATGTGATAGAAACAGTTCTGTGAGACGTAAGATCCCATAAGTTTTCTGTTTTACATGCTAAAAAGATGCTTATTGAACTGACACTTTTGTGTAACTTAACTTTTCCTGTACAAATCTGAATCATCAAAAACAAGAAACCCACCCCATCCCACCCTGGTGTGTAGTGTGCCATCAGAGAATCTAGATTCTTGCTTTTACTTGCAACTCACAAAGATAATGTGCAAACCAGAATATAAATAACTTTCCACCTCATTAAAAGTGATACATGCCTTTGTTAAAGAAAGGAGATGTCATAAATACTTCACTAGCACTTTATTTTATAACTTGTGATGCATTATTTAAAAGTAGCTATATTTAGACAGACAACTCCCATTTAGTTTAAGGGTGTTGTATGTTTGCTATTGTAGTGGTTGGTGATCGGTGGTTACATGAAACCACTGGAGCAAAGAACACCAAGGAACTGCTCTTTGACTCAGCTAGTCCCTTTCTTTCCAATTAGATGTGTTAAGATTCATTTACCCAGTGAGGGTGTTGGTAGGCTAAGGTTTTAATTAATTGGATTGGGTTCCTTTGGCAGCTAAGAATAGGCATTTGGAAGAGACCAAAACAGATATATTGCATTTGTTGCTCAAGTTTGTGGGGTCTTATAGTTTAATACTGTGCTATTTTTCTAAAGTGACTGTTTACGTAGTTAGTTGAAACATTTCTGCAGCTTGTATTGATTCCTTAGCTGAGCATACAAAAGCCTCTGCTAGCAATCATTTGTTTTAGTTTAGGGAGACTTTATTTTTAGATGTTTTGGTACAGTTGATGATTGGTGAAAACTACCATATGGTGGTTCTTCCCAGATGGAATCATTCAGTAATGGATTTTTTAAGGTTGTGTGCATCATAGCATTTATCAAATATGTGTATATCAATAGGACTGCCTACCTTGCTGCTTTCATAAACGTATATTTCAGCAGTGACCAAACAGGACCATGAACTGGATGGAGCTCTTCTACAGTTAGAGTGGCTCATAGAGCCCTCTGTTCCTCCACTCCTCTTTGTCTGCCTAACAGGCTGGTGCAGAGAGCTTGGAGATTCTGCCCTGTGGCAGGGTGGTGGGACTAGAGGATTCTGCTCAGTCAGGAGGGAGATGTCAAGGGGGGACCATTAAGTAATATTTTGTAATTTCCTGAAACTGGCAGCGCTCAAAGTAAGCTGCTAAACTTCAGCTCTTCTCCCCAATTAAATACAAAAAGCTTATTTACTTGATCAAGGCAGAATGAAATGGGAAATGAATGAGAAGAAAGAAAACTACATTTGAAGACCTCTTTAGGTTTATCAGTCATGCACTGCTCCTCAAACAAGACTTCTGCTGCAGCATTATTAATTGAAAGTTCGATTTTTGCCTCCTTACTTACATTGAGAAGTGTTTGTCTTCAGTAGTTCTGTTGATTTCAAAGGTATTACTTTGCCAGTATTTTACTATTCAACATGTTTAAGAGTGACAGGGTCCATCTGATCTTCAAGAACTTGGTTTCTTTAGATGTGAGTTTGCATGCGCATGCACACACACCAGCCATATGTCCCGCTCTAAGGGCATGTCTGTGGTAGAAATAGGACCATTGGGTGCGTCTTCACTGGCAAGTTAGTTTGAATTAAGGAGCCTTAATTTGAACTAACTTAGTACCTGTCCACTATAAACTTTAACTAGTTTGAATTAAGGAATTCCTTAGTTCGAACTAGTTAATGAAAGCTTGGTTTGAATTAGTAACACCTACATTTAGTTCGAACTGAGGGCAGTGTAGACCAGGATTAAGCCTAAATTTGAACTAAATAAATTCAAATTAGGGCTGTTAGTTCAAATTCACAAAGTGCACTAATTCAGCTTAATATTTAAGTCGAATTAGTGCACTTTGTTAATTTGACTTATTAAGGTTGGGTTTAGTTCAAATTAAGGTTGAACTTATTAATTTGACTGAGAATTTTGAACTAACTTTTGTAGTGTAGACATAGCATTGTCTGTCCATATTGAAATTCTGTCAGGGAATCTTAATTCCTCAGCCTTCCCAAGGCAAACAGATTTGGACTTTGCTAAACTGGGTGGAGGGAGCGAGGTCCAAAGTTGAAGACTAAAAATATCCTTATGGAAAGCATCCTCTTTTTAAAACCTTTTATAAAAGATTAAGTCTCTTGCTGCTTCCCCCTGCCAGTGTATCATGCAAAGAGACAGGAAGTCTTTTAAGGTATCAAAGACCCAAATCATTTAGTGCAGTGGTTCCCAACCTTTTCCTTCATGTGGACCAGTATATTGTCACTGGAAGCTTTTGTGGGCCACTTTCTAACTGCCAAATATGCAAAGAGCATCGGTTCACACTGACATCATGTAAAGGTGCCACTATTTAAATTCAGAGAATGTTGTATTACACAAGGATGTTTGTGAAGCAAATCACACTGTGCTGAAAAACAACATTGAATGTATTACATCAGAGGTACATGAGTTTATATTGTTATTACATTATCTCCCCGATGGACTGCTTGCAGTACTCTCACAGATCACCAGTGGACCACGGGTTGGGAACCACTGCTTTAGTGCATTTATAAGTTAAAGCCAGCACAGTTAAACCTTACCCTGGAAGTAGCTGCCCACTATGTACAAGTCTAACATGGGTAATATTGGTATGCACGGATGTAATATAGTCTCTGAAGAAAATGCCCATAGATAACCAGTTTGCCACTTTATGCATCCTCTTTATTTTTGGTGGTCTTCAGCTGCAGCCTCAAATAGAAGGCACTGCAATAAATTCGTAAGTTGTGTGAGTTCTCTCCACTACCTTTCCTCGCCGTAATTGAGGATGTACACATATAATATTTAAAATGTTGCTTATTTGGGTAACCTTATGAAATAAGCACCTCAATTTCACAAGGGGTCTTGAGAAACAAGTCATCACAGTTCTGTAGCTGCATGTTCAGTACTTTACCAACAATATTGTATGTAAGACAACTGACCTTAAAATGGCAGAAAATGCTCTGTGGTTCAAAGGCCAAATTCTGTTCTTATTTACACAAACTTTGGCTTATTCCAGTTTCTTTCAAGATGATAGTTCAAACATTTCTCCCAAGTAGACAGTGTAAGTGCCTACTTAAACAAAACAGGTAGCTTATTTCAGCTGTTTGGAGAGGCAGTTGAAAACCTGCCTATTGTAATTAGCTTGATTCTAGTCACTATAAAATTGACATGCTGGGTTTAGTGAAGAGCAAACAACAGTCTGGGAAAACTGCAGCTGTCTTGTTTCAACTCTCAGGAATTGATGTCTGTTTGTGAAGAGTTTCAGTTCAGAGCTGATAGGTTTTTAGAAACTTTGTATTAGGGAAATGGTCTCTGAAACACTTTGAAGTAGATTATATAGATGAGTGTAGTTACAGGTCCTGCTCTTGGTTACCCAAGTGGGTATCAGAATTGCCCTTCCACAGTTAACCTGTTGCCTGCTTTAATTGATTCATGATTAGCATGGGAATGTGCTGGTAAATATATGCTTGTTCTTCAGCTGTGAGGAAGTTTTTCTAGCCTAAGGTTTATTGTGGGATGAAGATGATGTGTTCTAATGAAAATGCAGGCAATTACAAACATAAAAATTTAGTAGGGTAAATAAACTTGTTGCATGGACTCTCTTCCTTTTCCCCCATAGCAGATATTTCTGTTGCTGCTTCTACATAAGTGCTGGAACAGGAGCTGTTCTGAATATAAGATGTGTCAAGTTAGAGAAGATAATAATGCATTGTTTAACTTAACAGTAAGAGTTGTCATTGGAATTATCATACTCTCTATGCTCTTCATTTATTTTTGAGAAGTCAGTAGCCATTATAAAATATTTAAATTAACACTATTTTTTTGTCTTCTTTAAAAAAGGTTTTAATCTATCAAATGCTTCATAGTGCTAAGTCATTGTAGTCACTTTTTGCTTCTGGTTTACATTTCTCTCTGCTAAGTGGCTGATGACAGTATTCGTATTAGACCTCAGAGCAGGGGTCTCAAACTCACAGCACATGTGGCCCCTAAAGTTATTTCCTGTGGCCTGCAATGACACTATCATTATATTTGCAATATTATTGGATGAAAAGGTTTCAGTGGTGCAGTCTTCATATGATTTGAGTTTGAGACCCCTGCGTGAGAAAATATTTTCTCTCCTGTAACTTGTTTGTCTGGAGTTTATTGTTTAAAAGTTTCAGACTTGGATGCCAGATGACCAGTTGTAAACCCAATGATAGCTTAAGAAAACAGTATTTTCTGTTAAAAAAAACAAAAACAAAACACCCCCCCCCCAAACCCACCATTATCATGAGTGCTAAAGTTAGATTTGCCACCTTTTACTTAGTTCCTTTGCATATGTGTTATGTTTGTCTTAAGCTATGTGATCATAGTCTCATTCTCAAATAGAAACTATCGGTAACTGAAAATTTGTTTTTCAATGATAGAATGTTGTAACATCTTTATATCATCATGCATATACACGAGAGACAGATTTAAAGTTATCAAGTGTGCAGTAATTTTCCTTAATTCCTTTGTTCTGGTACTACGTGCAGACTGTACAGGGAATGAGCCCTCAGAGTGCTTGCTTGAACCTATGTGTACCTGCACTGTTGTTTTCCTACACAGCAAATTTAGTTGTGTGGGCATGTACAGACCAATCATCCTTAGCTGAATGTTTTTCAAACTTACTGAGAATGTGATTTTTTTTCAAATTCTGAAACTTGGTTTTCAATTAAAAAATGCCTCCCCTCATTAGAGATTGTTCTGTAAATTCAAAATCTCCTTTTCACTCTAGGAGATTTCAGTTGTAGTCTTGGTGGAGTCATTGTGTTTTAGCTGGTACAGTATCTGCTTTCTTTATTCTGCTCATAGGTATATGATCCACATTACACAAGGGGGAGAAAATCATTCTTGGAAAATTTTAGTACAAAATATAATGGTTTCAGAAAGATATAGTGATTGAACATGGGAGTCTAGAAGAGAGTATAGTTAGAATGGAAAAGGCATGCTACTTTAAGCATAGTGATCAGTGCCAGTTCAATTTGTAATAAGTATTTGTGTAGCTGAAATGAAATTTACTCAGATATTTTGTCATATATACATTTGTAAAACTTATGCTGGTTCTTGCTGCATATCAGAAGTATGGAGGTGCTTATAAAACTTTGGTAGATAACTGCAAGCTGCTCTTAAAAGAGACTAGTTGCTTTTGGTGTTTTTTTGAGGAATGTATTTTCTTCGGAGTTATAGTTTTTATTTGCTGAAAAATAACAAATGTAACTTATGCTGGCTGGTGACTTACAGATCTGGAGAAGGCAGGATGATAATGACTTTCATTTAGACTATTATGGAAAAAAAAACCTTTCTTCCTATTTTTTTTTTTAAAGGAAGTTGGGGAACAGAGATCAAGAAAATCTTTACCCAGCTTTATGCTTCTGTGTAAGACTTCCACAGAACTTTGTAGATGTGTTTCAACAGCCTGGTTAAGTGTGAAAACCCTTTCCACAAATCTTTTAAGGTTTCATCCTTAATATTTGTTGTTGTAATCTGCAGTTTACATGTCAGTAGCTTCCAAGAGGAAGACACAGCATTTGCTGAAACATAATTGCTAAATATATCCTTCAGGCAATATTGCAGCTTTCTTTTTGGGGTTTTTTGTCTTACTTTGCATGTTGAGGTGCTGCTTTTTAAATATCCAGTGATGTGAGTCACACTGTTATAGTTCAGTATTCCTGTTTATGGGTTTAAGAAACACTTCAGACATTTTAACAGCTTCTTAAGCCAACTTATTTAAATAAAAGGTCGTTCTGGTTGATTGGACTTTTGTAGTAGTATATGTAGAAGGGAAAAATGGACAAGGTCTAACTAACAAATTACTAGCTTTGCAATGTGTTTTCAGTTTAACTGAGTAATAGACAGTTAAATTTTGTTAGCACATTTATGCTGAAAAGTATTTTGAGTAGCCAAGATTGTCTAAAGCTCTGTTGAAAAGTGACATTAAAATTAATATCTTGTAACTTTTTCTGGGTTTCGGGAAATTGTATTTAACTTCAGATGGGTGTGAATATGAAGTGTTCGCCTTCCATCTAAGAGTATTAATGGTCTTAGTTTGTAATGGAATGTTTTACTAACCCGAATAGTTAAAACAAATAGTACCAAATGACCATACAATAGGACCTGAAGACCAGACTGTTTCCTACCCCTCCCCTCCACTTACTGAATGCCCTCTGATTAAGAGTCCAAGTGAACACCCATTATCTTTCTGTATGACCTAAAGATCACCAAACAATGTCTTTGGTGTAGTGCAAGGAGTGAATTCCTGAAGAAGGAACCCTCTCTTAACAAAAACACGTGATCCTATCAAATTCAGGTATCCAGTGTTAATCACATATGGCAAGAGTGTAATTTGACTGCCATGCCAAAACAGGAATGCTCTAGGAAACAGCTGGAGCTCAGTCTGTTTAAGATTTATAGAGAATCCATCATCATTTTGAATTGTTTCCAGTGGTGACTAAGAAGCTAGTACGGAGCATAGGTATAATTTCTTCACATCAGGCTGCCACATTTCATTATGCATTAGCTGGATCAGCCAAGTAGTTCTTTATAGTAGCCTATAGATATTAGAATGCCTAACAGGAAAGTAGTTTGTCCTGGAAGTAACCAAAGCATAGATTATTCTTTGAAGCTTATAAAAGAAAGGTAGGGTAGAACATAAGAACAAGCGTATTGGCTATGTCTACACTAGGAAAAGTTAGTTCAAATTTGTTAATTCAAACTAGTAAGTTTGAGTTTTAGTTCAAACGGTAAATCAAATTAGTCCACATTGTTAATTTGAACTTGCCAGAACTAAGGGTTAATCCTAGTCTACTCCATCCTTACTTTAAACTAAGGATCAAAATAAGGGCTTAGTTTGAACTAACTGGCAGGTTTTACTAATTTGAACTAAACTTTAATTCAAATTCAGGAATTCCTTAATTTGAACTAGTGAATGCCTAGTGTAGATGGGTACTAAGTTAATTCGGATTAAGCATCCTTAATTCAAACTAACTTGCAAGTGTAGACATACACTTTGAGTCAGACCGATGTTCCATCTACTGTCTTCTGTTCGTGGTCAATACCAGGTGCTTCAGAAGGAATGAACAGAACAGCTAATTATCAAGTGATCCATCCACTGTTGCCCATTCCTACTTTCTGGCAAAGAGAGGCTAAGGACACTTCAGAGTGTGTTTTTGCTAGGAATCTAGGTTAGCTCAAAATAATAAAAAGCACCCTAGACAAAAAAATGCTATTTAAGAATGGAGATGGTTTCAGTAAGTACATTATGAACCTCTGAAACAGAGGCTAAGCATAACTCCTCATTTAAGGGATAAATTGTAGATACTGCTCATTCTTTATGGTTTCTGCACCTATCTATGAGCATCACCTCCAGTTAGATTTGTGGATGAAGCAATCTCAGCCAGGCTTATATGATATGGAAACTGCTGAGTCTGAGATCAATCAGATAGTCATATAGAGCAGTCACAGTAGCACACTTATGTGGACTGAAAGCCAAAGTATCAGTGAGAGCTATAGCTGAAGCAGCACTGTGTAAGAGCAAAACTATATTGCCATTTTTGTGATGTTGTAATTAAGGCAGAGAGAAGTTTGAGTTGGCAGGATGGGCCTCTGGAATTGGCAATGGCTCTAGACTGCAGTGTCCAACAGTTTGTTCCATACTTGCCAAAACTGTGGCGAATGTGTGGACATTTTTGCCACATGACCAAAAAAAAATTAACTGTAAGAATATAGAGGGGTAGAAAAATGCACAATGTTTTTAAATTATTTATTAATAGAATTAATGAGAAATCTGATGTCTTTTCATGAAGTAGTACAAGGAAATAAGGCATAAAATCAGTTAGACTACATCTCAACTCTGCTGCCAAATTTTTGTCCAATATCTGTGACCTATATTTTGATTTCACCATTTTTACTGCAGAAAAAGTTGATTTGCAGAGCTATATTGAACCAAAAATTGAAAAGTTTTGGCATAACTGTGTTTTAGAACCGTGAACTAGTTTTGATTTAAAATATGAGTCCACATTATAACAATTGAATAATTTTTCAAATGTTGAGTGCTTTGAAGTAAAATCACATTCATCTCAAAAAGGTGCCTCTCCAAAGAAAGGATCCTCACAAGCTCTTGAGATAGTTGAGGGTAGTGGATGTGAAAGTGATTAAGGGTGGAGAGGTGCTAAATTAACACAATGTCATTATTTTGTATCATGAAGACACACTTGTACAAATACACTATGGGTATAAAAAAAGTGGACACTTTTTTGAACTGGTCCATGTATAAATGAACTATATTAAAAATTTTTATTTAAAAAATAAATGGTAGAAGTAAAGCATCAATTGCCACAGGTCAGTAGCCATTTTGCCACATGCGGTGAGTGGCAACTTTGTTGGACACTGTGGCTGTAGAATCAAGAGAACTGTATTTTGGTTTTGGATAGACAGTTAATCTTCTGTGATTTGCTTAACATATCTTACTAGTAATGGGAGTGAAAATAAGCTGTGCTGCACATGCGTTACTTACTCAGCTGCATGCTGAACAGATGTCTCTTGCTAGGTGTGCAGGAGTGAGACTGGCTTTGCCAGGAATGATTAGCATGGTTAGGTCATCTTGTTTTTTCAGTTTAATAGTATGCAACCTGACAATCTTGCTTATTTAAAGAAATAAAACAAAACTTTCTATCTTTACCTGTGGAAAGGGGGCAAAATTATGCCTCCACTGGCCCCCTTAACTCTGCCCAGTCCTTTCCAGGATATTACAGAACCTGGTTTAAAAACAGGTCTCTATCCCAAGAAACTGACAATGTAGATATGCCAATGAAGGATGGCAAAAGATAGTAGGAGGGGAAATGGAAGGTAAAGGCTGAGTTAATGAAAGATTATGATGTATCACTTGTTACACATCTTGTTAATTTCTTTTGTGTGTGAATGTTCATTATTATAGTATATGGATACTGTTGGGGATGAAGGCTGGGTAGAGATCTGCAATAGAAGGCTAACAGAGAAATGAGTCACACTGGGCTGTTGAAGAACAACACACATTTCAGGTTAAGCCAGAGCTTTTAAGGAAACAGGAAAGTATTTTTATAAGTCACACAGCTTCTCATTACAAGCAAAATAAACAGATGTAACCTTTGTAATCATCACACAGCTCTTGGTATTGTTAAACTTGATTCCTCCCGCCCCCCCCCAGCACTGAGTTGCTCTGAGCAGATACTTCATACAATATAGAAATTTCCATTACAATATAATGTGCCTTTGCAGTTTGAAGTTGTGAAGCTTCCTTCACAAAGCTTGATTGACTGCTGCTTTTTCTTTGTGTCATGAATGAATATTGGACTAAAATGTTTGATAGTATGATGGTGCTGTGTGTTGAGGTTTTACCTTTTAAGATGCAATGAAAGGGTTTATCCATGTAGTGGATTCTCTACTTAGAATGTTGTAGTCCCTTTATGCATGCTGTTATGTTGTTTATTTGATCATGAGCTTACTTTTTGCATTTTGGTACTGTCCACAGTATGTTTAAGAGCTATAGGCGGATAAGACACATTCCCAAGTTAATTGAATTTAACTTCTGGAGACTGTATTGTGCTTCTGCACTCCATCCTGTATATGCAGTAGTGCAGGGGTTCCAAACTTTCAAGGTTGTGGACCCCTTTTAACAACAACAAATTTGCAGCCCCCCCCCCAGCGGAGAAAGGCGCCTACTCCTTGCCGGGATCCAGCCTCTGCTGTGGAGTAGTGGTGCCTCTGCCAGGATGCAGCCCTCGGCAGGGAGCATTGGGGCCACAGTGGGGTTCTGGCCGTGGGCGGGGAGTCCCCCCCCCCGCCAGGTCCTCAAGGCCACCATCCTCCAGCGCCTCCCCTGGCCCCTTGGCCACCTCAGTGGGCAAACCTCAGCATGGCTGTTGCTTCCTGCTCAGCTGCAGCCGGGACAGCCACTCAGGCTCTGGCGTGGGCAGTGGGCTTAGCAGCCCCAGGCAGGGAGCAGAGCTGCTGGGCGCCTCCCTGCTCCAGGCTAGGGGAGTGAGCTGGGCATGCTGGAGTGCTGGGTGCCGCTCACTCCCTTCTCCCGGCTGAGGCTGATGGCTCTGCCCGCCCGCAGTAACTTCTGCCCCACTGTTCCCCCACAGCCACTGCCTTTGTTTGCTCACTTGCATCCAGCTGCGGCTGCAGGGTTCCCAGGGGACAAAGTTCTGGCCCTGTCAGGGAGCAGTGCTGTGGACCCGCTGAAACATATTAGTGGACCACTGGGTGTCCACAGACCACGGGTTGGGAACCACTGCAGTAGTGTGTAATGTGCTGCTCCAGAAGCAGTGAAAGGAAATAACTCTGCTCACCTGTTTCTAGGGAGTAGAGTGTGTCTAGTGCCCATTTACTCTTGTATACCTGGACCCAAAACTTTGTATAGGCAACTTATGCATACAGAGGTTAAAGTATAATTTGACGGGCCCTGGAACTTTCCTAATCTCTGGTCTCCCTTCCCGTATTGTCCACACCCCCTTCATGCATATGACGGCCCGAGCCCAGGACGACATTCGCAGCCCCTTCTCAGTACCATATGCACTGGTTATCGCTCCATAAAAATACTGGTCCTGATCCATGCCTCACACGCTGCCCCCTCCACCTCTCTGCATCTCCCCTGGCCCTGATCCTGGCCTCCCACACTGCCCCTCAACTCAGTCCTGGTCTCTCACACTGCCTCCTACGCTCCCCCGCCCCCGATGGTACGTAGTCCTGGCATGAATGCAGAGGACTGGACTTAGTGATCTCTCATGGTCCCTGGCCTGGCCTGGCCAGGCCACTCCTGCCCTGAGCATGCATCTGAGCATGCTCTGGGCGGGAGGTATGAAAACTTGCTCAGCCTGTCTGCAGCTCCCAGGCCAGGGCAGGGCAGAACATGTGTTCTGTCTGATTTTTCTATTTTTCAGGGCCCTGGAACTGGCCCCTCAAACTTGTGGGCCCTGGAATGTGTTCTGTGCTTACTTTAACCCACATATGTAGAGATGTGTAATCTCACACTTGTGTTGCTGTGCAGCTGCACAGCCCTAAGCCACACTCTAGTCCTGAGAAGACAAGCAACAGATAAAGGGTAAAGAAAATGAATAGAAAATTAATATAAATTATCTTAGATTAGCTGTTGTTAAGTATCAGATATTTCTGTACAGGATATAAGTACCATGATCAGCTGGCCACTTTGTTGTATTTTGATAGAAGTGGGCCTCAGGAAAGAGGGCTGGGATATTGACCTTCCACACCAGTTAATGGGTATTCCATGTGTGGTTAAGTGATCTAGGTAAGAACATACAAATACCCATCCTGGATCAAACCAACTGTCTTTCTAGCACAGTATCCTGTCTTGACTGTAGCTGGTGCCAGATTCTTTAGAGGGAATGAGCAAGAACAGGACAGTTTATTGAGTGATCTGTTGCATGTTGTCTAGTCCCAGCCTCAAGCAGTTAGGTTTACGAACACCAAAGGTATGGAGTTGCATCCTTGAACATTTAGCTTTGGATGGACCTATCCTCCATGGACTTATCTAATTCTTTTTTGAAGCAAGTTTTATCTTTTGGCCTTTACCCTGGGACTGAGTTCCACAGGTTGCCTGAGTTGTGTGAAGAAGTACTTTCTTATGTTGGCAGCTTGGAAGCATAACTTCGTTAGATTTGTTTTAAACCTGCTGGTTCATGTATGATGTGAAAGGGTAAGTAACAATTTCTTAATCAATTTCTTCACATTGTATGCAGTCTTCCAGAACACTATCATATCCTTGCTCTCAATTTTCTCTTTTCTAAGCTGACCAGTACCTCTTTTGTTTTAGTGGTAACAGCTAATTTAGACTTCCCCATTTTGTTTGTATAGGTGGGATATCTTACTTGGCATTACTTTGCATTTATCAACACAGAATCTCATTTGTCATTTTGTTGCCCAGTCATCCAAAGAGAGACCTTTATAACTCTTTATGGTCAACTTTGAACTTAACTTTTTGGAGTAGTCTAATGTTGTCTGCAAATTTTTCCACTTCACTGTTTATCCCTTTTTCCAGGTCATAGAAGACTAGGGTTAGAAGGGACTTCAGGAGGTTATCTAGTCCAGCGTGCTGCACAAAGCAATCCCAATCCCAACTAAATCATCCTAGCCAGGGCTTTGTTAAGCCTCGCCTTGAAAAATCTCTTAAGGATGGAGATTCTGCCACCTGCCTAGGTAACCCATTTCAGTACTTCATCATGCTCCTACTGAAAATGTTTTTCCTAATATGCAGTCTAGGCCTCTGCACTGCAACTTGAGATCATTGTTCCTAGTTCTGTCATCTGCTGCCACTGAGAACAGCCTAGCTCCATTCCTCCTTGAAATACCCTTTCAGGTAGTAAAGGTTGCTGTCAAATTCCCCTTTCTTTTTTTCTGCAGACAAAACAAGTCTAGTTTCCTCAGCTTCTCCTCATAAGATATGTGCTCCAGCCCCTTAATTCCTGCTGTTCCAGTTTATACACATCCTTCTGTTGTGCAGGGCCCAAAACTGGAGATAGTACTCCAAGTGAGTCCTCAGCAGTGCTAAATAGTGGGGAAGAGAACTTGTCTGTCTGTCTGGCAATGCCACTACTAATGCAGTCCAATATGCCATTAGCTTTTTTGGCAGTAAGGGCACACTGACTCATATCCAGCTTCTTTTCCATTGTAAACTGAGATCCTTTTCTGCAGAACTGCTGCCTAGTCAATCAGTCCCCAGTCTGTAGCAGTGCATGGGATTCTTCTGTCCAAAGTGCAGGACTCTTGACTTGTTCTTGTTGGACCTCATCAGATTTCTTTTGTCTCAATCCTCTAAATTTGTCTAGGTTACTCTTTGCCCTCCAGCGTATCTAGCACTCCTCCCCTCACCCCCAGTTTAGTGTTGTTTGCATTCTTGTTAAGGGTGGAATCTGCCCTATCCTGCAGCTCATTAATGAAGAACTTGAACAAACCTGAAGTGAGCACCAATCCCTGGGGCACTTTGCCTGTTACCAGCTGCCATAATTTATGAATATTTTGAACAGCCGTAGTCCCAATCCAGATGTTTTTGGTGACCCTGCTATTTACTCTCTCCATTGTTAAAGCTGATCACTTATTCCATTTGTTTCCTGGGTTTAAACTACTTACTGATGTGTGAGAGGACCTTCTCTCTTATCCTCTGACAGTTTACTTTGCTTAACAGCCTTTGGTGAGGGACCTTGTCAAAGCCTTTCAGAAAAAGTCAGCGTACACTATATCCACATGTTTTCATCCTTGAAGAATTCTAATAGATTGGTGAGACATGATTTCCCTTTGCAAAAGGTGGATTGACTCTTTCTCCAGCATAGAGTTCATTTATGGGTCTGATTATTCTGTTTTTTATTGTAGTTCCAGTGGTACTAAAGTTACTTACTGACCTGTAATTGGCAGGATTGCCTTAGGAGTCTGTTTTTAAAATAAAATCAGCATCACATTATAGCACAGGCTGATTTAAGCAATATGTTACATACCACAGTTAGTAGTTCTGCTGTTTTGTATTTGAGTTCCTTCAGTACTCTTTGGTGAATGCTATGTGGTCCTGGTGATTTATTACTGTTAATTTGTCAGTTTTTTCTTCTCTGACACCTCAATCTGGGACAGTTCTTCCTATATGTAACCTAAAAAGAATGTCTCCGATATAGGACTCTCCCTCACATGCTCTGCAGTGAAGACCAATGTAAAGATTTAATTTCGCTTCTCCTCAGTAGTTTTGTTTGTCTTGAGTGCTCTTTTAGCACCTTGACTGTTCGGTGGTCCCACTGATTGTTTGGCAGCTTCCTGCTTCCGAATTACTTAAGCAAATTATTGCATGTTAGTTTTTGTGATGTTTGCTAGTTGCTTTTCAAATTGTTTTTTGGCCCGCATAGGTATACTTTTATACTTCACTTGTCAGATTTGATGTTTTTCTGTTTAGCTGTGGTGACTTGCTGCCATTGTGGAGATGCTGGACTTAAATCTCTTACCTAGCAGCCTAAATCTGGTTGAACGCTGTTCTGCCCTTTCCTTTGTATTTCCGCTTCATGTGTATCACATCCACCAGCTCCTTCCCAGTACTGCTCATACATCTATTTAGGTGCCTTGAGAGGTTCACAGCCTTTCCACCCAGCAGGAAATTCACCTTGCAGTTCTTCCAGTTATCACAAACTAAACAATGTATGTTTCTAACAGTTGAATTCCCAGTTTGTATTACCTATTTTTTCCTAATAACAGGAGTCCCCTCCCCTGGAGGGGAGTCCTCAGTGCAAGAGAATTACATGACATCATCTGGATGGAGGGTCCTAATTATGCAATCATTTCCCTCTGCTTCAGCCTGATGTTCTCCTTCCCTGAGAATTTCATTCTCCTCAAGAGCGCACAGGCAAGCAGACAGAGGTGGGACTGTTCTACTGTATTCCAAAAGGTCTCATCTGTGTGCTTTGTCTCCCTTAACTTTTCCAGTTCTGTCACACTGGTCTTAAGAGTCTGCACTTGGTCTCTGAGGACCATTTGTTCCTTGCACCTTATGCACACACCTGCCACCTGTTCCAAGGGCAGGTGATTATACAGGCTGCATTCACTATAGTAAAGTGGATAGCCCTCATCCTGTTGATGGATTTCCGCCTGCATTATTTTTTACTCTTGAAGATTTCCTTTTGTTTGTTTGTTTGTTCGATTAGTGGGGTTATTGGCCTAAGTTTAGAGCATCTTTTGTTTAATACGTGTTTCTGGGTCTCACCCTCTTGCTGAACAACACCCCCCCCCCAGCTCCTCTTATCTAGTTTTTGTAATGGCTTATTCACAGGCTTTTTAAACCCCTGTTGTCCCTGAGTTTGCACCTCCTGATCAAGGGATTAGGGTTCAAAGGATGGGAGGCTAGAGTCTCCTGAGGAAGCTCTCAGCCTTTCATAGCAGACCATTAGGCTCAGCACACAGCCCCCACAATAGACTGTGCTGGTCACAAAGCAACAAACAACAAACTCGCTCTCAGGATCACTTTAGGATCCTCAACTTGAGGGACTCCTTTGTAAGACTTCCCTGTCTATTGCTTCTGTTTGCTAGCTGGGCTAGATGTAAGCCCAGAATGCTCTGCTGTGATTTTATTGTTTTTAAAATCTGCAAAAAAAAGAAAGCATTAGGCAATAGAAAATTAGGTGTAGATCCTGTATACTCACATAAGTAAGTGTTTTCAGGGGCAGAGCCCTAAGCTTGTATGTTTCAGTGGTCCCTAAATTTTAGAAAGCAAACTGAGACCATGAAAAATTTCAGAAGTTAAGCAATGTACTCCAGTTGGAATTCATTTTAATGTGGTGTTCTACTAGCAGGCAGGTTTTGCTTCTAAATCTTGTGCTTCAAAAAATGTTCAGAGCTCTTCTAGAGCTATTAGAAGCCTTTATTTTATGTCCGTGACTACTATATCATAACATTTTTGTCCTTGCTCTTTTGTAATATGAGGAATATTATTTAGCACTTTAGGTCCCAAGTATTTGATCTTTCTGTGGTCTTTGAACAAACTCATTCCTGCTTTTCATGTCACTAGAACTTTGAGGTTCCTGTCTATTGGGTCATTTTAGCTAGGGTTTCCAAGGAGCCGTGAAGTTCGTGTGTGTGTTTTGCTTCTTAAGTTATAACACTGGGCTTAGACAAAAATGTTGCTTTCTTGCAAAGATTTCTGATTTTTATCCTATTTCATCATCTTCTGCTACAAACCTAACCATTTGTTCTTATTTTTCTTTCCCATTTAGTTCATTTTTTCCAGATCAAAAAAGCCTACACATGATTTTAACACTTTCTTAAATGTCTATTTAAAGTAGTCAAAATCAACATCAGTGAACTAGAGTGGAATCTGATAAAGTGGTTCTGACCAGATGGTGCTTTGCTAATAGGTTTCTGACTTGATTTAATCAGACTTAAAAAAAATTCCTAGTTCTTTCCAAGATCTTTCTGTTCTTTTCATATTCATTATCTAATACTTTACTTTCTCTTCTAGTCTATGCTGTCTTTTCTGCTCTGTTCATAATCACTGTGGATTGTAGCTGTTTTCATACGGTAGCTCTCGTGTAGTGATTAGACTTCAAAGTTACCTAAGTGATTTTTGACAAGGTCCAACGGAGTAGCTGTGTCAGTCTAGTCCAGCAAAACAAGGAGTCTTGTGGCACTTCTAGAGACTAATAAATGTATTTTATTGCATTAGCTTTCATGGGAGAAGTGGTACCAAGTGCAGTTTTTCTCCCACAAAAGCTCATGTGATAGATAAATTTTAGTCTTTAAGTGCCATGAGACTCCTTCTTTGCTAAGCTGTTGTGTTTGTGTACAACAGTTATTCGACATTTTTGACTTCTTTTCTTTTTAAAGTAGATGTTAATATTTTAGATCCTGAACCTGCAAACACTTGACACATTTTAACTTTACACAAGTGAGTAGTTCCCATTGATCAAAGAAAAATCTAAGTGAATGCACTGTTGCTCAAGAAAGATGTTTTTCTAGAATCTATGGTTGAAGTGTTGCAATAGCAACTTTATTCTAAATAGCGTGACTAAGCTTTGGGATTATCACACTTGATAAATAAAGTGGATTGTAATTTCATGTCTTTGTGTCTATATGACCAAATATAAAATGTTGTTTATACTGTATTGGAAAAAGAGGCAAAGAAAGGTTGATTCACAGTTTAAAAAAAAAATCTGTCTGTAAGAGGAAAGCTTGAACTAAAAAGAATATCATGAATTCTGCTGTCAATAATTTAATAGAGGGTACCTACTAAAAATAAAACAATGATATTATCCACTTACTTGTGTCCCAGGGGAATGCTGGGGGAATTTGTATTTTCCCCAATGGAATAAAACACTTTTAATAGCCATAACCAAGGAAGGAAGCACTAAAGCAAGTTGTTATGTCGACTTTTGCTAACAGCTGTTCTTTATTCTTGGGGGAAAAAAGATGTTGTTACCAAGAGCATAATACACAATTTACTTAGTAATTTGAAGAGAAAGGAGTTGTGTGTTGGAGAATAAAGATTTTTATAAGTGATGTAGGGAGATCTCCTCCTCCAGGAAATATTGTTTTGTGTGAATGGTTGTCACTCTTCTACAAAATGGCTTTTGCAGTCTCATTTATTTCAGAGGAAATAACTTGTACTTTGAAATCAAATTATCCATGATAGGAATGGTTAATGTAACCCATTACCCTAACTAAAGGAGCTATCTCATTTAGGGATGTCTTGAGGTTGGCTTATGTTGCTGGGTAGATTTGGTACAGAGGCTTCTGGAAACTGAGTGGTTGCTTTGAGCATGCCGCACTAGGTTTCTGTTAGTGCCATGATCAGATGCTGTAGGGGCAGCAGCTTGAGGACGAGCCACTGTTGCAATGAGCCCATGTGCTCAGTGTATGACTGAGAGAAGCTGAGCAAGGAGGAGTGGACAGCAAGATGTTTTCTCCCTGCTGTGGAGCATTTTGCAGCAGAGTTTCCTTATATGCACATGTGACTGATTGCTGGTTAACCAGTAAACTGACTGGATGGTGCTGGTTCCAGAAGAGAGAGAGAACCTGCATGGATTCCTACCTAATATCCTGCAACCAAAGAGGAGGATTGCTGCTTTTTGCAACTCAAGCCTTTGGACTTGAACAGAGACTGCACTTGAGATGTGGGTGAACTTTGGGACTCTTGAGTTTCTTTCTTCACAGTGGTTCTGTGGGGACTATTGTGTTTAAATTCATTTTGGTTTTTTTAGGATAAGATTTATCATGTTAGTAGTTAAGAACAAACATAATGAACTTTATGAAGTATTTTAATGGGGGGAGGGTAACTAAGCAGTCTCTGCTGTGAGTCCTTCACACACTGAATCCTGAGTCTCCAGTTGCATCTTTATAGGAGTTGGGGTACTTATTTTTTTTTTCTTTGAGGCACTGGAGAAGGGCAATTAAATTGTACACCACCCAACGGTTATATTAGCAGTAGCCAAGGACTGCGCTACTCCATTGGAGGGAGGGGTTACCACTTAAACTATCTCTTCCGTTTGGAGTCACAGGTTTAATAAAGAGCTCCTGGAGCCTTACGTAGACATCTCTAGTGCGTCTGCGTGTCCACTTATTCACTCGTATAACACTGTATAGTGACCAGGAATGGCCACTGCCTATGTATCAGTGCCAGTGGATAGGTCTAACTTGTTAGGGTCACTGTTCTTACAGAAGTTTTTGTCTGTGCTTCAGATAAGATAACACAATTATAAAACAGTGCTAAGGAATCCCTTTATGTGCTGAGAAAAGTCTCTTGTTCTGTCCAAATTAGAAACAAAAAGCTGTATTATATTACGCTTCCCACACCAGTTAATACTTTTGTGTCAGACAGTTGCCTACGGTTATAGTTAGAGTTATAAGCTGTGATTTTTAAAGGAGCATGTGGGAGGTAGGTATTGAATTTCCTTATGTTCCTTTGAAAATTACAGCTACAGTGTAGATGGAATCTTAAAAGTGTCTCCTTGTTTTTGTTGTTTTGTTTGTTTACTCTGTTCTTACCTATCTTGAATCCTTTCATTGTGTGAGGAACACAAAACACTAGTTCCTCCTGTAAGAACTCCAAAAAGAAGCTAGATGGCATTCTTGAGGGGTCTTTCGGTAACCTGTTAAGCTTTCACAAAAGCGTGGGGCCAAGCAGCAGTAGTAGTGAGTGGGTGCATTTTTAAATTTTATTTTTTTGCATTGACATCTGTCTGTGTCTGTTTCCTTCTTGCATTTTTTTTTTTCTTTTAAGTACTGCATCTTTTACAGAGGCTGTAATAAACTGTTTCTCAAGCCATTAGGCTTACCTGCGAATTCCTCTCTCTCGGAATCTTAACCCTATTCTTCACTTTTACTTGATCTTAAGCCACCTTGAGGTTGGTTGGTCTGGAGTTGCTGTTAGTATCTCTAATCCATTTTACTACAGCATATTGCAGTGGATAAATACAGAATCCAGCTGTCAACTTGGACATGGTCAGTAATACCAAAAGCCCAGATTTTTACGGGTGCAGAGTTTTGTAATGATCAGGAAATGTGCTTTATGTTTTCTCTATTGAGAAAGCATATGTGCTGTAAATAATGCATGGTCTTGACTAAACTATAGAAGGAACTATGTTTGAAACCTGCAAAAAATCTTTATGGTTTTGTTGCATTTTGGTTAAATTAAATAAATTCTGAGAATACATACAGAGATGCAATACTGCTCTCTCAGAAACATTTGCAGTAGAGTTTTTGTTCCCTAGGTGGTTGTAGAGTGTACAAAACAATTACTCATCTCATAGGTATAAATAAAGAACAGTGTTCTGACATGTTAGATTTAATGGTAGCTTTTATTTTAATTGCACAATTACTGTATTTTACAGTAGAAGGCTGCAAGCTGCTACCGCTATATTGTTAAATGGTATATTAGGCTGACATGGTTAAGGCACTAGTACTATTGTTAAGTAGTATATTAGGGTGCTGCTTTTTTTTTTTTTAGACATTCTCTTCAATCTGACTGAATGTAGCAATTGAATTTTGCCCCAAAGAATGGAGCTTACAGTGGGATTTTCTGTACGTCAGAGAATTGCTTGCTGTCATAAGTCATCAGTCGTTTTTATGTGCTATGTGTGTCAGTAATGGGGGCTGCATTCTCAGCCATGTTCCTTTGCAATTCTAAGGTTTAAAGCTAAAGCACTAAGCCCTGTAGTTCAGGGTCTATCCATTCCTGGCATTGCATCACTGATAGCAGCCGTACTATTTATACTATCCTATTTCAGATGATCTTAGCATATCTGTTACAAGCCCCTAATCCTAGATGTTTATAAAAACTCATTCTGGACTGACCCAAGGACTCATCTTCTGAAGCTGATATTAGAGTGAAAACCCTTTTTGCAGTAGTGGGGAATTAATTTTACTGGTCGTCATTATCTCTCTCTCAGTATGAGAAAGCTAGTGATCTACACTGAATTATAATGTGCAGGAAGCAACCTGAGTACTTCAGGAAGTATGCTTACTGATTTTTGTCCTTTTTGTTAGAAGGCATAGGAAACAGCACAATGTGAAGTAGCAATGCCCTGGGAATAAGATTTGGGGGTGACTGTTTCTGGAAACTTCTGGGAATAGCAGTGCAGGGTAGAGAAAGATGGGTATATGCAATTTGAGTACCATCCTTGCAGCAAGCTGTAGTGTAGCGCAGTGGTTCCCAAACTTTTCAGTAACATGGTGGCATGCTTCAATGAGACGAACAAGTTGACGGCACATCCACCTCTCGCCCTTGCACCTCATGCCTGCGGCGTACCCCTCCCCCTGGCATCTCCCGCTGTCTGATGTGACTCTCTCCTCACAGTGCCCAGAGCTCCATTGTGGGACTTTGCCTGTTCCCCATCTGCACCTCACGCCTGCAGTTTCCTGGCCTGGCACACCCTCTCTATCTGACACCTCATGTTGCCCATGGCACCCTTGCCCCTTGAGTCCTGTTTTCCTTTGCAGCTCTCTGTCCTGGCTCCCCTTCCCAGCACCTAGCAGTGCCCCCTCCATTGCTGGGCCCGCTCCCTGGCACTTTCTGGTGTTTGGTGGGACCCAGTTCACTCTTCCTTTCCCCAAAACATCATGGTGCCCAGCAGCCCAGCTCACCTTGCACCTTATGCCTAGCTCCTGCTTCCTCTCCACCTAACCCTTTGCCCACATACTCACCATAACCAGCAGTCTGCAGCAGCATTTTACATTTCCCACCTTGAGCAGCCCACATGCCTGGCCTGCACAGGGTTGGAGATTTAAAATGGCCCCAGCTCCCAGGTGCTCTTGGCAAAATTTCGTGGCATCCTTGGAGAATTCTCATGGCACACCAGTGTGCCACGCTGTATTGGTTGAAAAGCACTGGTGTAGTGTGTGGCGTCTACCCTGGTGCCAGTTTAGGACAGGGCTGCAGGCTGATTGTTTAGTTGGCTTAATAGCAATCAAAGGGGCATCATAAAATATTGTAGTGTAATGAGACCAATTCACTTGAGTTTAGTTTAAAGACAATGTTAACATTGTCTTCATTTTTCTATAACTTGTTAATTACTATCCTGTTACATTGAGTATATCCCTGTAACATGTTAATCTTAGATCAAAAGTGTTTGTTAGTATTAAGGTGAGAATGTATTAGAGGTGTTTAAACTTTGTGAAAACTATTAAAGGATTGCTGATTGCTATTACATTACCTTTTATACTGTGAATATCCTTACAAATAAATCAGCCATCAAATGCAATGTGAGCCTTGGAAATATAAGGAAAGTAGTACTAACTTCAAAGCAAGAGTCATTGTGTTCAATAATAGAAATTTCCCACTCAGTCTGCATTTCTTACTCATCAAACCAAGGTGAGTGAAGACACTGATCAGATTATTTATGGCTTCTTCTCCAGAAAACATTGATTGGTCCTGTATTTTTTCTGACTGTTTGGACTCTTATAGGAAAGAGACCAAATGCGAAGTGGAGATCTCCAGCAACATCTGGGTTGACTGAAAGACTTGCAAAATTGAGAGATTATTGCATCTCTGCTATCATTTTGGATTTACAAACTTTGATTCACCCATAATGTATTTTACCTGCATTAACTCTTAGGAACTCTTTTCTTTTTTAGCTAATAAATCTGTAGTTGGTTTTCTAGACAACTGTGTGTCAGTGTTTTCTTTGGTGTGAGGTTGAAAATACCAATTGATCTGGGTAAGTGACTGGTTCTTAGGGATTGGGAGTGACTTGATACAGTGGCAAAATATTTGGTTTGTGACCATTATCACTGGTCCAGTTCAACAGAGTGGCAGTATAGACTAAAGTGCATAAGGTATCGCTTTGTGATGCATGGCAAGACTGGTACAGTGATCCAGGAGTGCACAGTTGTTACTGGTGTGGTGAAATTTAAGTAAATTTATCTCACCAGTTTGGGGTGTCTGCCCTGTTTTCTGTCTAACCTGCAGCTGATGCTCTCAGTTGTGGGTCACTGTGTGACATAGGGCATAAAACAAAAGTATGTTCCAAGGATTACAACAGCTCATTTAACACACAGATAAAGTCAACATGCAAGATTGTCTGTCTGCAACAGGAATATTGAGTCATAGAGTTTAAGGCCGTAAGGATCAACTAGAAAAGTTAGGTTCCAAAGGGGCAGCTGTGTTAGTCTAGTTCAGTAAAACAAACGTAGTCCTGTAGTACTTAAAGGCTAACAAATTTTATTTAATGCATGAGCTTTCATGGGAGAAAATCCCAGTTTGTCAGATGCTTTGAAGATCGGGGAACTTACAGAATGGGAAGAAAATAACTTCAGAGAAGTGTAAGTCTTGGGATCAGATCACACTGTAACAGCAAATCAAAGCAGTTAAGATTCAAACACTGGAGAACAGCATACGGAGGAAGATAAAGTCAAATCACCTGTTGTAATGGACCCTGCCAGCAGGTTTGAAAATTTGAGGATCTTGGGGGGCAATTACTGCACAAGCGGGGTACACTTTAATCTTTATTAGAATAGGCGCAGATGTCAGGTGGGTGATGGGGAGTGTATGTGTGTGTGGTGTTTGTCACGGCTTTCTTTACAATGGGGTTTTGTGAAATGCTCAACTTTGTGGGGTGCAGCAGGTTGTGAGGCAGTGGGGGGCTCCCAGCTAACAGCTAAAACTAGCTTAACTTACAGCTACAGACCAACTTACTTAAAAATGTTTCAACACCGTATAAGGAAAGGGGGGGGGTACTATGCAACTTAGTGTGAGGCAGTGACAGAAAAGAGTGAAAACCAGTGGGGAGGGTAGGAGTTTCAAGGTGGGTACAGAGGGGGCAGAGGGGGGGCTGTGGGAGTGGGAAGGAATGGGTGGTGGGGCAGTGGCTGAGGGAGCCGGCAGCCGCGGGAAGCGGCTGCAAGGGGGGTGCAGCAACAGCGGGAACGAGAGAGCCGGCAGCCATGGGAAAGGCGGAGGCAAAAGGGGAGCTAGGGAAGCAGAGGTTAAGGGGGAGCTGCGGAGGAAAGTGGCGGCGAGGGCAGTGGAGGCAGAGGGGGAGCCGCGGAGGAAAGCAGCAGAGAGGCAAGAGGAAGCAAGGAAAGTTTGAGGAAATAATTTATTTAGTTCAAGGGAATCACGGGGCAGGGGGAAGGTAAAAGTACTCGACAGACAGCTCTAAGGGTAACAACTAAGTAATACAATGTTACACACTATCTTAATACTTCTAAGGCTTACAGTAAACAATGTTGCAACTTATATGAAGAGAGATATAACAATCAATATAAGGCAGTAGAACACAGTTGAGGACCCAGGAACTTTCTTAAACAGCAAAGAAGAAACTCAGTAACTTAAGACAAGTAAGGAAAAAACAAACAAGCCTGCTCTTAGGAGTGTGGGCTTGGAGAAGCTAAAGGAGAGCAGTGGCAAGACAGCAGCAAAAGGTGAGAGAACTTTATTTCAAAGGGAGCTGCAGAGGCAGGCTCTTACCAATCCCAGCAGCAGCATTACAGGCAAGAGAGAGAGACTCGTTACTCGACCAGCAGTTTCAATCATGGTATGCTCGGGGAAGAACTCGTAAGCGGAGGAGGTCAGCATCTGGGTGATCAGGCCAGGCAGGATGTCAGGAAGCATCCTGCTTGATCACCCCAAACTCGGAGCTTTTAAGCTGTTTTTCCCACCAGTTCCCTGATTACAGGGAATGTGGGGAACAAAGGTGATGTGAGTCATGTCTTCGGTATTATAAAGGACCTTGTAGTTAGGCAGTGCCCACCTACGCCAAGCCCAGTGGAGACAATGAGGTGTCAAAGGCCATCTAGTTAAGTTGAAGGGGCCATCTGCTCCCTTTAACATTCTTTACACACTTAAGTGATGGCCTGGGAGGGGTGGCCGTGAAATCAATTCAGTGAGTAACGGACAGTAATGAGAGAAAAAGCCAATGTCCCTATTAAATCCAGAAGCAATGCAATTGAATATCACAGGCTACTAACACTACCTGCATATTGAGCCTATCATAAAATGAGCTCAAAGTAAATGAAACCACAGAAGACTAGACTATTATGTGTTACGTTATAGCAGTGGCTTTTCAAACTTTATTTTCTTGGGACCCAGTTGAAAAGAGTCATTCATGCCCGTGACCTGACAGTTTCATCTTTGATCAATGCATTCCATTCTTTTGATGGTGGCAGCTGGGGGGTACGGCAACCCACTGCCTGAAGGTCTGTGACCCAGTATTGGGTCCTGACCCTAAGCTTGACAGCTACTATGTTAGAGGACAGTTGGTTGGGTAGACATGGTTCGACATATGGGAACTTGCATTTGTAGCATTGTCATACCCTAAACTGGGGAGGATAATCTCATTTGACCATGTCAGACTGGCACAATATTTTGAAGGTGACCTCGTGTATTACAGGCAGTTGTAGCCCAGGTAAAGTGTAACAGAGGCAAGAAGAGACATGCGCACACACACCTTCTTCTGCAGCAGTACTGTGACCCCACACAGTCCTAGTAAAACAAATCAGGAGTCTTTGTGGCACTTAAAAACTAACTTATTTATTGCCTGAGCTTTCATGGGAGCAAATCCCACTTTGTCAGATGCTTTGACTATGGGGGAACTTAAAGAATGGGAGGAAAATAATTGCAGGGAAGTTTGTCATGTTACAGTATGATCAGATCCTAGTAAAGCAAAGCAGTTGTTGAGATTCAAGCACTGGGGAACAGCAGAGGAAGATGAGGTCAAATCACCTGTTGTAATGAGAAAAGAATCGAAAGTCCTTATTTAGCTCTGAAGAAACACAATCAAATTTGCAGATGAATTCCAGTTCTGCAGCTTCTCTTTGAAGCCTTGATCTGGTATTAATCTGTCTGAGCACAGCAGTTAGTAAATCAACAGTGGAGTGGTCAGGAAGCTTGAAATGCTCACCTACCGGTTTTAGAATGTTGTGATTCCTGATGTCAGATTTGTGCCCATTTATTCCTTTGTGCAGAGACTGTCCTGTTTGTCCATTATGTAAGCCAGAGGGGCATTTCTGGCATGTAATGGCATAAATCACATTAGTGTATGAGCAGGTGAATGAGCTTTTGATGGAGTAGCTTGTTTTATTGGGCCTAGTAATAGTGTCTTTTGTGCAGATATGAGCAAAGCTGTCACTGTGGTTTGTTGCAGGAGCATGTGCC
Source organism: Podocnemis expansa (assembly GCA_007922195.1). Lineage (NCBI taxonomy): Eukaryota > Metazoa > Chordata > Testudines > Podocnemididae > Podocnemis > Podocnemis expansa. The sequence goes on from ML681992.1 coordinate 5,187,128, forward strand.
TGCTTTAGTGGTTCTGTTGTTAGGTGTGAGGAGACGTGTGTCACTCCGTATCAATGCCCTGTACGCACAATATACAGGTTAAACTACATAGGAATGAGCATGGAATGTGAACACTCCTGCATTTATAAACAAGTGGTCTGTAATCTGCCATAGTTGCTCACAGGACAGCATTGATGGTTTTAAGGTGTGGCTTGATGATGCATCACCTAATACTTTCTCACACCTTGGAACTGTTCCCCTTGTTACGGCTTTGTAATGTATTGTGACTCTCCATTGTGTAAATTGTGTGTGACTGGTTGGTGCTGGTGGGAGCTGCATTACTCAATTATTTTCTGCAGGTTGTTTTTATGATAGACTCATAGTGTGTAAATTGAGGTATGTAACATGACACGCAGACATGTCACTTTGAAACTGGCTGTGCCTTTGCAGCCTTTGGATGTTTCTAACAGTATGTATCAAATACTGTGTGTGATCTCAATGCAGTCTCCTTTGCATGTGTATATAAAAGAACTTGGCACTGCTCTGAGCATGCTGTGCTGCATATGTCATCTGGTATTAGAAGGGCCTCTAGTATTCATATGAAAGATCTTATAAAATTAACCCAATCAGGAACCCCTAATCTGTGCACTTTTTTAAATCCGTTCATCTGTAAGTGTCTGATGAAGTGAGCTTTTCTTCCATGAAAGCTCCTGTGATAAATAAAATTGTTAGTCTTTAAAAGTGCCACTGGATGACTTGTTTGCTTTGCATGTCCCAGAATTCATTCTGGTATTTCAGTCAAAAAAGCAAATACGCGGCTTAATTTTATTTATTGTACCAAAGTCAAAATTGACGTTATCTATGTTTCTAGATGTTTCATTAAGAATTTCTTATTTTTTCCTAAGTAAAACAATGAAGGCATAAACCTTATGCTTAAGGGCAAAAGGCAGCAGCTAACAGGTGGTGATTGTGAACAAAATTACCTTATGGCTAGCTTATTCCTTAAATGTGCACCACAAAGTTTCTTGCATGTTTCTGTTCTGATATGGTATGGCTATTTCTATGTTCTTAAAAATATTATATACATCATTTGGAGTTCACGTATTATACAATTTATGTTCCTTATACATTAGTTCAATATTTTGTCTATTCAATACTTAAGTTACACAGCAATTTACAGTCTAAAGGGTGTCTTAAACTAGAAGTGCTAGAAGTCTTTTGTGAATGAGTTAATAGGTTATTCAGAAAATGTCATGACTCCATGGAAAAAAGTTTTAGAACTACCAAATTGAATGTGGTTGTTTTATATGGTATACTGAATACATTTAAAATGTCTTTGGGTTTTTAAAATGGTTTCTTGTTTATCTATTATGTTAGAAGGACATACATTTTAGGCTATTATGAGAGGGGAATAAAAATGACTTAGCCACTTAATGTGGGAACAACATTTTAACTTTTTTTTTCTCTCTCTCTAAAACAGATAGGTTGGTGGAATCTTGCATGTGAATTTCACTGGATGCCAGAAGAGAATGTCAGGTCATAGTGATTAGGCCTGGTATGGTAAAATGTCAGTGGCTGCATATTTGGCTTGGGTAGATATTACAACCTGTTGTGAAAGTGCTAGTTTGGCAGTAGGGTAGGAATTTTTGTGCCAGAACTGGACACCTGCTTTGTGTATTTGTCCATCAGTATCTGGAATGCCCTTCCTGCTCTCTTAGCTTTGGGATCCTATCAAAACCTTTTAATGGCATATGCTCAGATTTTCTTTTTTTTAAATAATGTATCTATAATTAACTAACATTCCAGTAACTTAACCATACCGCAGCATGTACAGATCAAAAAGGTATACTCGGCAGTATTATAAGTGTTCAGTTCATGTCTGTATTTATCTGGGTATGGCTTTACATTAGTGTGCTGTTACAGGGGTGGGTGTAGATTTCTGATTGACTCTTAAGGTGGGAGAGTCTTATTCTACCTGAGAGAGGACTGCCTCATTCTGAGCAAGGCCATTTGTCCCATCCAAAGTCGCAGTTTTTTTTTCTGCTCTTGATCAGTAATTAGCTCCTTGGGGTGAGAACACAGGAACAGCCACACTAGTAGAGACTGAAGATCCATTTAACACAGTATACTGTCATCTGTCAGTGGCTGGTGCCAGGTGTTTCAGTAGGAGTGAACAGAACAGAGCAGTTTGAGTGATCTACCCTCTGTTGAGTCTTAGCTTCTGGTAGTCAAAGGTTTAGACACAGCCAAGGCATGTGGTTGTGTCCCTAACTATCTTGGTCTTTTAAAGTTGGGGCATACATCAGGGGCAGAGCCAGGCCCAGCATTTCTGGCACATGATGGCATAAATCACATTGGTGGATGAGCAGGTGAATGAGCCTTTGACGGAGTAGCTGGTTTTGTTAGCTCTTGTAATACTCTTTTGTGCAAATGCATGGGCAAAGTTGGCAGCGTGGTTTGTTGCAGTGATATGTGCCTGCTTTAAGGTTCAGTTGTTGGGTGTGTAGTTGCTGGTGAAAGACACTGTTACAGCACGTAATAAAACCAGCTACTCCATCAAAGGCATATTCATGTGCCAGAAATGCCCCCTCTGCCTTATATATTGGACAAACAGGACGGTCTCTGGCACAAAAGAATAAATGGGCTGAAATCTGACATCAGGAATCACAATGCTCTAAAACTAGTTTATCAGCATTTTAATCTTTCTGATCATTCCATTGACAATCTGCTAGCTGCTGTGCTTAGACAAATGAATAGGCTTCAAAGAGAAGCTGCAGAACTGGAATTCATTTGCAAATTTGACTGTTTCTTCAGAGCTAAATAAGGACTTTGGATTTTTTTTCTCATTACAACAGCTGATTTGACCTCACATTCCTCTGTATACTGTTCCCCAGTGTTTGAATCTTAATAACTGCTCTGATTTGCTGTTAGCATGACCTGATCCCATGACTTGCCTGCATTTATTTTCCTCCTATTCTGTAAGTTTTCCCCATTTTCCAAGTGTCTGTCTGAAGTGGGATTTTCTCTCATGAAAGCTCAGGCAATAAATAAATTTGTTAGTCTTTAAGTGCCATGGGACTCTTCATTTGTTTTGCCGAACTAGACTCTCACGGCTACTGCTTTTGGAATATAGATTTAAATCTCTGTTGAGGTTTTTTTTGTGATTGGATTGTGGATTGGTGTGAAATTTAGCTTGTCCTTCTAAAAAGGTTCTACCTTGATGTTTTATTTGGTCAACTAAAAGTTTGCATTAGGAATCCACTGCGGTGAGTGGGGTGCCATTAGTGCTCCTTGCACTTACCATTGTAGTGGTAACCTTTCTGGAAATAAAATTTTTGATCTCTACTTTGTCATTGGTAGAAGAAGGAGATTAAACAACTCTTTCTCCATGCAAAGGTAGTCTCTCCCTTTCCCACCTGGTTGGTTCCAAGCACTCCCTTTAGCACTGTTAGAGTAACTAGCAAAACTTATGGCAGAAAAGGACTTTCTTGGTAGTGGAGAGGGCTTATTTCCTCCTATACCTAAGAATTAGTTTTGTGGGGAAAGGACATAAGTGGAAATTGCCTTGTGTTTGGATCTTAAATTTTTAAAATCTGTTCGTGCAATGGGCAACTGGATGGTGAGGAAGGAAAAGTGAGAAGTCATTTAACCCACCCTGTGTCCCCTCCAAATAAAAATGCCTACATACTGGAAAGATTGACACATTTATACTTGCAGTTTGTATTTCAGTAATGTGTAGGGACCCCATCACAGTCAGGGCCACGTTGGACTAAGCATTTTACAATCTGAGGGGTTTGTGGTTTTTTTTTTTTTTTTTAATAAATCCCTTTCCCCTCCTGTCCCCAAGAAGCAGAATTATAGCTTATTTAATATCACATTTGTAATACAGACAAAACCCAGACAACTCAAAGTTGGGTTGACATTTGATTCTTTACTTGTACTGTTATTCCATAATATTTTTTCCTGCTTTGAGTCATGAACTTTGAAAGTGCCAACTTCTTTCTTCTTTTTTAAACTGCTTGGACCGTCCTTTTTACATGCCACAAACATTTAACTTAAAAATAACCTTTTGTATTTAGCATATATTTAGAAACTAAACTTTAATGTGAAGATGTTGAACACCTGTGGTTTATCCACAGTATTTTCAAATCATTTGGATATGCATTTTTCTGCATAGGCCTGATGTTTTTCTTACGAGCTGTATTCATGAGGCACTTGAAATGTCTGCCTCTTAACTACTCAGAAGAATATGAATTCTTACCTTTCTAATGGAATGTTTGATAGAAAAGGCTTTGCAAGTTGCTAAAGCATATAAAATTTCTTGAATCAGTAAATGTTAAGTTTTGCCAAGTTTATACATGTTTCAAAGGGGTAGCTGTGTTAGTTTAGTTTAGCAAAACAAACAAGGAATCCTGTGGCCCTTTTATTAATAAATTTGCTAGTCTTTGAAAGTGCCACAAGACTCTTTGTTTGTTTTTGTTCAAGTGTACATAATATGTAATTTTTAGTGCCAAAAAGTCTTAAAAGTAAGAGTAGAGTTTAAGTGAAACATAGGAGGTATATTGGTGTTTCAACACATGGTTAAGAAACATCCATGTGTATTCAGAGGATGAAAGGACAAAAGTTTAGTCCTAATCTATAATCACATATTACAATTTAACAAGGTTTACTGTAAGTGCAGAGAAATTAGTTTTAAAGAAGTTGATTTTATCTTCATGTAGTAACTTCAGTGTTGACATTTGTATGAAGTATGTAATGTAAACATTTATTCTATTAGGTCCTGAAATGTTAAGGAGCAGTGTATAATTACATAATTCACTCCGCTTATATAACGGCACTGAAGTTTCTTTGTATACATAAAAATTACAGATTATTTCTTAGTAAAGCTGTGCTCCGTAGAGTTGATCTCCATATAAACATCTTTGTGAAATAAAATAGTCCTGGAAAACAATAAGTTTTATTTAGTTCTGTACAAATTTATATAGCATCCTTTACAAACTGTACCAACATCATAAAATGTCGTACATGGTAAGTGATACAGCAGATGGTGTTTCAATTAAATATCAGCCAGGTTATCAGAATTGCTTGGCCTCCAGCAACTCCATTTTGGTGACAGTAAATGGGAACTGTTGGTGCTAAGCTTTCTTGAAATCAGGAGCCTTGCTGGCTCCAGGAAAGGGTTGGGGCCCTTGCTGAGGCCCAGCCCTGGCTCTGGGGGGCCCAATCTGGCCCCAGTTGCTACCAGCAAGTGGCAGGGGCCCTGGGTGGGCCCGATTCGGCCCCCCCAGCCACTGCCAGAAAGCAGCCTGGAGCTGGATCCAGCCCTTGCCACTGCCAGCAAGTTGCAGACAGCCTGGTGGGCCCAGTCTGGCCCCAGCCAGTGCCAGCAGACGTCAGGTGGCCCGGAGTCAGATATGGCTCCTGCTGCTGCGCTGCTGGTCAGGCGTGGCAGGCAGCCCCAGCCTGGATCTGGGTCTTGCTACTGTCGGCCAGCAGCAGGTGGCCGGATCCAGATGCCGGGCCTATGCCCTCGGAGCTATGCCCATGCTTGAAATGCTGGCCTATAGTGTTTAAAGCATTCAGTTGTCATGAATTTAACCATGGAAGATAATATGAAGGGGCAAGGATAATTGAGAGAACATAAAAATCTGAATCCAGGGACAAGTCCATCATGTGAATCCTGCAAATGTATAGGTTGTTGAACAATGAAAATCTTCGTTTGATATGATAATGACATTCCTAAGTGTCATGATTCCACTTCAAACACCATGTAATGATCTTGAAGGTTCATTAAAAACCACTCTACTGAATGAGTTAAGAATAGAACTTCAATCACACAGATAGGTATGAATCCCAGGTGTGTAGCTGGGAGCAGCCATGTTAGATTCCCTGTACGGCACATCTCCCTATTTACACAACACTGGTCCATGCGAGGGAGCATGTCTAAATTCACAACCTTCTACAAACATATCTTTGCACTAGGGTTTATTGTTCTGGGAGACTTCAACATCCGTGTTGAAACCTCTGCTACAGTGACCTGAACCTACTCTCTCTGTTTTCCATTGTGTCTCTTACAGGTATTTCTCTGGATCTGCATGCACCCTGGGCCTGATATTCAGATTGCATATTTCTTTAGGAAACACAAGAAACACCCATCAGTCTTGGATTTATCCAGCCCATGTTCCAGGCTGAGACTAGCTGTCTCCCAGTTTCTAGTCAAAAGGAAGTGACCATAATAATCTAGGAAGTTAATGAGCCCTGGTCAAATTGTAAAACATCCTTCCAAGTAAATGTATGCTGCCAAAATGCCATGGAATAAAAGATCTAGTGAATTAGTAGCCAGTTATTTAACATGCATTCTACTGAGAAGCCCTTGAACATGCAGATCACCATGGATATCTGAACTTGTGAAAGAAGCAACCAGTATCAGGAAGGAAGTTCAAGTAGTGGTGATGGGGAAGAACAGTCAAATGGGAATGGTCTTTGGCATACAGAATTCTTGTGAACTTGTGCGTGAAAGAAACAAAAGAATTCTCACTGCTGCTTCATCAGACATAGCTGCTAACCCATATCTTGTTGAAGAGAGTGGAAATTTAGGTGGGTTCTTGTCAGTGGAGAATGAGGATGCCAGTATTTCTGTCACTGAAAGACTGATTGGGAGTTAGACTGATCTGCCTCAGTGACTGAAATTGTGGAGCTTTAATCCTTGTCCAGGAAAAAAACCTCTCATTGCCTTCAGTGAATAATGTACATGGGAGTACTTTCTGGACAAAATGCGCACAAAGACTTAAAAGATTTTTGTCTGGCATTATTAGAAATTAGTATAATTGATCTCTGGGGATTGCCCCTCCCCTTGTCTGCAATTAAAAAAAGACAGCAAAGTATCTCAGATAATTGCTATGTCTAGCAGAATTTTGATTTCACAAACATAGGGAATAGAATGAAATGGACTATTTGATACCATTAGACTAAGTATTCAATGTTCTTTTTGACTAGACTAGAAAACAGTTCTTCATTGTTGGTACTTGGTGGAACTTCTAAAAGTAATTCACATGCAATGTTCCCTCTAAGCCGGTGATGCAGCTGAGCAACTTATGGATGCAGGTGAGCAAGTTCCTGGGCCCCGACTGGGCCCCTGAGCCACTGCCCATCAGTTCCCCAAGTGCATCCGTAACTTGCTCAGTTGCATCACCAGCTTAGAGAGGGAACATTGTATAGATGTCTTTTTGTTCAAACTTTAGTAAATTAATAAAACCACAGTATTTTAGTTTAACATTTTTATTAAACAAATATGAAGCAACGATGCTGCCTATCAATCCTCTGCTACACCTCAGTTTTTGACGCCTGTCTTTGTCACATTTCCAGAATGCATATACAGAGTCTAGGTCCGCCTTGAATCCAGCACTTAGATATGACTTGAATGCGCATTAGCATGTCTAGATGAGAAACATCCAACCTGTTATGAGGCTCTGTCTTAATATTATTCATTAGACTGAAGCCTCATTCAGCATCTGCACTAGATGCTTGAAACGTACCACATATATCAACCAACTGGGCCAGAAATGGGAACTTATCTTCTGTCAGTGTATAGGTGACAAACATCTAAGAATGTGTTCAGTGTACCAGCCATTACCTTTTCCAGAACAACAAACATTTTGGTTGTCTGTAATTTCAGCTCACCTTTAGAAGATGTGAAAATACATAAAGAGAATTTGTAAGAAATTACACTGATAAGAGCTGATGATCACAGATAGCCAATACAATTCTATTATTTTGTAGAGATTCCTAATGAATGTGCCAATTCTGACTAGATCTCACTCATAGAGCTAAAAGAAGTCTCCCTGATTCAGGCCTATATATTACTTGAGCTAATGTTAATTAAGGTCAATGACAGTTTTTCCACTTTACTGAAAAACTTAGATCAGGCTGCCTTCTCTCTCTGCTACAATCCCCATCTACCAGTTTTGTGTTGTTCTTGTCAGCAAGCTTTGAACTTTCCTTTACCAGCTTGCAACTGAAAACAGAGCTGTGCTAAAAATACATGGAGGGGACACCTCCTTCTAAAGCCATTGTTTATGGCACTTGGTAAAGATATCAAAATGGGAGGACACATGTAGTTTGCCTATAATGTATTGTCAGGGCCATTCACTTGAATGTGAGCACAGGTGGGATGTGCCTCTTGGATACCACAGAGCCAAGCATGTGTGAATACCTAGTATAGTGAAAAAACAACAAGGAGTTGTGTGGCACTTTAAGACTAACAGATTTATTATTTGCATGAGCTTTCGTGGGAGAAGATCCCACTTCCTCAGATGCTTCGAAGATGGGCGAACTTACAGAAAGGAATGAAACTAAATGCAAGGGGGTGTATGACCTGATCCTATGTTTTACACCCTCTTGCATTTAGTTTCATTCCTTTCTGTAAGTTCACCCATCTTGGAAGCATCTGAGGAAGTGGGATCTTCTCCCACGAAAGCTCATGCAAATAATAAATCTGTTAGTCTTAAAGTGCCACACAACTCCTTGTTGTTTTTTCACTGGACTAGACTAACACGGCTATCCCTTTTAAAATTGACTAGTATAGTGTGCCATTGAGAGATCCTGGGATGGAAAGTGCTGTAGAAATGCTGGGTGTGAATAAAGTAACATAAGGTTCTATACAGTTCTCTGTGTTTATTCTGCATCTTGGGTGGAATGTGTGTGTTGTGTCTACCTAGCCCACTGTTTCCCAACCACTGTGTCACAG